>CAJQZJ010012579.1:5946743-5977132 GCA_907164525.1 Lophiomys imhausi
AAGAAGAAGAAGAAGAAGAAGAAGAAGAAGAAGAAGAAGAAGAAGAAACACAACTCCAAGAACTTGGCAAGTAAAAGAGGGGAGTATCCCATCAAAGTCAGAGTAGTACAGGTCAAAGAGTGAAAACAAGATCAAGAAACACCCAAAAAACATTCACAGAGGGCTTGAGGCAACTGTCCAGTAGACCTCTTCTTCCATGATGGAAATATGTTGCACCTGTATCAGCTACTGGCCAATTAAGGAATTCTAGGGTTCCTTAATTTCAATTAATTTATATTGAAATAGACCCATGTGGCAAGTCTATCATACTGGACAGATTAGGGTTGGAAGAATATTTCATATCAACTAAGATTTTTGCTTGTTTGTTGTTTTCAATACAGGGTCTCTATATATCCCTGGATGTCCTGGAACTTGCTATGTAGACCAGGTTGCGATTGAACTCACAGAGATTCACCTGCCTCTGCAACCCAAATGCTAGGGTTAAAGTTGTGTGCCACCAAGACCAGCACAACAGGTTTAATGAGGAACAAGAAGTAACAGTACTACAAAACTGAGCATTGTTGCTTCCGGTTATTGAAATCTTTTTTTGAGATTTTATTTTTAATTTATATTTATGAGTGTCTGAATGTACGGCTGCACCATGCCCGTGCAGTGCCTGCAGAGGCCAGAAGAGGGCGTCAGATCCCCTGGGAGATACAGGTGGTTATGCACTGCCACGTTGGTGCTGGAATTGAACCTGGGTCTCTGGAAGAGTAGCCAGTGCTCTTAACCGCTGAGCCATCTCTCCTGGCCTTTACGTTTACTTTCTAATGCAGAGATGAAGGAAAAGAAGGTACATTCCCTTAGCTCAAGACACTAGTAACTTCGCGGCAGAGGAGGTGGCTTAAAGGTTAAATAGCACATCCTGTTCTTGCAGAAGATCTGTGTCCAGTGTCCAGTACTCACTTCAGGTGGTTCACAACCTCCTGTAACTCCAGCTCCAGGGGAATCCTATACCTCTGGCCTTCCTGACATATACATGTCATTTAAAACAAGTTTTAAAGAAGCTAGAATCTAAAAAAGAAACACGGGGTTCTTGTGGGGAGTGGGGTAAATATAAGCACATGAGTGCAAATGCCCCCCTGTCCCCCCAAAAATCCTAACTGCAGGAGAATCTCTAATTTACAGAATGCAAGTCTTACTTGGGGCATCTCTCTTCAAAGATTGACTTTAATACTAGGTCTGGTACAATTAGGGCTGTTCTAGGGGAAGATCTTCAGTGAACTAAAACAACATTGTCTATTGTTCTTTCCTTCCTTTCTTTTTCATGACAGGGTTTCTCTGTGTAGCCCTGGATGTCCTGGCACTCACTCGGTAGACCAGGCTGGCTTTGAACTCAGAAGATCCAGCCCCCTGCCTCTGCCTCTGGAATGTTGGGATTAAAGGTGTGCATTTTTCAAGTGACGGGTTAAAAGAAAAGTCAGCAGGCCTAGGAATGGACAGTTGAAGGGACCTGGTGTAGGGGCCAAGTTTCAAAGGGAGTAAGGTGTCCAAGAGCCTGGGTTGCAATGCTTCAGTTTGTTCTCACTGGGCCTCCCTTGAATGTGAGAATGCGCTCTTCTGGACAAATGCATTTCAAGAGCATTGTGTGTGAAAAGGAGAGATGATCAATTCTAGTCTTTAGAAGGTTGGTGCTGTCTTCTGTATGGAATCATGGGCTATGAAATGGGACATAGAGAAGCCAGTGAAGCCACCAGGACACTTATACAGAGGGCACATCATTTCCTGGGGACAGAGGTGGAACCACTGGAGAAAATGGTGTGGATGGGATGAACTCCCTGAGGAAGAAAGTTCCATGTCTGATTTTTTGTTTGTTTGTTTTAGCTTTTCTAGTTTCAAAAGAGAAAAAAAAACCCAGCACTATCAAGAAATTATATTTTCGTAATGATATGGTTTAGAAGTTCAAAACAGTTTTATTTGTGTGTATGTGTGTGTGTGCGCACATCTGTAGCAATATACAGAGGTCAGAGGTCAGTTTTTATTCATTTATTCATGTATTTTATGTATATGAGTGCTCTATCTCCATGCACATCAGAAGAGGGAATCATATCCCACTAGAGATGGTGTGAGCAACCATGAGGTTGCTGGGAATTCAACTTAGGACCTCTGGAAGAACAGTCAAGTGCTCCTAACTGCTGAGCCATCTCCAGCCCCTGAGAGCTCAGCTTTCAACAGTTGCTTCTGTCTTTCTACTATGGGGGTTCCAGGATCACACTCAGGTTGTCATAAGCTCAGCAGCAAAAGCCTTGACCCACTGAGCAATCGTACTGGCCTGGGTTTATAGAGATTTTCATACTTTATGAAGATAAAAACATCCTCCACAGGTATTAAATAAGGGAGGGTGCTTATAGCTCAAATTTTTTTCTTTAATTTTTTTTATGTGTATGGATGTTTTGCCTACATGTATGTTTGTGTACCTAAGCATACAGAGCCCCTGGTGCCAGAAGAGGGTGTTGGATCCGTTGGAACTGGAGTCACAGACACTTGTAAGCTGTTGTGTACATTCTGGAACTAAACATGGGTCCTCTGACAGAGGTGCTCTTAACCACTGAACCATGATGTGGTTAAAAGATCCTTCATTCTTCCATTTATAGCTCTGTAGTATCCAGGGAGCCATGGGAAGAGGGACAGAAGAGCACCAGAAGGAGAGAGGACTAATTCCCTCGTCACATTGTAGTCCTACTGTGGCAGATTCATGTTGTACAATGATGTCTTGGTCCACATATAGGGACACACCCTTCCACACACATCCACACACACACACACAAACACACCACACATAAACATACATACACTCTCACACATATCACGCACATACCCACACACACAAATACACATACACAACATACATACACACACACTCACACACTACACATAAACATACATACACACTCTCACACATATCACACACACACCCACACACACAAACACACATACAAAAATATACATACATACACACACACACAAACACCACACATAAACATATATACACACTCTCACACATATCACGCACACACACACATGCTAAAACACACACATACACAAACATACATACACACACTCATACATACACACACAGCTTTTCTGATCCTCAAGGTTAATATTCTAAGGTACTTACATTTGCATCACAGGAAAAATAGAGAAATAAGCTGTTTAACCTCAGCCACCTATGTGTTTCCTACTTTGGATGACACTTCAGATAGTGACCTACATATCCAAAGTCGAATGTTTAAAATCACTCATTAAGAATAGAGATCCAGCCGGGCGGTGGTGGCGCACGCCTTTAATCCCAGCACTTGGGAGGCAGAGGCAGGCGGATTTTTGTGAGTTCGAGGCCAGCCTGGTCTACAAAGTGAGTCCAGGACAGCCAAGGATACACAGAGAAACCCTGTCTCGAAAAACCAAAAAAAAAAGAATAGAGATCCACAGGCCCACTGCCGAGGTTCTGATTCAGCACTACTAACAATCAAAACTCAAAGCCTACAAAGGACCCACTGGTGAGTCATTCTGTGACACTGCTGGGTGATGCCCACTGTTGCTATGGGAACCACTGATGTAGACCTGGGCCCGACTAGATTTTTGGATTTTATTATTTTTTGAGTCCATATCTGTTTCAAAATAGAGGACATTATTTTCAGAGGACAAGATATGTTCTCTATCTCTAGATATTTATATTTAGTGAGAAAAAGCAAGGCTCCCAAAAAAGCAGAAAATTTTCTCATTTAAAACCACTGGATGCAGCCAGGCGGTGGTGGCGCACGCCTTTAATCCCAGCACTTGGGAGGCAGAGGCAGGCGGATCTTTGTGAGTTCAAGGCCAGCCCGGTCTACAAAGTGAGTCCAGGACAGCCAAGGATACACAGAGAAACCCTGTCTCGAAAAAAAACAAAAAACAAAAAAAAAACCACTGGATGCGCTGGGCGGTGGTGGCGCATGCCTTTAATCCCAGCACTTGGGAGGTAGAGGCAGGCAGATCTCTGTGAGTTCGAGGCCAGCCTGGTCCACAAAGTGAGTCCAGGACAGCCAGAGCTGTTACACAAAGAAACCCTGTCTCGAAAAACCAAAAAAAAAAAAAAAAACCACTGGATGCCAGGCATGGTGGTGCATACCTTTAATCACAACACTTGGGACACAGAGGTAGGTGGAACTCTGTGAGTTCAAGGCCAGCCTGGTCTACAAAGTGAGTCTAGGACAGTCAAGGATACACAGAGAAACTCTGTCTCGAAAAACCTTAAAAAAAAAAAACCCAAAACATTGGACAGAAAGTGGAAGTCCTTTCCCACATAAACCTAAATAGAAGGAACTGACAAGAACTTTTTCCCTGAAGCAAGTTCTAGACCACCTGGAGCATCCTTCGGGTTTTAGCTGAGGTAAGATGCCTTGTTAGAGGAGTCTTGGGCTCATGGGCCTTCTTGGTAGTGGGGTGTGGGGATGACTAGCTAAGATGGCATCAAGGCTCAGGAAGCCCCGGCTTGAGGCAGACCGGAAGAGGGTGAGCCTCTGGAAGTTACTGACACCTCGGGGCTGAATTGCTGGGTGACCTCTGCTGACAAACACACAAGTACTCTGACTACAGGAAGACTAGGTGGTACCTTCTTCCATCAGGGTTCCCAGGCAGAGAAGATGCAGTAGAGAGGGACTGACAGTTTCTGTCACTTTGTGTTACAAGGTTGGCCTCATGGTGAACTGTTCTCTTTTTTCATTTATAAATTCGAGCCTAAGAGGCTTGCATCACAAATGGAAGGTTCCTGGAATTCACTGCTGTTTGTAAACCCTGATAAATCTCAGGTTCCAAGGCAGAGTTTCCTTTCCAAAGATATCTGGGATCTGTCACTATGACAATTCCTATTACACACAGCGAAGTGGCCAGGAGTCCTGTGGACCCTAGAGTTGCACATTCCCACAGTTCCGTGCAACCAAAGGGGTTGTGTGCCTTGTCTTAACCAGAACCCTTCCTTTTTCTATCCCCCCCCCCCCCCCCCCGTCTCTGGAACACACCTCCACTTCAGACAAAAGGGACTTTTCTTTCTTTAAAAAGGAAAAAAAAATGTTGTTTGAGGTTCTCATTATCTATGTAGTCCCAACTGACCTGGAACTTGATTTGTAGACCAGGCTGGCTTGAACTTACAGAAATCCACCTGCCTCTGTCTCTCAAGTGCTGGGATCATCCTGCCTGATTCTACACTCATTTTAATTTTGGGCACAAAAGTGTTTTTACTTTTGAAACAACCACTCTGCTCTGGTGCTAAGCTTTCTCCCACAAATGCTCTCGGCATGGTTTCCCCTATTTCCTGGCACAAGAAACATATATTGGATCCCTCTCCCCTCAGGGTGCTCCATCCTGACACCTACTCAAAGCATAGGAACACTATGGTCTGTGTCCATCAGCCTCTCCCAAACCTACCTGTAGCTCTATCACATCTGACTCCAAACCTGGCATCACCACCCAGGACTTTTCACCTGTCCTTTGCTCTGATGCTCTGATAGCTAACCTCTCAGTGAGTGCATTTTCCAAATAGTGGTGTAACTGCTAACTGAAGACCTCTGGCCCGCGTCTGAGACCCAGGGAAGAGAGCACTAGGGAGGTCTGATGAATTTACCCTAAGAGAAGAAGTCTATGGTCTGGGTCTGTGGGCATAGCAATCCCCACAATGACAGAGTGTCATGTGAGAAGAATCTAGGAAGGGACATAAGAGGACTCTTCCCCTGCACCCTGGAGGCTAGATGAAAAAAGGAAAGAAGTAATAGCTACACCACAATTGTCCGTCCACTGGTCCTGTTCATTTTGATCCTCCTCCACTCCGCTGTGCCTGTTACATCATCATCATGCCCTATATTGTAAACTTTAAACTCACTCTAAGACCTGCGTCCATTCTCATGATATGATGGACCACACAAACATGGAAGCTACCTACATGCCCACTTTGGGTTTAGATGATTATACGAGTGCACCCTGGGAAACAGAATAGAGAGGCCTTCTCCCGCCCCTTTTCTCTCTGTTTCTTTTCTCTCACACCTCAGTTTCAGAGTGGTTTCCCCCTCTACACCTTATTTTTAATAATGGGCATGTCTGTGTGTGGATCTGTGCACATGGTACCCACTAAGGCCCAAAGAAGGCATCAGATCCCCTCTTGGAGCTGGGGACACAGGCAGTGTGAGCCACCTGACCATGCTGGGCACCAAACTTGGGTTCTCTGCAAGAGCAGTCAGCGCTTGTAACTGCTGAGCTGTCCCTCCAGCCCGGCTCAGAGGTTTTTAACCTGTGATCCACAGGGAGCTGTGTGGGCTCTGGGACACTCTTGCTAGCACATATTATATGTGTGTGCATTTGCACATAGATGAGAATGCTCTGAGGCAAAATTCACCATCTTTCCCCATCATACTTTTAAAGGGACCTTCAGAGATAAATATAGAGCTGCCAATTGGCCTTTAGCCTATCTTGTGCAATCCACCTACGTCACAGGTAAAGGCAACTAAGGGGACTGAGGTATCCACCAGCCACGGTAGTCAGGACCTGGCATGGTACTATACCTTGGAGGCAGCCATCACGGCTGCTGTGGCAGCCACGTTCAAGCCCCGCTTCCCAAAGTGTACCAGGGCGTCATAACTTCGATCTTTTGCTTGGACCAGGCAGTCATCAATTTCCTGTGAGAGAAGAAGCAGAGGCACACTGAGCTGGCAATTCAAATGCATCTCATCCTCTCTTCCCAAGTGCTGGGCTTGGCAGTTTGCCTGATGGCTGACTCTCATGGGCATGTAACATCATGGATGCTTTGAATATGTGTTCATAGATAGGAGGGTGGAGAATGGTGGGTTAGATATGGCCAAATGCAAAGGGGAATTCTGAATAGGTAAACATACACTAACTTACTGACCCAAGGACTGGGTTATCTCTAAAGTTCCTATGAGTTCTAGGGTCACAGACAATCCTGCCTTTCCCTGACTAGCTGCTCCATAAGACAGACAGAATCTAGCATGACAGAATGCCACGAACGCAGCTTCAAACTCAGACCTTGGCTAATTGGTGGCAAAATCAGGGGGTTTGTTTGGCTTTGTTCTATTTTTTTAAAAGATTTTATTTTATGTGTCTGAGTGCTTTGCCTTCATGAATGTATGTGCATCATGTGCATGCAGTGCCTGTGGACATCAAAGAGGGTGTCAATCCCCTGAACCTAGTTACAGATGGCTGTGAGCCACCACCTGAGTGCTAGAAACCAAACACAGGTCTTCTGGACGAGCAGCTAGTGCTCTTAACCGTTCAGCCATCTCTCTAGCCACTCTTTACAAGTTTTCTCTTCTAGAAAAGGACAACAATGATGGTGTGTAGTACGTGTGTGGTACATGGCAGGGGTTAAAGATAAGCACCCTGGCTACTACATGTGACATCATCTTCAGGACAGGCGATGGGAACCTTGTTAACAGAAACCTCAGGTTCTGTTATTCTAAGATGTTGCCTCAGTGTGTAATGATAGGAGAATCTGGATACAGAAAGAAACAGGCAGCCTGGCGGTGGTGGCGCACGCCTTTAATCCCAGCACTTGGGAGGCAGAGGCAGGCGGATCTTTGTGAGTTCGAGGCCAGCCTGGTCTACAAAGCGAGTCCAGGACAGCCAGAGATATTCAGAGAAACCCTGTCTCGAAAAACCAAAAAAAAAAAAAAAAAAAAAAGAAAGAAAGAAAGAAAGAAACAGGCATCATTTTTTGTGGATAAGGGACAGATGCTGATTAAAAGAAATTAAAGTGTTCTGGTGTCACACAAGGGAAAGGCAAGGTGGAAGGCAGCACTGAGGTCCCCTGACCAAAGCCAAGGGCAATATTGCCAATCTAGTTCAATTCTGGATCATCTCTAGTGCACTCTGCTTAGTCATTTTGTGCTTTTCATTGTCCTGAGCAAGTGGGTGTTTGGAAAGCCAGTGGCTCATTTTAAAGTTCAGTAAGATATGTGGCCTCGGTCTTGTTGGAAGCTCTGTTAGTGAGTCTCCTTTGCTTTGAGGTGGAGGCGTTGGAGGTAGGGAGTCAGGCAGCCTCAGCTGCAGTCCTTACTCACAGCCTCCCCCGGAGGGCCCAGACTCTGTGATCCTTGACAGGCCTTAAGAGTCACCACTTTCCCTCCAGGATACAGTTTCAGGGAAGACATGACATGGGGGGAAAAGAAGAGGAGGAGAGTGGGATTTGGAAACCAAATCAAGAGGTAGCTAGTTCTCTAACCCCACCTTTCTGAGTGGGCTTGGTTCCAAAGGGGCTTTCATGGCCGTCTACAGCCACCCAACTGCTCTGTTCTCCCGGGTCTTCCCGTATAGGAAGTCCAAAGCATTGAACTTCAGAAAGTTCAGACATCAAGGTAGCAGTTGGAGCTACCTTCAGGGCCCTGTGCTTGCTCATTTTCTCCATGCTGTGAGAGAATATTTGACAAACAACTGAGGAAGGGGGTATTTTTATCTTGGATGTTGAGCTGGTAGAGTCCATTAGGGTAGGCGAGACATGGTGGTGGGAGCTGTTCAAAGTCATGGTGTCAGAAACATGTGGCAGCTATCTTTTTTTTATTATTATTTTGTGAATTTCACATCATGCACCCTGTTCCCTCTCTTCTCCCACCTCCCATCTCCACCTTTGCAGACCCACTCTTCACCCTTGCAACCTCCCCCAACATAAAAAACTCATTGTGGAAGCTGTAGTGTGTCTCAGTGTGTCCCACAATATTCCCCTTTTTCTACACATTTTTACTTGCAAATGTTCATTATAATGACTCCTTGGTCTGGTATGAGGCCTCTGGCTTCTGCTACTTTGTCAATATTGGAACTTTACTGGGACTCCTTTCAGATATGCTGTTTTTGTCCTGTGTCATGGAGATCCTGTATTTTGGGTCTGTGGAACTGGCCTCTTCATGCTCTCCAGCAGTTCATCCATTAGGTGGGCCAACTCAAGGCCCAGGATCCAGGCCTGTAACCCCCACCTGCAGGGCCTGCTCTCCTGAGTGCTGCAGCTGGTAAGGGGTTGAATGAGCTCTCCTGCCTTCATGACCCCATCAGGGCCAATTCTCCCGCCTACTACCTGTATCGAGGGCAAGAGAATAAAGGGGATCTCTCCCTTACTAACACCTCCACATATAGCACACAAAAGGCAGGGCTAGCTCTCCCATACTCACTCCCTCAGAACTGGCTCACCCACAATCCCCACATCCAAGGCAAGCTGTAGTGTGTGGCAGCTATTTCTTCAAAGCACAACCAGGAAACAGATCTCAGTGTACCAGACCTAGTGGCAGACATAAACTTAATTCCTGCACCACAACCCACATTTACTCCTTAGGTCCCATGTCCAGAAAATTCCACAGACTCCCAAAACAGCACCGCCAGCTGAGGACCAGCTAGCTCTTCAAACACAAGTGACTGTGGGGGATATTTCACATTCAAGATGTAACAGGCACTCGTTTTACTTTAAAGAATTCTACTACACAATTAGGTTAGAAAAATAATGTAATCAATGAATTATACACTGTTAGAATCATTTAGCCTAGTAATCCCACTCTTGGGGAATTTGTTAAGATAAAAGAAAGAATTGAATGAACTCTATGTGTGGTAGTGCTCAGTACCTGTAACAGGAAGAAAATTGGAGCCATCTCAATATTTAGAAGGAATGAGATCTGTCACTGTGAGTCATTAGAAAGACCATGCGGCTGTGGATTACAGATAATGTTTCTGAACTCAAAATACAAGTAACTCTTTGACTGAAGATTCATCTGCACTTATTTACTTAGTGTGTGCACTGTATGCATGTGGGGGGAATGGGTGCACCCATGCATGCACATGGGTATGTCCCTCTATTGCTCTCTGCCCCCAAAATATTTTAAATTTACAGTTAGTGTGTGTATATATGTGTGTGTGAGTGAGTGAAAGAGAGAGAATGTGTGAGTGTGTGTGTGAGTGTGTCTGTGAGTGTGTGTGACTGTGTGTGAGTGTGAGTGTGTGAGAGTGTGAGTGTAAGTGTGTGTGAGTGTGTCTGTGAGTATGTGAGTGTGTGTGTGAGTATGTGAGTGTGTGTGTGTGTGTGTGTCAGGGGTGGGTGCACAGGCCATGGTGCATGTGTGGAAGTCTGAATACAACCTGTAGAAGTCTCTCTCGCTCCCATCTGAGTTCTGGGGCTCAAACTCAGATTGTTAGGTTTGGTGGCCAGCATATTTATACCATGGACCATTTAACTGACTTCTACCTTAGTTCTTTGAGGCAAGGTAGCTCATTGGACCTGGAGCTCACCATTTTGGCTGGACGAGCCGACACCGAACCCTGGCATCTGCTTGTGTCTACTGCCCCCCCCCACCTTTGTGCTAGGGTTACAGACACGCACCATGCCTGACTTTTATGTGCTGCTGAGGATATTAACACAGACCCTCATGCTTGCACAACACTGAGCCATCTTCTTATATTTTTGGTTGTGAGCCTAGCCTTTAACGGCTGAGCCATCTCTCCAGCCCCTGAGCCATCTTCTTGAATACAAATATTTTATCTATATTAAGATTTATTTACTTAGAGAAGGATCTCAAGTAACTCAGGCTGGCCTCGGAGATACTATATAGCTTAGGATGACCTTTGAATTTGTGCCTCCATTTTCCATGCTGAGATGACAGGTGTGTGCCACCATGCCTGACAGGTGTGTGCCACCATGCCTGGTTTTACACGGTATCGGATATTAAACCCTGAGCTTTGTGCATGCTAGGCAAACATTCCACCGTCTGAACTATCTTCTCCACCCTCTAAGTTTTCGTTTATGTATTTGTTTCTGAAATAGGATCTTCTTATGCTGACTAGCTGATCTTGAACTCCTTGGCTCTACAGACTTTCCTCTTGTTCTTGCAAAGCTTTGGGGCCATGTGCTCATGGCACCGTTCCCAGCTTAATTTTGACAACTATTAAAAAAAAGTCTCTATATAAAATGGTAAACACTATATGTAGATATTGTATTTGCACAATGAAAGAGGCTAGGTATGAATTTTTAAAAGGTGGAGTTTGGACAGCTAATTAACTAATTTATTTGAGACCAGGGCCTGTATTGTTCTGGACGGCCTGAAATTCACTGTGTAGAATGTTCTTGTTGACCTTTAGGTCGTGTCAGGGAATCTGCCTGCTTCTTCTGTCTGAGTGTTGGGATCGGAGGTATGTGATCTTTGGGGAGTTTAATTATTCTTTTATCTTTTTTAATTTATGAAAATGTTTTATCAATAATGATAACATCTTAATGATAAATAACATCTTCATATAATTTCACTACTTTTTTTGAGACAGAATCTCACTTTGTAGTTCAAACTTGTAATCTTTCTGACAGCCTCTTGAGAGCTAAGATTACAGGTGTGAGCCACCATGCCCAGCTACTATATATCTAAACATGTGCAAATATACACTTTCCTTTTTTCTCTCTCTTTTTTTTGAACGGAGACAGGATTTCTCTGTGTACTCCTGGCTGTCCTGGAACTTACTATGCAGACCAGGCCATCCTCGAACACAGAAATCTGCCTGCCTCTGCCTTCCAAGTACTGGCATTAAAGGCATGCACCACTGCCTGGCTATAAGTTGCATTCTTAATACAAGAATGACAATATTGTTGACAAGGGAATATGAAGGTAATCTCTTTCTTAAGAAAGTATATATTTAACTGGATGGTGGTAGTGCACGTCTTTAATCCCAGCACTCGGGAGGCAGAGGCAGTTGGAGGTCTGTGAGTTTGAGGCCACCCTGGTCTACAGAGTGAGTTCCATGGCTATGCAGAGAAACACTGCTCCAGCCTCCCCCACCTCCAAAAAATGCAACCTATGGGCTGGGGACATAAGTCAGTGGTAGAACATTCCTGATGCTCTGGGCTCAATCTTTTTTTTTTTTTCCTTCAAGACAGGGTTTCTTTGTGTAGCCCTGGCTGTCCTGAACTCGCTTTGTAGACCAGGCTGGCCTCGAACTCACAGAGATCTGCTTGCCTCTGCCTCCCAAGTACTGGGATTAAAGGAATGCACCACCATGCCTGGCTTCTGGGCTCCATCTTTAGAACCACAATAAAGAAGTAATATTACTGATTTTGTGTGTGCTCACGTGTTTGTGTGTGTATACACAGGTGCACACAAATGTGGAAGTCATATCTATTTTTCTACCTTGTGTTTTTGAAACAGTCTTTACTGAACTTGGACCTCTCTGATGGCTAGCGAGGCTATCTATCTGTACAGGGAGTCCCAGGGGATCTGCCTGTCTCCGTTCCTCCCCTACCCACCAGTGTCAAGCCTGTCTTTCCATGTGGCTGTACAGGATCAGATCTCAGCTCCTCATACTTGAATAGCAAACACTTTACTATGTTACTGATTTTATACCTTGATTTTTTTTTAATCCTTTGACTACTGAGTTCATCTGTTAGTTTTAATAGTCTTTTTCTGAATCCTTAGGTTTTTCTACATATTGAATCAGGTCTTATGTAAACAGAGGTGATGTGACTTCCTCTCTTCCTGCATGTATGCTCTTTATTTGTTTATCTTGACTGACTGCTATGGAGAGATGTTCTGATACTATGCTGAATAACAGTGGTGATGCTGGACACAGTAGTCTTATCTGAGACATAAAGCCAAAACTGAAAGCTTCTCCTTAGTCAGGTATGATGCTGGCAGTGGGCTGTCATACATGGCTTTTATCATGTTCATGTACATCCCTTCCATACGTAATTCCTTGAGAACTTTGTCCTGAATGCTGAATTCTTTTATTTATTTATTTTTAGATTTTTTGCATGTGTACGAGTGTTTTGATTGCATGTATGTATATATAAACACCACATATCTGTACCTGCAGAGATCAGAAAGGGATGTCAGACACCCTTGAACTTGAATTACGGATGGTTACAGGCTGCTATGTGGGTGCTGAGAAGATCCCGTGTCTTCTGTAGGAGCACCAAGTGCCCTTAGCTTCCAAGCCATCTCTCCAGCCCAGGGAATACCGAATTCTACCAATTATGTTTTCCTGCATCTATTGAGATAACTGTGCAGATTTTGAACCAGTCAGATATTGCTGTACTATTCATGACAGTGAGATATGGAATTAATCCAGATGCTCATCAGTGGATGAATGAGGAAATATGGTATATATACATAACGGAAAATTATTCATTTTACTCAAAATAATGAGAATGATAACCTTTCTAAGCAAAACAGACCACAATGGGCAAAGTGAAATAAATATAAATACCACGCTTTCTTTCCTATGTGGATATTAACATAGTCATTCTGGGTGCTGAGTTCAAAGGGAGGGGAGATGAGGGACATAGGAGGTTGGACATTGCAACAGACTGAAATAATGAGCACTCGTGTTCTGAAGAACTGTGAGGAGACAATAGCTCACAGTGGGTAGCAGAGAACAGAGAGAGGGAGACAGAGAGTCACACCAGGAAAGAAGATTTGAAGTTTCCACAGGCAAAGTAATAAGAAGAAAGAACTGCTCATCACTCTGATTTGATTAGCATACATTGTACGAATATCACATCATGCCCCATAAACATGTACAATTACTATGTACGAATATCACATCATGCCTCATAAATACAGCCTTGTTTGGTCTGGAACTCACTTTTTAGACTAGGCTGGCCTTTTACTCACAGAGATCCACCTGCCTCTGCTTCCACAGTGCTGAGATTAAAGGTGTGCGCCACCACAACCAGCTATAGAAGTGAGTTTTTAAAAAGGCACTGGGGCTGGGTGCAATGGTGGAAGCTTTAAGTCCAGCACATGGGAGGCTGAGGGAGGAGGATCATGATGAGTTTAAGGCCAACCTGGGCTATTTAGCAACAGTCTAGGCTACAGAACAAGACCCTAATCTCAAAACAAACAAACAAAAATGAGAGAGACAGGCTGACAAGATGGCTCAGTGGATAACGGCACTTGCCAAGCCTGACAACTTCAGTTCAGTTCTCAAGATACACATGGTGGACAGAGAGAACTGCTGTTCTCCCTGCAAGTTGTCCTCTGATCTTCACATGTGCTACAGCATGCATGTGCCCACACACAGTAAAGGAGAGCAAGAAAGAGAACCAGAAGATATATATATTATATGTGTGTGTGTATGTATGTATGTATACACACACACACACGGCATATTAAAGGAAACAACTTCCTGCTGAAGTAAAAAAGAACCACAATGGGTCTCCTGCACCAACAACAAAAATCCTTCCCGCACAGGCTTTGACTCTCCCTTGCTAGAAGTCGTGTCAGGTACCTTTTCCTTTGAAGACAGTGTGGGATGAACAAACTTCCTGTACAGGAGGCTGGATCCTTTTGTGTAGGGAGACAGCAACCAGGCTACAAATGCTATTTTTAGTTCATAATAGAATGGAAACCTGGAAAGATAAAAAGTATACACTTTCCATTAGGTGTGCACCAGCACTGCTGAAGGCCTTTAAAAAAAAAAAAAAAAAGACTAGGGTTGACATGGATGCTTCCCAACTCATATACACATACATGACAGGTTCCCAGCTTACTCATACTTCACCTGTGGAAGGCATGGGCACATACATGCACATCTGCACACCCAAGACCTCTCCCTGAAAGCCAATTCATGTTCTGTTTTATTTCTGTTTCTATAGAAAAGAAGAAAGGCAGGTTTACTCCTGAAATTACACCGTGGCCTTGCCTGGTGGCAGCTGGCAATTTCTGCAAGGCCATAATCACTGGAGTTGGCATATGTAAACTCCTGCAGCTGTATACATATGCCAACTCCAGTGAGCAGAGGCTCAGAGGATTAAGTTTGTGTCTGGGCACTTTGAAATTTATCCGTCATTATTTATGGCCAGGAGACACAGAGGCCAGGGGAATTACGGAAGGGTGAAGCTGGCAGGGTCTCCACACTGGCCAGGCACCTCCCTTTCTTGTCTCAACAGAGGAGGAAGAGGAGCCCAACTCCTACCAAGCAGGAGAATCCTATGCACTTTACTCAATGGCAGTCAGAGATATTAATCTTTGTGTGCCAAAACAGAGAAGGGTGTGGGATAATGTACGATCCTGGACTCCTACACACCCCTAGGTCCATTCACTCATTTCTCCCACAAACACAGGCAACCCTGCACCTATCTGTGCCATCTTATATAAGGCACTGTGTGGGGAGCGGAGTGGCAGAGAAGATCCCTGCAATCCTGGAGCTTCTAGAAAGAGATAAGATCCTGGCATCATGGGCTAAGGAGGGAGTGAAGTCAGGAAAATGCTTGATTTGTAAGTGTGATAAGTAAGATCTACAGATGCCACCAGATGATGTAGCATGTACTTTCAGTCCTAGCACTGGACAGGAAGAGACAGGTGGATCCCTAGGATATTGGCTAGCCAGTCTAGCCTACTCAATAAGCCATAGATCACTGGGACACTGTCTCAAAAAAAAAAAAAAAGTAGATGGGCCCAAGGAACCACACCTGAAGTTGTGTTTTGGCATGTAAATACATGCATACACAAACGTATGTGTACCTTCAGAAACACCAACACATGCACACACACACGCACACATACCTTCAGAAACACCAACAAACAAAGAAAGAGGATGGAGGTGTGATAAGAGGAGAGGAGAGGACAGGAGGAGAGGGGCAGGAAGGGGAGGGGAGGGGAAGAGAGAAGATAGTCTGATTCCCTTGAATTTAGGAGTCCAGCTAGAGATTGACTGATAAAATAAATCAACCTGAGACAGTGTCTTAGTGGGTCTTTGCTAGTCTACACCAAGTCTTGGAAAGAATGGAAAAGGCAAGCCCCTCATGTGGATGCAGATCAGTGGGGCCACAGTGTAGTAAGCAGAGTTTGACCCAGACTTCAATATCACCTCCTGAGTCTCTACCTGGTGCCGTGAATAACTGGACGATCACATTGTGGTGCCCTGGAGGCTTTGCTGACCCTGGAGGAAGTGCCCTTGCCAGGGGTAAGCCAATTTCTAGAGCTGGCCAAGAAAGAGCTTCCCAGCACAGGCGCAGGCTCCTTCTGAACTTTTACTTTGTAATATTTTATTTTTAAATTATGTGTGTGTGTTTGTGTCTGAGTGTGGGTTTATGCATGTAAGTGCAGTGACCATGGAGGCCAGAAGAGGGTGTCAGATCCCTCCAAAGCTACAGTTACAGGAGGTCATGAGCCATCCAACATGCGTGGGGAACCTAATTCTAGTCCTCTCCAAGGGCAGCAAGCACTCTGTAACTGCTGAGCCTCTCCACTCTGGGAATGAGTGAGCTAGTGAGCGAGGAAAAGGCCTATGCTCAGAGAGTTTTACAGCTTTCACATACAGGCCAATAGTCCAAAGCCTGTAGGATTCACATTCTAAGCCACTCTGCGTGTGCTTGCATTTCCCTGGGACCCCAACCAGATAGCCATTTACAACAGCAACCCCAAATGCACTCGCCTTGCCAGCCAGATCCTTCTCATGGAACCATGCTGACAAGGAGAGCCATTGTCCCCACCCTCTGCCTCTAGAACCATCCTGGTTCCTCCCCTAATCGCCTTGTATGGTGTGGTAGGCTGTTCTTCCTGTCTGTAGAGATCTGTGAGGTGAACACTAAACCTCTCCCTTCCTGTCAGTCATGTTCAGGTTCTCAAGTGTGACCACATCTACTTAAAACAAATCTTAGGCATCCTTAAAACAAGATGCAGCAGGTGAGAAGGTCTCATGCTGGTCTGAGGGATCAAAAAGTGAATCTTTCCCAGGCATCCTTCCCAGATAAAGGGAGCTGAAAATAAAAGCAATCCCAAGCAAGTCATTTCAGAGCCCTTTCAAAGGCACACAGGCCCCTCTCCCCCAGTCAGCAGTTCCACCACACCAAAGCCTTTCAGCTTCCTGCCTCCAGCAGGCTCTTCCTGAATTCTCCCAGCAACTGGGGCCCACTTTCCTAGCAAAGCTGTTTCATCTTTCACAACCACAAAAGACTGGGGCTGAAAGAGGAGAGGTATGATCGATTCCTCCCAGAGTGGGATATACCAGTGATTAATAATGGAGGGATCTTTGTTTTGAAAACAAATTATCTGCCAGTTCAAGGGGGGAACCACTGAATCCAGCAAGCTCAGACACCAGCATAAGATACACAAACAGACCCAAGGGCAGCTGTCACGCCACGGCTCTTCTAATTACTACGTAAAAGACGTTTTTTAAAAAGTAGGTCATAGTTAGGAAATGCTAAAGAATCAAGAGTATACAATACAGTTTCCTTCCCACCCAGGAAGTGTAGACTCTTTCCTTAATCAGTTCCTTGAACATCTTAGACTAGGGGCTAGGCCTATTCAATCGTGTAGGTATCTGTGACTCCCTTAACAGCCTGGTGGTAGCATTCTCTATACATCCTTCTACACCTTGCTTTCTCTAATCTACACAGAATCAATAGTATATTTTGGGGACTGTCTCATACCAGGACATGGAAAGTTTCAGTCTTTTTCATGGTTTCCTATAGATGTGCAAGTATCTCTCCTGGGCAGAGGGATTGATGGCAACCTTTGCCAAGCTTCCAGCAAACTTCCCTGTGTATGCTTCTTTGCATACACATGCAAATGAGGCTATGGTGTGGGTGCTCAGAAGTGAATTATCTGTGTGCACCTTGTAGATAGCAGGCACCTCCACATAGATCTGAGTGACCACATTCTCACTGTACAGCCAACCAAGAGCCTCTGTCCCAGACTACATGAAGGCTGGAAAGACTGCCCAGTGGTTTGGTTCCCAGCATTTATGCTGGGGCACTCACAACTGCCTATACCTCCACCTCTAGGAAATCTGACGCCCTTTTCCAGCCACTGAGGACCCACACATGCCTGTAATGAATGCAGTTGGATGCATACACTCTTATACATACAAATATCTTTAAAAAACAAAAAGAATTTTCCTATCTCCTCATCTTTTAATTCATTCCTTGGGCCTTCTCTTGTCAGACCAATAGAGCATATTCTAGCAATAATCCAGGTAGCAGTATTTGGAGTGGCCAATAGGCCTGTGTTTTGAGCTCTGACCTCAACCTGATACCAACGAGTTCTAGACTGTATGGGAGGTCACTATAATGCAATCATGTCTACCCTGGTGATAGAGCCTTGTTTGTCTTTGTTTTCTTTTTTTGAGACAAGGCCTCATTATGTAGATTAGGGTGGCTTCAGACTTGTAGAGCTCTCCTTGCCTCTGCCTTCTGAGTGTTGGGCTTGGAGCTTGCTTTGAAGATACACAGGTATAGGGAAATCAGTGGACTGTAGAAGAGCTATAGCAGAATAAGTTATCTGTTGGGGGAAAGATGGTACCAGTATCCAGAGCATTAAAAAGGAAACTATTACAGTCATTTTCACCTTTCTCAGGACTTTGGTTATGGATCAAAGGCAAATGAATGACCAGGGCTTCAGATCATTACCTGTTACCCCTTAAAAGGCATGGAATAGTCAGGGATAGTGTAGTTGGCATGGTGACACATGTCCATAAATCCTAGCACCTAAGAAGCTGAGGCAGAAGGATCATGAGTTTGAGGCCAGACTAGGCTATACATCAAAACCTTGTCTCAAACAAAATTAAGGACTAGGGGTGCAGCTAAGATGGTAGAATGCTTTCTTAGCCCGCGTGAATTCCTTTATCCCAGCACAGCATACATTGGGCATGGTGGCGCACACTTGTAATTCCACAATCAGGAGGATAAGAAGTTCAAGGTCATCCTCAGTTACAAAGAAAGTTCTTGGCCATTCTGGGATACATACCTCCTTATATACATATTCTTAAATATATATATGTATATATATATATATATATATTCTTAAATATATATTAAAATAAAAAATGAATGGATGATTAGTATATGTTCTTCTTCAACCCCTCAGTGCCCCCAAACAATCTTAGGGTCAAAGCCTGGGTAGTTTTAAAGTCAGTTAGGATGCCATCATCATAAAGTCTCTGAAAATAAAGTAAATGAGAGAGTGAAAGGAAAGGCTAGCTCCTGGTCCTTTAAAACTGGTCCTTAGAAGACAAGAATGTCTGTTGTTTCTTCCACCCTCCTAGCCCATGGCAGCCCATCTTTATCACAGGGCCAGGACACTGAAGCGGTATAGGATGCTGGTGCAGGAATGCAACAACTTCAGAGATAAGCCCACTCCTCAAGGACAGGATGTTTACAGGCAGAAAACTACTCTTCAAGCTGTCTCATGACTAAGGAAGAATGAACAGACTCTAATCCACGTCTACAAATGGTGAGCATGGATAGAAATCCAGCCTTCCCCTTTGTCCCAGGACTAGCCCAGTCCCATTTCCTCACCCCCAGCCTGCACTTCCTTCTCAACAAAGCTCTGCCTGTGAAGTTCCTGACTTGAAAGCTGTTTCATCGCTGGGTCACTGAGAAGGAAGCTCCTGCTTGTTCTTGATGAAGTGTCTTCATAGCAAAATTGGAATCTCAAGACTCTATCCTATCATTGCCAAACACTGCGCTTCCCATCTTGTCCTGACCTATTCACTTCCTGAGATGTCTGTCTGTTGGCTGGTTTATTGATTGATCCATTCATTCATTTATGCATGTATCCATTCCATCGAGAAAATCCTACTGCAAAGGTGCAACTTGAAAGTCATGTGCAGAGCAGGACAGGTGTTCTAGTTCAGTCCCTTTCTGATCCAAGCAACTTAGGGGAGGGAAGGATGTGTTTCCTTTCACTTCACAGCTGTCACTGAAGGAAGAAGTCAGGGTGGCAACTTGAAGGAGAAACCTGGAAGAATGCTGCTTGCTGACTTGTTCCCTCACAGGCCACCTTTCTTATTCAGCCCAGGACCACCTGCCAAGAGGTGTGCTGCCACACTGGGCTCAGCTCTCCTTTACCAGTTAACCATCACCACAACCACCCACTGTCAGATGACTCTTAAGCTGTGCCAAGTTGACAAAGCCAACAGGGCAATAGGTTAGACAGTGCCTTGTCCTTAGTAGAGAGTTAAGACAAACGGGTGAACCCCATAGCAAGGCCACACACTATGATGGAAGTATGGAAAAAAATCCTAGTGGGTCACAAGGGAATTAGTGCACCCCCAATTTCCTTCTGTTACTCACTCCTCTCCTGTGTTTTCCTTGCTATGTCTTTGGTATTACCCCAATCATCACATGTAGAAAACAAATCTTTGAGGAACCTACAGAAGTTATCCTCTGGTGAGTATTGGTGAGGAAAGAATCTCAGACTGAGTGGACCTCAAGTTTTAGAGGGGAGGAAGTTGAAGTTTCTAGCCAGAATAGAATGGGTTTTTCTGGCCACATGAGAAGGCTCCCCAAGAAGCTTCCCCTGGGCTATCATATAGAAGAAGCTGGGAGCTGTTCTTGAGGTCTGTTGTTTGAAAACATGAATGGTTGGGAAGGATAGAGGAAAGGCCATACATCATGGTGAAGAAAGGAAAGGAAGAAATTAAGTGTGTGTGTGTGTGTGTGTGTGTGTGTGTGTGTGTGTGTGTGTGTGTTGTGGAGACATGTGCATACATACTACATAAGAGTGCTAGTCTTCAATCTTAGAGAAGCACTCAAGAGGCTAAAGCCACCCACTTCAGGCAGGGACAAAAAAAAATGAGATGGAGGTACTGTGGGGTGGGAAATACCCTGCCTGGGCACCCTTCCTCCCAAAGGGTGCACACAGTGCTGCTCCAACAGAAGGACTAGTACCTGGACAGACTCTGTACACTGGGCCCTATAAACACTCATGGTTGGAGCTCTG
This sequence comes from Lophiomys imhausi, assembly GCA_907164525.1. Taxonomy (NCBI): domain Eukaryota; kingdom Metazoa; phylum Chordata; class Mammalia; order Rodentia; family Muridae; genus Lophiomys; species Lophiomys imhausi. The sequence continues at coordinate 5,967,446 of CAJQZJ010012579.1, forward strand.
TAGAAACTCCTCTGCTTCCTTCATTCTATACTGAGAGAGACAGACCTGTGGCAGCCCTGTGTATACTAACAAATCTCTAGATACTAACTACTACTAAAGTAGTGCTGAGTACTAGGTACCAAGTCATATCTAGATCATAGGACAGTGAAATTTGGAACCCAGAAGGTCTACAGCATGGCCCAGTCAGCAGAGAGGGAGCACCTGGCAGTGGTTGGAGTCCCTCAACTTAGTGGGAGGACTCTCAGGGTGCTCTCTGTTCCCCCTTAGAACTTACTTTTCTTCCCATTTGTGTGTTATTCTTAAGTTAGAGACTCATCAAGTCTTGGTTGTTTGGTAGAATAGATTCAAGAGCTCCAATAACCAATGGTTCCTGAGCCAAAGCCTGTCCCCTGCTTTTATGAATAAAGATTTATTAGAATATTGCCTACCCACTTACTTAGGTATCTATGGCTGTGTTTATGCTACCATGGCGCAGATGAGTAACTATTATAAAGAGTACACATGTCTGAGAGCTCAAAATATTTCCAATCTGACTCTTTAAAAAAAAGAAAAAGAAAAAAGAAAAAAAAGTGTGCTGCTAAAGCCCCCAGAACAATGAACCACATACTTGGCTAGAGGCCTAGCCAGGTGTCACAGGAGCCTTCAGGGTGAACCACTCATATCTGCTGGTTTCGCTAACACAATCTCTGCCATCCAAATCTGCTTCCAGCCCATCCTACCAACAGGGTCATCAGCCCAGGAGTAGAAAAAGTTGCAGGCTAAGATGCCTTTAAAGAACCATGACTCCCCAGTATGTATCTGAGGAGAAACTTGGCCACACTTCCTCAGTAACTTCTAAGGAATAAGCCATGGCCACCAAGGCTGTGTTCTCCACATGCTCTGGAGAGATGCCCGTTTTCCATAAGAACACTGGACATAGGACAAAACCGTCCAAATACATGCAATTAATGTGTAAAGTAATTCTAGAAGAAAATACAGGTAGCTTTTCATAATAATACTCCTAAGTAGACGGTGGTTGGTCTGAGGGAGAGGAAAGACTCATTGTTTTGAGGCGGGGAGGGCTGCTAGTGATCGAAATCTAGGGCCTCACACATACTACATGTGCACCCTTCCACTGAGTACCCTATCCCATAGTTTACTTTTTCCCTCTCCTCTCCTCTCTACTGCTCCTTTTGTTCCCCTCCCTCCTTCCCTTCCTTTCTTCTTTTTTTCCCTCCCTATCTTCTTTCCTGTCTGTTTTTCCTTGGTGGTGTTAGGACTGAACCCAGGGTTCACACATGCTAAGCAAATGTCTGCCAATGAACTACGCCCTTAGCCCCTGCACTTAATTTTCAGTGTATTGTTTCAGTTTTATTTTGCCATGTGAATAAACTATTTTATAATTTTTACAGGATTAAATGAAATCACCTCCAGGAGGTGTGGAGCAAATCACCATTCTATCCTATATATTCTGTGGCTACTTAGTTGCTGCATCCATCAATGTAGAACACCACACAGAGTGAGGAGGGGGAAGAAGAGGGGGAGAGGGGGAGGGAAGAGAGGGGATGAGGGGAGGGAGAAGGAGAGGGAGAGAACTCTGAATTGGGAACTGTCCCTGGGAAGGGTGGTAAGAGAATAGGGATGAGTCCTGGAGAGCCCTTCCCTGCAGAGCTGAGGCCTTCAGAAGAAGGGCAAGGGACCCTTACTTACCACCCATAAACTCCAAGATGCCACCAGCTAAGAGGGCCAAAGAAGGGAACAGTGAGGCCTCCACTTGAGAAGCAGGGAAGGAAGTATCCCTGTATGAACACTCCAGACATACCAGGTGCCAAATATATTCCCACCTTTCCCCACACCAGGCAAAGCTGCCCTGTGAATTGCTCTGGTCCCTGGAGCACTTACCAGCAAAGGAAGATGTCTGTGAACGTCTCTGCCGTGGTGAAGAGGGCAAATATAATCCAGTACATCATCCATTTGACCTGTTGGAGGGAAAGCAGAGCTGGTAGTCAAGTACATGGCTTCCCAGAGCCGAGGCAGGTCCAGGCAGGGTCATTTGCACCTGCCACCCCTCTCCCTGTCTTTCCTAACTCAGGTGCAGTTCTACACAACACCTTTACCCTAAGAGCAAACAGGCTGTTCTACAATCAGAGTGAGATTCCAAGCAAAACCCTTAGAGGAATCATAGATTTAACCCAGGTTAGCTTGCCCAAGGACAAACCCCCAAAGAACTGGGGAGGAGCTTGAGTCTGAGACTGGCTGCAAGTTCAAGAGGGGAGAACTTCAGAGAAGGGAGAAGAGGAAGACCCCAAAACTGACAGTATATTCTGTCTTCAAAGTCTTGGCCAGAATCTCAGCGCTCAGGATTCTGAAGCAGGAGGATCAGAAAGTCATTCTGGACCACAGAGCAAGAATCTTTCACAAAAATAACAAAGCTCTTGGCTGGACCTTGAACTGCAAAGAACCAAAGTTAGGATTTCAAACAGGGACTCAAATGTGAATATAAATGACATTTTAAAAAGACTAATTATCAGGAAAACTTGGAAAAGACTGAGTGTCCTATGGGTGCCAGGTGTCCAGCACTTAGTTTCAAATAATCTTGGTTCTTTGGGTATCCTAATTTTCAACATTGTTGGCTATTTTTCCAGCTTCATAGACTATAGGAAACTGACCTCAATGAAAATAGTTTCCATTAGAATGCAAATCAGGGAGGCACACCTGAACTTTCACTCACTCCTACCTAAAGAATCCATTTAGTATTAGTTAACAGATCGATTCCAACAGTTTCAGTTTTGAGAAAGGGTCTCACTTGCAATTAGCAGCTCCCCGAGGATGGTGACCACTACGTAGCCAATAGGAATTGGCAAAGTTATTAAGGACATTGGGGTGGGAAGGTCATCCTACCAACTGTAGTCACATACTTCCTTAAAAGAGGATTTTTCCCAGCTGTTTCAGAGGAGGGTGTGACTATGAAGGACTGCTCAGAGATGCAAAACTGTTGGCTCTATAGAATATGTGCTTTCAGGGGGACAGCTGCCGCTAGGAGTCACAAAGACAAGGGGAAGGGACTCCTCCAGAAACTCCAGAGAGAAATAGCCTTGCCTGTGACATCTAATAATGTATGTACTTTATGCTGGGAAGTTCATGGTAATGTGTTATAGTTATACTTATAATAAAAAGCCAATCCAATACTTGTGTGCAAACTTCAAAAACAATAACAAAAGAATATAAAAATGAGTGTGGCCACAAGGGAGTTACTCAGCATTAGTACAAATATTAGTAGTCATGAGGGAGTTATTGTTATCGTCTTTAAATTTTGCATTATCCTGGGCTAAAGAGTTAGTTAACTCAGCCATTGAGAGTACTGGCTGCTCTTCCAGAAGACCTGGGTTCAATTCCCAGCAACTACACTGTGGCTCACAATTTCCTGTAACTCCAGTCCCAGGGGACGCCCTTTTCTGGCTACTGCATGCTCATGGTGCACTTACAGACATGCAGGGAAAACATCCATACATACAAAGTAAAATAAATTTGCATTATCCAATAACCTATGCTTTTGTACATATTTTATAAATGATAGATAATAAATATAAACTCAGATGTAACTAATTTAAAAATATTTTTAAAAGCTAGTTCAAGAAACAGACCATTGGCTCATCTCAGGGGAAATGGTGTGAAGCTTATCTCAGGGAGTGGCTGTAGAGAAGGATGGGCCACCTCGTTTGGTAGATGACAATGGTCCTAAGGATGAGGGGGCAAGGTCAGCAACTGGGCATGAGAATTAATGAAACTGGATAGTGAAGGAGGGGCCAGAGTCACAGGAAAGTCCCAGGGTTTCTCCTGGACAAACGGGGTTATGAGGTTCCACAGCTGAGAATCATATGGAAGAGAATCTTCACCAAGAAATTCCCTAGATCAAAGTAGAATAGATTTTGTGGGTGTGCTGGGGGAGGGTGGAGTTGGGAACAAGAAGGATCAGGTGTGGGAGGGAGAGAGGGACAGAGGGAGAGATGGAGAAAATATTGGAAGAAATGGCTGGAATTGGGGGTGCATTTTGGTGGCAAGGTGGAAACCTAGTGCAATGGAAACTCCATGGGATCTACCAGAGTAACCTAGCAAAGACTTCCTAGTAGTGGGGACGCGGAGCCTGAAGTGGCCATCTTCTGTATCCAGGTAAGGCATCAAGTGGAGGGATTGGGGCACCAACCCAGCCACAAAACCTTCAACCTATAGTTTGTCCTGCCTGCAGAGTGCTCTGGAACAGAGCCTAGCTTAATCATCATCAGAGAGAGCAGAGGGACTTCATCCAGCAACTGATTGGAGCAGATGCACAGTGCCACAGCCAAATATTAGGTGGAGATCAGGAAGTCATGTGGAGGAGGGTGAGGGAGGACTGGAGGAACCAGAGGGGCCAGGGACACACACAGGTCACAGAATCAACTGACCCGGACTAATGGGAAATTGAGAGATCAGAGAGCCTGTAAGGGTCTGACCTAAGTCCTCTGCATATAGGTTTTGGATAAACAGCTTTGTGTTCTTGTGGGAATCCTAACAGTGGGAGTGGAGGCTGCCCCTGACTCTTTTGCCTGCTTGTGTGACTCTTTCCTTCCTTCTGGGTTGCTTTGTCCAGCCTTCATGTGATGGTATGTGCCTTGTCTTATTGTAGTTTGTTATGCAGTGTTTGGTTTCTGTCTCTGGGAGGCCTGTTCTTGTTTGAGGGGAAAAAGCGGGGGCATGGATCTTGGGGAGAGGGGATGTGGGGGAGGTTGGGGAAGGGAGGGGAAACTGTGGTTTAATATTTATATAAATAAGATGTAATATTTAAGAGAATAAAGAAAAGAAAAGAGAATTCCCTAAATCAAACTGGCTTGTGGCTATGTCTGTGGGCAGTACCATTCCCTAGGCAGGTGGCACTGGACCGTAGAAGGAAGTTAGCTGAGCATAAGCCTAAGCAAGCCATCAAAACAGCATTCTCCATGGTTTCTGCTATACTTCCTTGGCTGTGAGTAAACTCTTTGGTTAGAGGCGTGGCTGCATGACTAGTAGGGAGGCCTGCCTTTAAGATCCTGCTCGAGTTCTTGACTTGCTTCTCTCAATGACGAACGGGGATCTAAATGTGTAAGCCAAATTCTTCCCTCCCCAAAGTTGCTTTTGGTTAATATGCTTTTTTAATTTTTAAGATTTAGTTTTATTTTTAATTCCTGTCTGTCTGTCTGTCTGTCTCTCCTGTGTGTATGTATGTATGTGTACATGCAACAAGAAGTTCAGGTATCTCCAGAGGACAGAAAAGAGCATCAGATGCCCTAGAACTGGAGTTACAGATGTTATGAGTCATTCAACCCAAGTGCTGGTAACTGGACCCAGGTCCTCTGGAAAAACAGCAAGTGCTCTTAACCACTGAGCCATCTTTCCAACTCCTAGTCAGAGCATTTCATCACAGCAACAGAAATAAAACCAAAGAGACCATTAGAAGGAAACACGTTAACAGTGTGAGTTCATGAAATAGTGTGCTGAAGTGGGTGTTTTGAGAGTATTGGGACAATGAACATATGTGATGGTCTCTCCCCACACCCTGTGTGTGGGGGGGGGGAGGAGAGAGAGAGAGGGAGGGAGGAGTGTGTGTGCCTGTGAGGACAGAGGAGGCAGGTCTTCCTGGTACTACTCAGCTCTATGTATCTCCCAATGGCATTTTTACCCACAAACCTTCTAATCTAAGTCCCAAGCTTTCCCCCGTGGGGAAATGTGTGCACATAGCAGCCAACACAAACAGCTGTTCGGCTTGTCAGTTAGTCTCACTCTAAATTAATGAATTGCCATTGTGGCCATCCACCAGGCTCCTGTGAGTTTAGTCAACACATAACAATTTACCAGGGTTTGATCTCTCCCAGCTGGCTGGGAGCATGCTCAGCCCCTGCTTTCCAGAGACCTCAGTAAGGTGTCCCCCCCCCCCCCCGCACATCTGCTGAGCACCACAGGTGGAAAGGGGTCAGGAGGGGTAGGCTGGAAGAAACTGCCTATTGCTTTAGCCTGGGCTGTGCCAGTTGAGAAGCAGGAGCCTCTGTGTTTGCAACTTCCCAGCTATTTATAGCGTGCACACCGAGCTGTCCTCACACATACCGGGGATGGGCCTCCAGAAGTTACTCACTCTGCGTTCCCTGCTGGAAGCAGCTGAAGCAAGTGGGTTTGGAATACTGAAGAAAGGACGCTGAGCATTGGTTGCAGTTGACCTGGAGGTGTTCATCATAAAGACTTCTTGGGAAATCCATGAAAATAATGACTTTCAAGTAGCTCTGAATTGATTCATACTTTTAAAAGGTTCTACTTTTCTTTTTGTAGGTGTGATGTGGTGTGGGGGGTGTGTGTTAGAGTGTGCCTGTGTGCAGATGTCTGAGGAGATCAGAAGAGGGTGGTGGATTCCCCTAAGCTGGAGTTAACAGGTGGTTGTGAACCTCCTAAAAAGGGTGCTGGGATCTGAACCCTGGTCTTCTGGGAGAGGGGAGAGCACCAAGTACTCTTAACCATTGGGCCATATCTCCAGTCCTTGAATTAATTATTTTGTACCTACACCCCAGGATAACCAGGGATGATGCTGCGATCACTGAACATTAATGATTTCAATCCTCTAAAGAGTGAGTCCTCCCTACCCCAAACTTGGTAAGCAATATGTTCTAAGTAAAAGAGGAAGAGGAATTGTCACCACGCTGAAGTTCAGAAGATGACCTGAGGCTCTTGGAAATTTAAGCCACTTGTGTAACATACAAATTGCATCAATAAATTTTCAAGCTAGGGCTTGGCAACTCAGTCCCTTTGTGACCAAACATCCTTCACACTAGACCTGGGGTAGGGCCCTGCAAGGAAAAGGTCTCAGTGTCTCTTGTCAATGCGTGCTTAATAGGAGGCACCTGAGATCACCAGGCATGATGCTGGTGCTACCCAAATCATCCAAGATTAATTATCAAAATCCTCCTGCCAGTGAGTCCTCCTGATCCCATAGCATGTGCTCAGCTCTCTGCAAAGTGCTGCAGAGATGATTACAAATACTTCCATCTTCAAAGAGCTTACACAGCAACAAGACTTAAACTATAGGGGTTGGAAGGCAGACTGGAAGGGGGTCAAACTGGGGAGCTAAGAGGTAACCCAGGTGATCTGGTTTCTCAGACCTGTTCACCTTCTCTCAGTGCCAGTTTCCTTGATGAAGAAGCTGAGGCTGAGAGAGATGAAGTCACCCATGGCCCCTAGCCTTCAGTTCCAGGTGCAATGTCCTCTCATACTTCTAGGCTTTCCTCGCTTCAACACTTAGGGTCTAGACAGGGGACAGTTTTGGATGGGGACAGGACATCTGAGAAGTTGCATGAGAAGAAGGGGGAGGAGGGGTTCCCTCCTGCCACCAGTACCCATATCAAATAGATCTTGCTACCACTTCACACTCAGCCACTCACCCCGTCAGCCCCCGCCCCCCAAATGAGACTTCACTTACATATTCCTTAATGTCCTTGGTCTTCACAGCCTTGTAGGAATAATATGCAGGATAAAGGGTGCCAAATATAAGCCTGGAGAGATGAGACAGAGGAAAAAGGAGAGATGTGATTTTCACCCATCCAGGTTGATGGAAGCTGTCCATCAGTTGCAGGGGACTGTTCTCCGAGTCAGGGAAATGAATCCCCTCGAGGTTTTCTGCTCATGGTGAGATTGTTCTTAGAAACACCTTCTTCCCGAGACAGCCACCAACACACTTCCTTCTACCATGGCTTGGGCAGAGAAAGGATGACTTCCTCTCCTGATTCTGATCCCCATCAGCAGCTCTGCAAAGCCTACAATCATTGGATTTGACCTCAGCATCCTGTAGCCAGCATAAGCTTTTAATCACAAATCTAATCAGGTCAACCTCTCCTCCCATCAGCACACCTTCACTCTGTGTTCACTTACTACTTGCTGCTTTTCAGATGCAAGAAAATATTACATCAGCTGGCTGATTGTATTTCAGCTCTCACTAGTGTCAGGAATTAACTCTCAGACGACATCTGTGATCCATCTTCCGGGGGAAGCTCTTCCTGTTCTGATTCTCTCTACATGACCTTTGTCAATGCTGTTTTCTTTGGGAATTGTCCCTGTCCATCTTTTTGATTAGTACCTACTCATCCATCAGATCCCAACTCCCACATGATTTCCTGGACACCTCTCTGACCTCCCAGACTAGGTCAACCCTCCCCAACAAACTCCCTCGGCATCATGTACATATTATCAGGGTGCTCTTTTACTACTCATTGGTACTTTGGCTGACAGACATCTCACCAGTGAACTGTAAATGCCCCAATGGCTGAGGACACTTTTTGGACCAGGTTGCCCTCAAGATTTTGGCTCAGTCTCCTGAGCACTGGGATTGCAGGCATGAAACACTATGCCTAAGAACAGGTGCTTTTAAAATTACATGTATTAATTTATGTATGTATTCAGACGGGCATCATGGCACACATGTGGAAGTCAGAAGACGACTTGTGTGTGTCAATACTTTCCTTCCACAAGTGAGTCCCAGGTATTGAACTCAGGTCATTAGGCTTGGCAGTAGGTGCCTTTATGTTGCTAACATTTGCTACTTTGTGAGTTCCTTTTTCTCTCTTCCACCCCATCCATCCTTATTAATCCCCTAACACTAGATAGGAGAGAAAAAAGGATAAAGGGGAAAGTGGGTGAAGTCATCATTGGACTACTTCCTGCTGATTAGGGCCGTCGAGTTCCTTGGGGGTGAGTTTGATCTTTGCCTTCAGGATATCTAATTTTTTCTTTTTGTTTCTTTGCACGCAACTACTTGACAAACCACAACCAACAGCATCCAACCACCAACTAACCAACAACAACAATGCTGCCTCTCGGGGCCCTAGCATTTATATATCTTCTGAAAAGTTCCCAGAATTCCGAACATCACACACTCTCAGAAACTATCTGCAGCTGGGAAAACCACACCTCTGCTAGAGCATGAGACAAATCATAGTCAGCTGCTGTGAAGCAGCCCCAAATCCCCACACCTGGGATTAAAACGAAAACATATTCCCATAACATTTCTGTGTTTTTTTTTAAAGAAATCAAACTTACACAATTCTCACTACACCTTTATATAAAATATACCATTTTACCAGCCCAATATATATTCATGTTTTTGAGACAAGGTCTCACTATGTAGCCCTGAGTGGCCTACAAGTTTCTCTATAGACCAGGATGGCCTCATACTCAGAGTTCTGGCTGCTTCTGCCTCCTGAATCCTGGGATTTAAGGTATGTACCATCACACACGACCCAATAGGTATTTAAAAATGAAAAAAAAAAACCCACAATGCCAGACCTAAAAGGTCTTCATATATTTGCTCAAATGACAAAGTCATTTGCAACTGTCACCTCAGTGCAAACTCACTAGGAACAAGAACCATGCAGTCTCAGACAAAACTTGGAGGTCCATTTAAGAACCTGCCCTTTTAGAAAGGATAACATTCTTAGGATACTCAAAATCAATACCCATGAAGCATTTAGAAGTCATATAGAGAAAAGATGCAATTAACCAAGAGGGGGCAGCTTTACCAGTAGCTCTATGGCTGACTGGGGGGTACACAAATGTTGATGGAAAAACAGTAACAGTATCAGACCAGTTTTGACACTGATGAGAAAGGTAGGTGTGTGTGTGTGTGTGTGTGTGTGTGTGTGTGTGTGTGTGTGTGTGTGT
>CAJQZJ010012579.1:5977142-6003723 GCA_907164525.1 Lophiomys imhausi
TGTGTGTGTGTGTGTGTGTGTGTGTGTGTGTGTGTGTGTGTGTGTGTAGATATATATATCTTAGACTTCTCTGGCCAATGAATCCCCTCATGCACACAGACCCCCAACACTCAGAGAGGCTGGCCACTTGCTTGCCCAGGGTCTCATAATCATTAAAGAAAGGTAAAGCAGGGGCTGGACCCAGATAGACTGGCCTTTTCCAAGCCTGATTTCCTGTCACCATTTGCTAAGACAAGAAGAATAAAAAGCCAGGTAAATAAGAAAAAGGGACAAAAGTAGGCTAGAATGGAGAGGAAGAGTTAGGATGGTGGTGGGAGGGAAGGAATTTAAGAAGAAGAAGGCAAAGCTAGGCGTGGTAATGATGCTGGGCATGGTGGGTAATAATTGTAATTCTTGCATTTAGGAGGCAGAGGGAGGAAGACTGTTGCAGGTTGGAGGTCAGCCTAGTTTACAGAGTGTGTTTTAAGCCAGCCAGGGCTACATAGCAAGACCCTGTATCAGAACACAAAACAGGGCAGGTGAGATGGCTCCAAGCCTGATGACCTGAGTTTGATCTCAGAGACCCAAGTGGAAAAAACTGAGCTCTGACTTCTACACATCCACCATGATGGCCACATACCCACCCACCCCCACTAAATATAAGTACATAAATGTGATTTTAAAAGATAAAAAGATAAAGAAGGTGGGCCAAGGAGGATGTCGCCTGGTCTGAAGGTCTGTAGGTTCAGGGACAGGTGAGCCTATGGAGGAGGTCTCCACAACTACCCTCTCCTGTTCCTCTCTTGACCTGTCCCACTCCCAAACATTCTTGGGAATCAGAGGGTTCTTCTTTCCTGACTGAAGCCTTTCCTGGCCTTGTCACTGCCCCCACTACCCCTGAGATCAAGTTCCTCTCCCTGTCCCACTTATACCTACAGCTCCCTGCATTTTCTCTTCCTCATCCTTATCAAAACACTTAGGCAGCCTCTTCAGGGTCTGTCTCTCCCACAAGATAGGACGTTTCTTCAGAGCCAGGGCTTGTGGCTGATTTATTTGTAGCTGCGTCCCCGTTCCTGACATGGAAGGCAAATATGCATTCACAGCATGAGGTTTTAGACAGTGGAGACATCAAAGTCGGCGCTTCTTCCAGGGGACACCTGTGACCTTGCACAGAGGCCTGGGTAGAGAGTTGAACAGACAGCTCCAGGCTGAATCAGCAAGGCCCCAGGCACAATGCCAGCAATTCTGCAGAAATAAACAAATCGCTCCTTGGGCACAGATGCCATGGTTATTGTCCATGTCTGCCAGGCTGGTTTCCAGCCCTTGTTCAGAAGAAGCATATAAACAATGAAAGGTGGATCCCGGGGCCTATTGAGTGGTACTTCTGTGAACTCCAGTGAGGCACAACACCCTCTTAGTGAGCAGAGCTGGGAAGCTCAAGGGGCGGGCACCTAGCCAGGGAGTCCTGGGCTCCATCAGGCAGTCTCTAAGGACATGAGCTGGTAGCCAGAACCCCTTGCTTGGGACCTGTTTGACAACAAAGGGTCCCTCCACAGACACATTTACAAGTGAGTCTCTACAAACTCAAGAATACTTAGCATTTCACCTCCCCAGGGAAGAGAGACTGGGATTAAAATGGCTAGCTCTCAAGAAGTAATGAATAAAGCAGGTTGGTACTGAAGGGGCTTGGCATTTATGTCTGCTTAAACCATGAACTATTCTGAGGATATTCAAGCGGGGAGAATGCCAGGGGGACAAACCCGGGGCCTCCTGCCTGCCGTCAAGGGTTCTACCATCGAGCTGCATACAGCCCAGCCTTTATGTGTGTTCGAGACCAAATGCCTCTTAACAGGCCATCTTCCAATTATTCCACCTGCCTGGATCCCAGCCTCACATCTGCTCCTCTCTGAGCTTCAGATTGGAGTCCTGGGGTGGCCAGCAATCCTCAATTTCCTGGCAGCTCTTTCTGCTGCCTGGATCTTAGAGTCACATCTCTCAACCCCTGTGCTTTTTTTTTTTGGGGGGGGGGAGTGCTTTGTTTTCCTCAACAAACACCATAATCCCTTAAGATCCATCTTTTAAAAAGCCACTTCAGTGAAACCTGGCCACTCCTCCTTGGAAGCTTCTCCATTTTATAGTTTTGTTTGGTTTTTGAGACAGCATCTCTTGTAGCCAAGACCTACTCTCTGTAGCTAAGGATAACCCCGACCTCCTGGTCTTCCTGCTTCTATCTCTTGTGTGCTAGAAGTGCTGGTCTGCATCGCCAGCCTGTTTATGTGGTGCTAGGATGAACTCAGGGCTTCATTAAAAATATTTGAGCTCTCTACCCACTGAGCTACATCCTCCACCCTGACACTCTTTTAAAAAAATCTTTCCTTTTACACAGAGTCTTGTGTAACCCAGACAGGCCTTGAACTTGCTATATAGTGGCCAAATGTGTCTTGAACTCCTGCTCCTCCTGCCTCCACTTCTCAAGAGCTGGGATTACAGATGTGTGCCACCGTGCTCAGCGTGGTTCAATGGACTATGGATCCACTAGTTGGAGAACCTAGCCCTCAACACATGAATCATTTCATTGGAGGAGGCACTTCATATCCACACCATAACAGATATGGACATTGTGTAACAATGAGCAGCATCTTCCACTGTGTGATGTGAAACCACTTGCAGGGCTGTACCAATTTCTACCTCTTCCTGCAAGTCTGAGTGTTCTAATGCTATCATTCTTGTCAGAATGATAGCATGAGATTGAAACTTCTGCCACTCTGATGGATGTGAAATGGTGCCCTTGCTGATGTTTCCTCAAATACATGTTCACCAGCTTTTTATTGCCCAAGGGAGCTGCCTAGCTGGCCCGCTCACAGCCCTCTATAAAGTTACCTTTCTAGTGACTTTTAAGGAATTCTGAATATAGGTGTTTCCTTGGACACGCGCATTGCAAATGCCTTCCCTAACATCAACTCTAGTAACTTGGCCTGCAATGTCTTTTTGTTGTTCAGAAGCTGGGCATTTTATATGGACAAATACACTGGTCCTTGACATTTTTTTTTTTTTTTAGTATATTTTTAAAAAGGTCTGGTCATCTTTTCTTATAAAAGTTTTAAACTTTTCAGGTTGGATAGATGGCTCAGTTGGTAAAACACTTGTTATACAAGACAAGGACCAGATTTTGGATGCCCAGCACTGTGTAAATTATTATTTATTTAATTGTAAAAAGCTGGACATGGGGGCTGTGGTTTGACAGTTGAGAATTCGTTTAGCTCTTGCACAGGACCTTAGTTCAGTTCCCAGACTCACATCAGGGAGCTCACAGCTTCCTGCAACTGTAGCTCTAGAGGATCTGATGCACCCATTGACACTTGAACTCACATGCATATTCAGCGAATCCCACATACACAGAATAAAAAATTTTTTTTAAATCTTAAAAAATTTAAAGCTGGACATGGCAGTTAACACCTACAATTCAATTGCTGAAGAGGCATGAGGCTAGCTGGATCAGGTTCAGTGAGAGGCTCTATGTAAAAAACTAAGGTGGAGAGGACCAGAGGAAGACCTCTGGGCACCACATGAATGCACACATGTGTACACACATACACATACATAAACATGCACACATATGCACACACAAATGTGTGCAAACATGAAAACTTGTAAACACATGCACACAAATAAATATATATACATACCAAACACGTGCACACATGCAAACTGTGTACATACAAAAATTTTAAATGTTTGCTTTTCCACTACTAGATTTTAACTCATCTGGAATTTATTTTCTATGTGACTTGAATTGGGGACTCAATGTTTTTCTTTTCTTCTTGGATCCCAATTGTCTCCAGCACATTTGCTGAGCCCTTTCCCATTGTTGTACAGCACTACCCTGTCAAATGTAAAGTTTCTGAAGTGTTAGAGTTTATTTTTCAGCTCTCTAATTCATTCTACTGTCTAACATGGTATTTTAATAATAATAAATCCTGGTAGTCCTAAAACTTTCCTAGCTATTCTTGTCTCTTTGTTTTTCTTTTCTTTTCTTTTTTTTTTAAGTTTTTCAATACTGAGTCTCTCTGTGTATCCCTGTTAGTCTTCACTTTGTAGCCTAGGCTGTCCTTGAACTCACAGAAATCTACCTGCCTTTGCCTCCTGAGTGCCGGGATTAAAGGTGTGTGCCACCATGCCAGGCAACTACAGACAGCTGTGAACTGCCATGTGGGTGCGGGGATTTGAACCCGAGTCCTTTGGCAGAGCAGCCAATGCTCTTAGCTGCTGAGGCACCTCTCCAGCACCCTTCTTCTTTTTAAAAATTTATTTATTTTTATTTTTATGAGCATTGATTGGTGTTTTGACTGCATATATGTCTGTGTGAGTGTGACCCTGGAATTGGAGCTACAAACAGTTGTAAGTTGCCATGTGGGTGCTGGGAGTTGAATCCAGGTCCTCTGGAAGAGCAGCCAATATTGTTAAGCCAATATTCTTACCTGTGGTAAGAGTTTTTGTTTCTTAAAAAACCCAGATATGTTGGGCTACATAGGTATTGATCTTTGTATATTGATACAAAATTAAGATTACATTTGGCCACATTGGTATTGATCTTTGTATATTGATACAAAATTAAGAGTAACACTTTTTAAAGGTATTGTACCTAGTAATGCTTAAAAATGAAATGTGAAGTTTTGGCCTTTTGCTACCAACCATCATAAACTGTTTATGATAATTAAGAAATGCAAACTAATAGTCATACAAGCTTGTCATTTTGTTAGTTACTATGACAGCCTATCAAAGTTATTTTCTAAGCTAATCAGAAATCAAGTTGCTAAGAGACAAGCAACATTTGCTTATCTAAATATAAGAGATAGGGCGTCTTCAAAAACCTCAAGAGATCTGCAGAATATGGCATTCAAAGATGTTTTCTTAAGTTTTTTTGATATCGAGACATGTCAGCTCCTGACAGGATCCCATATTCTACTCCAAGCAGAAGATGAGCACCGAAGAATCTCCAGTGTGAGATGGTTGAATTAGTGGCAAGCCTATCTCTTGGCAAGAAAAACCCCTTGCTTCAACTCTAGACAGAATGCCGTCCAAAAAGGACAAAACTTGGAAGCAGGTAAGTCCACAGCCTAGCTCTGCCAAGACAGGGTAGGCAAGTCTTTCATAATTCCTGCTCTACAGTCAATGTCTGTCAGAGAAACGGGGTCAAACGGCTGAAGATTGATGCTGTAATGTATGGAGAGAAAATGGGAACTGTCCAGGAAGCCTCTGATAAGTCATTTCTTAGTTTTGGAAGCTGCAGGCCCTGCACTTCCTATATAATCAGATATATTTATCCCTGTCAGGTCTCTGAGGTGGTTGAAGAATAGATAGCTAGAGTCTCATAGTTAAATTTTGAGTTGTTTAGGAATCAAGAGGGTGTTCTGGATCTAAGAAGATGTTTTTTAAAATTGTGATGCAAGTTAGTATGAAAGCTGAGTTAGATATAGAACTTTAAACTCATGGAGATGGTTAGATAGTAGAATGTTAAAATCAGGTGCCAAATACATATGGACTGGACATTGGGACTGTATGCTAAGCCATATAACTCTCATAATTGTGGCCTATTTATTTCTGTTATTTTGTATTGTATTTATTGTTATAAGAGAAAGAACCATTTGTTGGACTGAAACGGGGAGCTGTTGGGGGGGAAAAGATATACCTTAAACTTAAAAAAAAAAGGGAAGAGGATGGGGGGTTGAGGAGGAAGAGGGTGGGAGGGTGGGTGCTCTAGCAGGGGTGTGGCTTAGCCAGCTGCCCAAAGTTTAATTCTGAGGACTCTGGAGAGGGGTACAAATGCCAGAGCCTGGGAGTGGGGTGGGGATGGGGGAAGGCCTCTCCCTGCTGCTTCTCTTCTGAGCTGTTGGGTTCCCGATCTTAGACTGGTTTGTGTGTGTGTGTGTGTGTGTGTGTGTCTAAGTAGGTCTTAGTCATGAAACTAGATAGAAAGGGGGACTATGAGAGGAACACGGTCTTGAGGGAGGATTGGAGAGGGGAAAAATGTATGTGACATGGAAGAGGAATAGGAACCATTCTTGGGGGTGGGGCAACAGGAAGGAGGTATGGGATGGGGAAGAGAGTAGGAGATCAACAGATCCAAAAAATGCATGGGTTTGAATAGCCACCTGAAAGCTAAAAATAAATACAAAAGCTTTGGGTAGAATTGATATTCATTGGTGTGCTGTGTGTGCACATCTCCAAAAATGGCTGACTTCATGTCAGCCTCCATGCTGAGACAGTTAGGATATGGCACGTTAGCCTAGGTGTGACAAAAACCATGACGCACCTCCAAGGCACACTGTCGCTGAGTCCCCAGAGTCTCAGATACATTGTGAGACCAAGACACTTTGGTGAAACCCTGACCTTTCCCACACCTTCTCAGGGAACACCCTTGCTCACCAGAAGCTTCTGCTGCACAGAGCTGCTCACTGGGAGCTCAGTGCTTCAAGTTCCCACGGCACAGAAAGCCGCCTGGGCCTTGGATGCCATGGTCCCAACTCTCCAGCTTCTGCTTACCCATCAAGACCTTTCAATAGGCTGGAGAGAGGAAACAGGAAAACAGCATGCCTGCTCCCCTATGAATTTGGCACTCTAGAGATTTATTTGTTGAGTGTTTACTACACAGGAGAACCTATTGAAGCGTATCAACAAACACAATTTCCAGTCTTGGTTGAGGTCAGGTATTACTGTTTTCCCTCATAAGACAGGTGAAGAATCTAAGATTGGGTGAAAATTCATATAATTCAGTTTCACAGTTAGGCAGGGTGCCAAGCTGTTGCCCAGCTCAGTGGGCTCCGTTGCCTATCTCCTCATCGCTGTGCTAACCCTCCCTCCTGACTCCACACTGTAGAGCTTGGTGTCTGCAAGTGGTCCCCAAGTGGAGGAAGGAGCAGGAGAGAGGGAGAGTGTGGGGCTGGAGAGATAGTCCAATATTTAACAGCACTGGCTGCTCTTGGAGAGGACCAAAGTTTGGTCTCCAGCACCCACGCCAGGTGGCTGACAATCTGTAATCTCTAGTTTGGTGGGATCCGACATCCTCTTCTGGCTTCCTCTGGCACTTGTACTTTTGTGGTGCACATACACTCAGGCAGGCACATGCACACGCACACGCACACACACACACATGCATATACATGCACACAAAGTAAATCTTAAAAGCAATCAGAGAGAATTTTGCCAACTGTCTTTTACCAACTAACTTGTCTAATACAAGTCTTCCTTGGTACTATAAGCAGTATGAGTACAGGGTCTAAGCACATGAAGGGTTACCCAAGCTTTCTCAGCCTGAGCAGATCTTGGCAGAACAGTAAGAGGGTATGTCCTCCTTGCTCACTTTGGTATGTGCTTCTGCCAGCCTCTATCTGCAGCCCTCCTTCTCCCAGAGTTCCAAGTGCTGCCTGTTCCGCTCTGTAGATCTTCACCGACTAATGGACACATATTTCTCCCTTGGCTAGCCCTGTCACACACAGTGTTCTGCCATCTGCTCCTTTGATCTTGTGACAACCCCTAGGATGCAAAGGTGACTGGGGTTCCTTTCCCCATCTATTAAGGAATACCCAATCTTCAGAGTGATGGGGGAGCTGCTGAGACCCTCCCCCGGCCCTGTAAGAGTGAAATCCAGGCCTCTTATTTCCAAAGCCTGTGTAGCCTCTCTGAACACAGAGGGAATTATTGCTCAGAGCTATGTGCATTGTGTCTAAAAGGAAAAAAACACATTTAAATTGGATTATGGAAATGCTCTTATACCAATATTTCACACTTAAATTCTATAATCCAACCCACTCAACTCCTGCTCAAATTTCTGAATCCTTTTTTTAATTTTTGTTTTGAAATCTAAATTGTAGGGAGTTCTATTCTGAAGATGCTTGCTTGTTTCGGGGCAGAAAGAGGCTGGTCCTGGATGGTAGGCCTGAGCTTAATCCAGCCCGATCAGTAGCTATGAGACTGGAGGCACGTCTCTTAACTATTTTGTATCCATTTCCATGACTACAGTGGTAAAGAACAATGACTTACAACAGCCACTAAGTAAGCTACAAGAGGAGGTTGTTGGTAAAGATTTAATATCCTAAACAAATAGCGTATGACTCACAATTGCAAGTTTCTTTCTCTATTTCCTCTCAGAAATAACAATTTCAAATGCCAATTATTTTAACCACAAAAACCTTTCCATTCAAAAACTAAATATGTATTGAGAAACAGTGCAGTAGGTAAAAGCACGCGTCTTATAAGCCTGACCACCTGAGTTCCATCCTGGAACCCACATACGATACTGGGTATGGGGATGTGCACATGTGACCCCAGCATTCCCACCACGAGATGGGCTAGAAGCACATGGGCCAGGTAGTCTATAGTGAGCAGCACAGGAAGGAAATAACTGACCTTGAAAAGTTATCCTCTGACCTTCACATAAGCACCATGGCATGCACATAACTACACACACACACACACACACACACATACCTGTATAAATAAATACACAATGTTTAAAAAAAAAGGAAAAGAAAAATTAAGCAATTACTGTGTGTCTCTGGGTCCCCCTAGTAGGGAAAGCATCCAGTAAACAAATAATTATATAAATAACTCATTAATAAAAATCAGCATGGTGAGTCCTGCCAGGTATATTTTTTGTATTTTGTTTAGTTTTTTAGATAGGGTCTTATGCTGTACCCCAGGCTGGTCTGGAACTCACTATGCAGCCCAGGTTGGCTGTGAACTCACAGTAGTACTCCTGCCTTGGCCACTTGAGTGCTGGGATTACAAACATGAGTTGTCACACCCTCCTGGGTCTATTTTGAAGAAAACACATATTCTTTTTTTTTTTTTTTTTTTTTTTTAAGACAGGGTTTCTCTGTGTAGCCCTGACTGTCCTGGAACTCAATCAGTAGACCAGGTTGTCCTTGAACTCACAGAGATCTGCCTGCCACTGCCTCCTGAGTGCTGGGATAAAAGATGTGTGATACCATACCCAACCATTACAGACAGCTGTGAACTGCCATGTTAGTGCTGGGATTTGAACTTGGGTCTTTTGGAAGAGCAGCCAGTGCTCTTAACCACTGAGCCATCTCTCCAGCCCCAAGAATACATTCTTTTTCAGTAACAGCTCTGTGACTGCTGAGATCCCAGCCCATTTCCCTTCCCAGATCTGAGAGCCAGAGATGACCCCTGGTTGGGAGGAAGGGAGGTCCCCTGCTAAAAGAACCATGTTTTTTTTTTTGCTCCAGAAGACATCCTCTAAAAGCCTTCACTACATATATGTTTGGGGAAAGAGAAAAACTGATGGGATCCGTTTCTGTAGGTGAGGCCTTGTTGGAGGAAGTGTGTCACTGTGGGACTGGGCTTTAAAGTCTCCTATGCTCAAGCTATGCCCAGTATGGCACAGTCTCCTGCTGCCTATGGATCAAGATGTAGAATTCTTGACTCCATCTCTAGCACCATGTCTGCCTGCATGCTGCCATGCTTTCTGCCATAACGATAATGGACTAAACCTCTGAAACTGTAAGCCACCCCAAATTAAATGTTTTCCTTTCCTGAGTGAGCTAAACCAGACTCAGAAAGATGCACATGGCATCTATTCACTCACAACTGGATTTTAGCCATGTAGTACAGGATAACTATCCTACAACCAACACACCAAAAGAATCAGGAACATAGGCTTTGTTACCTGTTAGTGAGACACTTTGCCCTAGTGGTGCTGCCATGTAGCACCAGTACACGAGGAAGCTCTTGGCCCTCATATGACTGCTGAACTGGGTGAGGGGACTGATATGTAAGGGACACCCACTCCAGAGGGGTAGGATAGGAAGGAGAGGGGGCAGTGGGTGGAAGGGTGGGACAGGGAGGGGTAGAAAGAGGGTACTGTGATGGAGATGTAACTTGAAGTAATAAATAAACATTAAAAAATGTTTTCCTTTATAAGAGTTTCTGTGGTCATGTTTTCTCCTATTTATCTATCTATCTATCTATTTAGGTTTTTTTGAGACAGGGTTTCTCTGTGTATAGCCAGCCCTGTTACAGATAGCTGTGAACTGCCATGTGGGGGCTGGGATTTGAACCTGGGTCCTTTGGAAGAACAGCCAGTGCTCTTAATCACTGAGCCATCTCTCCAGTCCAAAATATTATGCTGAGGAAACGTATTTTTATTTTATTTATTTTACTTTTTTGAGACAGGGTTTCTCTGTGTGTAGCACTGGTTGTCCTGAACTCACTTTATAGACCAGGCTGGCCTTGAACTCACAGAGATCCATGTGCCTCTGCCTCCCGAGTGCTGGGATTAAAGGCGTGTGCCACCATGCCCAGACATTACAGACAGCTGTGAACTGCCAAGTGGGTGCTGGGATTTGAACCTAGGTCCTTTGGAAGAACAGCTACTGCTCTTAACTGCTGAGCCATTTCTCCAGCTGGATGTTTTCTCTTCACAGCTATAAACCCCTAACTAAGACAACCTGTGATGTTCAAGTCAGCAGATCTCTATGGGGCTTTCTTGGTATTTATCTGTATCCTTATGGCTCCCACCCAGCAGGTGTTCAGGTCTGGTTACCTTTGAGGTCTGCACCATATGCACAAGACAGTCTGAAGGAAAGAACCAAAGGACTGACTTTAAGGACAGCCATGGAACAGGACAAACCTGACGGACGTCCATCACTGGTAATACCAGACAGTGATAACCCACATAGTCATGTAAGGGCGCTACTAACTAACACAGAAGGCAACTAAGACATCAGAAGGTTAAGGCCATTCATTTATTCACTTATTCATTCATCCAACAGACATTTAACTTCTCCCCACTCTGATATGTTCGCACAAGGTCCTAGAGATGCTAATAAGCACGTGAATTTGCTTCCAACAATCTTCCTGATTTCAAACGCTCTTTCCAATCCCATTTGACACTTCAAAAAGAGTGGAGTATCAGGCTGGGGAGCAGCGTTGTCTAAAGACCTAGGGCACTGGGCCTAAGTCCCTTTCAGTCCCTAGGCTGTGAACTTTGAGTACTCAGCCGTCTCCATCTCAGCTCCGCCAGTGCTGAGCATGGAGGGGCAACATGCAACATGGATAAAATCCAAACACACCGCCCTGTGTGAAAGAAGCCAACTCAGAAGACCACATGGTACAGGTCAACTTATAATGTCCTTTTATACTGAAAAAGGCAAAGACACATAGATAGAAAACACACGCAGTACCAAAACAGGGAATGGACTGGGTTGAAGTTATCTTCTGGAAGTCAAATGCCTGATTTTTCTTTATATAGCAGGGCAGCTCAGTGACTGTATGCATTTGGTAAAGCTCATGAAACTATAGAGTAAAATAAAATAAAAATATTCATTTCACTATGTACAAATTATACCCCATTTTTTCAAAAGGTAAAAGAATGAGGCTAAGCAGGAGTGGCTCAAACTTCAAACTCCAGCCTCAGCGACACGGGGTCCAGGAGAGGGTCCCAGCAGTGTGATCACCGAAATGTTTCTGACTTAGGGATAAGAATGCAGCTTCCATCAGTGATAGACTACCTGCTTACCATGGGCAAAGCTCTAGTTTCAATATCTAGTACTGCCACCAAACAAACAAATAAACAACAGATGTTAATGGCTTGGTAAAAAAAAAACCCAAAAAACTTTATGCCTGGGGCTGGAGAGATGGCTCAGTGGTCAAGAACATTTGCTGCTCTTCTAAAGGACCTGAGTTTGGTTCTCAGCACCTGTGTGGGTGGCTCATAACTGTCTGTCTCCAGCTCTAGGGGACTCAGTCCCTTCTTCTGGCTTCTTTGGGTAACACACATATGTGGCACACACACACACACACACACACACACACACACACACACACACAGAGTCACACATGTGTACCTTGAAAAATAAAAACAAAATTCAGGCCTCAGAAGATCTAGCCAATGTAACCTTGAATGTAAATAGATTAAGAAGGAAAGAACAGAATGAATCTTCCCAAAGAGTTGGACTCAAGTGGGATCCTGAAGAAAGGGAGAGAGGTGACCAGATTGGTACCAACATGGATGACAGCAGAGGTTCTCCCTGAGAACCATTAGCCCATGATCACTAGGAACTGATGTGCCTTTTATAAACATTCACTCCCCAGCCAGCATACATGTGCTCTTCCACCGTGCATACATGTGCTCTTCCACCATGCCAAGTCATTCTAGGCAGATGTAAGGGGAGGTAAACATTCTAAATGTAAATCTGCAGCGTAAGAAGTGTTTGGCATTCTTCTGGCTCCAGCATTGCAGGACCCTTCTCCCCCATGTAGAAGAGTTCTTGCCTTATGAACCTAAAGCTATCATGTTTTATGCTGACTTTTCAGCTTCTCTTACAGCAGAGCTTCATATCACCCATCAGACACACCTGCCCAGGTATGAATCTGGGCCCTTCCATATCCTCACTCATATATAGAGATTGAATCCCTTATGCATATGAGCCTATGATACAATGTGAAAATATTACCAAGTGAGGCTCATATGATGCATTCCATTGCCAAATTCCTCTTCCTGGACATGTGGTACACATCTGTAAGCCCATTGCTCAGGCAGCTGAGGCAGGAGGACTATGAGTTGGAGGTCAGCCTGAGCTACATAGCAAGATTTCTTCTCAAAATCATCATCATCCAAGTTAACAGAATAGCATACAACTGAGCCCCAAAAATGATTCTCACAGAGATATTTACATACCTGTGTTCACAGTAACACAATTCACAACAGTCTAAAAATGGAAGCATTACAAATGTACATCAATGGATAAATGAATAAGCAAACCTTAGAATATATATAGAAGGTATTAATGCATTGAGCCTCAAAAGGGAAGGAAATCCAGACACAAGATCCAACCAATAGGACATTACACTAGGTGAAATTAGCCAATCAGAAAAGGTGGATCCCCTGTGAGTCCATTTACAAGACTTCTAAGAACTTTCCACTATTTACCTAGATAAGTTAAAATTACTGAAAGCAAACAACAAACAAAATGAAAATAATACAAACAGTGGGAGATGATTAATAAGGATAGAGAGTTTTTCAATGCCCAGTCTCACAAGGGGTGAAATTCTGCTGAGTGGTTGTACAACAATGTAACTATGTACCACTGGCAAAATGACATTTGAGTGCAAACTCAGAGGGAATGCAAACATTCTTTAAGTGTTTCTTGTTTTTCAGAGTAGGCATAAGGTTATTGTGTAACTTAAATGCTGATTTATGTCACCCCCATGTCTGGTTGCAATACTTGTTCTGAGAATCTCCTGTCTCAATATTGTGTAAACACTGCTCTCCAATTGTCCCCTGATATGCCAATCGCTGCGCAGGGGAGAGAATAGGACTAGACTTCCTGCCCCCTAAGGGAGGAAGATTTGGAGAAAAAGAGGAAGTAAGAGATTCATCCACCAGCAAAGGTCCAGGAGACATGAGGAAGATCCAGCTGGAGTAAAGACAGGACAAGACAAGGTTGTCCACTTTCAACATATCTCTTCAATATAGTACTTGACGTTCTTGCTAGAGCAATAAGACAACTAAAAGAGATCAAGGGGATACAAATTGGAAACGAAGAAGTCAAATTATCCCTTTTTTTGCAGACAATATGATAGTATACATAAGCGACCCCAAAAATTCCACCAGAGAACTCTTACAGCTGATAAACACCTTCAGCAAAGTGGCTGGATACAAAATTAATTCAAAAAAATCAGAAGCCCTTCTTTATACAACTAACAAATGGGCTGAGGAAGAAATAAGGGAAACAACCCCTTTCACAATAACCACAAACAATATAAAATACCTGGGGGTAACTCTAACCAAGCAAGTAAAGGACCTGTACAACAAGAACTTCAAACCCTTGAAGAAAGAAATGGAAGAGGCCTTTAGAAGATGGAAAGATCTCCCATGCTCGTGGATAGGTAGGATCAACATAATAAAAATGGCCATCCTACCAAAAGCAATACATAGATTCAATGCAATTCCTATCAAGATACCAACACAATTCTTTATAGACCTGGAAAGAGCTATTCTCAATTTCATATGGAACAACAAAAAACCCAGAATAGCTAAATCAATCCTGTACAATAAAAAAACATCTGGAGGTATTACCATCCCAGATTTCAAGCTGTACTACAGAGCAATAGTAGTAAAAACAGCATGCTACTGGTATAGAAACAGACCAGTGGATCAATGGAATCGAATTGAAGACCCAGAAATAGACCCACACACCTATGGCCACCTAATTTTTGACAAAGAAGCCAAAACCGCACAATGGAAGAAGGTCAGCATCTTCAACAAATGGTGCTGGTCCAACTAAAGACAGCACTAAAATGCAAGTATCTCAGGGATTTTGGCAAAGATGAAGTCAGACTAGCATAGGGGGCTAAGAACACAGTAAACTGCTCAAGATTGTACTGTAAAGTCATGTTAAAATAATATAGCTGAGTCTCAATTATTTGGGTGCTACCTGGGTTAAGAGGGAAACTGTGAAACAAACACAATTATATAAAGCAACCCTAACATTTAAGAAGGGAAAATGATTGTGTATTATGTTACATTTGGAAGTTACCCAGCAAACATGTTCTTGTGTGGCCTACTGGTACAATCTGTTCTTGGCATGCTCAAAGGCCTTGGGTTCAATGTCTAGTACAAAAAAAGAAAAGAGAAAAAGAAATGGAGGGGAGGCATGTTTCAACTAGGGGAAAAAATGTTTTTGAGACAGGATCTCTTGTATTCCAGGCTGGTTGGACTCCAACTCACTATGTAGCTAAGAATGGCCTTGAATTTCTGATCCTCTTGCCTCTACCTCTCAGGTGCTGGGGTATTTACTACTAAGACTGGCTTATGTGGTTCTGGGGATTGAACCTAAGGCCTCAAGCATGCTAGGCAAGGACTCTAAAAACCAAGCTATATCCTCAGCCTAACATGCTCCTATTGACATCTTATATATTTATTTGATTTTTAAAAATATATATAATTATTTATATATATACACACATACATATATAGTGTGTGTGTATGTGTGTGTGTGTGTGTGAGAGAGAGAGAGAGAGAGAGAGAGAGAGAGAGAGAGAGCTGGGGTAGGGGCATGCATGTCATTGTGCACATATGGTTGTCTTTCCGAGTCAGTTCTCTCCTTCCACTGTGGATCCCCAGACCATCATGGCTTGCAGTGCAAGTATTTCTACCCACTGAGCTATCCTGATGGCTTGTTCTCTCTCTTTCTCTGTCTGTCTGTCTGTCTGTCTGTCTGTCTGTCTGTCTGTCTCTCTAATGAAACAGTTGGAGTTTATTAAGAGATGAAAGGTGCTTGGGAAGAAAGTAAAATACCTAAAAACAAGGGTGTGGGGTTTTCAAAGGAGGACCACATATGTTTCTTTTTTGTATGAAGGGCAGCCAACAAAAGTTTTGCTATCACCTAACCTGAAATGGAGGAAGAATTAAGGGAAAGAAAATTATGTACCAGCCTGAAACTAAGCCTCACCTGCTTTTGGGAAGAAAAAGATCCTGTGAAAGAGGGGTGTTGGGCTCACATCCAGAATGCTACTCTATTAGAGCACAAACCCTCATGAAAAGAAAGCCAGCTAGAAACTCGCCAGGTTCCTTCAGTGAACAAAACTGAAAATCTGAAGTTAGCAAGAGTTAGCAAGCAAACCCAGCCGAGGTCAAGGCTAAGAATCCTCCTGAGTGCTCCCTCCTGGCTGGGGAGTCTCATTCAGCAGGGTGAAGTGGGATGAGAACACGCTGCAGGCGACTCCCGCAGGTGATGCAGGCCTGCTGAGGCTGGTTGTAGCAAGAGGACCTCCTCATGCAGGCTGCATAAGGCACCCAGCTCCCCAGCTCTCCAGTTCCCTAGCTCCGTGTATCTGGGCAACAGAGATGTTATGGTTTGAAGGGCAATTATATTTTTAAGATTTATTTTATCATGTGTGTGTGTGTAAGCATGTGCAGGAGCTCATGGAGGCTAGAAGTGGGTGTCAGATCACCTGGAGCTGGAGGTACAGGTGGTTTTGAACCATCAGACAAGGATACTGGAAACTCAACTCCAGTCCTTTGCAAGAGCAGCAAATGCTCTCAACTTCTGAGTCATCTCTCCAGTCCCAGATGGCAAATCTTTACAGTGGGATATTGTTTAAGGATCGGGAGCTTGCACTATAAACAGCAAGTAGTTTGCTTTGCTTAAGAAATAAAGCCATTCCTTCAAGTACCACAGGTGACACTCTTTAACAACTCTGCCATTTGTTTTGAAAAGAATGGATGCAATTAGGTTTCTACAAAAGAGAGAGAAAAATTGAGGCAGGTATCAAAAAGAGAGCTTTGGAGTCGAGGTAGAGAGATGGCTCAGCAGCTAAGGGCACTTTTTGCTCTTGCTGAGGACCTGCGTTGGATTTCCAGCACCCTCATAGTGGTATACAACCTCTGTAACTCCATTCCAGAGGATTCAATGCCCTCTGCGGACCTCTGTGGGCCTCAAGCACATATGTGGTACACATACATACATTCAGAGGCAAAACATTCACATGTAAAATAAAAAATAAATCTAATTTGGAAATCTAAGGAGTTTTATTGGTTCCAGAATGCAACAATGTGCATTCTTTCCATGTGTGAGCCCCTTAGTTATGGGTGGGCACAAGGGACAATCCAAGTGAAGGATGTTTCATTATCATGATGAATATTTTTGTCAACTTGATATAATCTACAATCACTGGGGAAGAGAGTCTCAAACGAAGGCCTGTAAGCAGGTCTGGGGGCTGCAGACTGACTAGATTATGTTAACTGATGTGGTAAGACCCAGCTGAAAACGGTGGCACCATTCCCTGGACCGGGGTCATGGACTGTACTGGGGGGGGGGCAGTAATCTGAGTGGCAGAGGCAAGCACACAAGCTGTGTTTTATCTGTTTTTGTCTGCAGGTGTGGCTTGCTAGCTGCTTCAAGTTCCTGCTTTGAATTCCCCCAATTGATGGAATGCCTTGTAATGTGGAATTGTGTAAAGAGCTGCGACGTGCCGCGCCTTAAAGATGGCGCTGGTCTCCGCCTTCCACCAGCCCGACGGTGAGCGCTCTCGGTGGTAAACAAGTCCATATTTGGCTAAGACCGCTGATCTGGCTTGCTTCCGCATACGTGGGCCTCTAAGATAGCACTACGTGGCTTTACTTGATTGGCTGTTCATTTAGTATTTAGCCTGTGGGTTGGGTCTGCCCGGGCATTCGGAAGACTGTTTTCAAGGGACCTGAATAAACTGCAGGAGAAGAGCTTTTGTGAGTTGCGTCATTTCTTGCTGGTCGAGAGGGACGCGACAAGTGGTGGCCCGTACGGGGAACCCAGAAAAGACACAGAACTCCTGCAGTCAGGGGCAACGCGTTGGTAAGTTCCTGGGATAAATCAGGACAATACAGTTTCACGGAGATAGCGAACACAAGGTAAAGTTTCGCGGATAATAGCGAACGTACGGTGAAGTTTCGCGGAGATAGTGAACGTATGGTAAAGTTTCGCGGAGATAGCGAACAAAAGATACAGTTTTGTGGGGAAGCTGCAAACCGAAAGTAAATTTTTAAACATGGGGTTGTCTGAGTCACACCCAATTTTTCTGGCTCTTCAGGAGCTACTTTTAGCTAGGAATTTGAAGATTAAGAAGTCTACCCTAGAAAGATTTTTGAATGAATGTGATTCCGTGGCTCCGTGGTTTGCGGTGTCCGGGAATCTTACAGTATCCTGCTGGGACAGATTGGGCAGGGACTTGGATTTTGCTTGGGAGCAAGGGACTCTGAAGCATGGAGTAAGACCGATTTGGAAAATGGTGAGGAGTTGTTTAGAAGATCAGAGATGTTGTAATGCAATTAGGGAGGGAGAGTCAGCCTTGGAATTGCTGCAAGGGGAAAGATCTGAGCAAGTAGACAGTGAAAAGGAAAGTAACAAAGGCGAAAGATTTGAGCAGGCAGATAGTGAAAAGGGAGGCAGAAAGAAAGTTCCTCTCTATCCCGATCTTACAGATTTTAGAGATTTTAGAGATTTTGAGGACTCAGAGAACACAGATTCTGAAGGAGAGCTACACGCCCTACTAGAACAGTTGGAGAGGACTGTTATTAGAAAAAAGGAAAAGAAAAGGGTAAAAGAAAAGGACATGTCGGCAGCAGTCAGTGTGGGAGGAGCTGTTGCTATGGCGCCTGACACGTCAGCGTCAGCAGCAGTCGGAGTGGGCGGAGTCGTCGCTACAGCGCCTTCAGCCACGCTGGCGGCAGCTGGTGTAAACAAAGCCATTGCCATGGCACCTTCAACTCCTCCTCCATATCCAGAAGCCACTCAGATAGATCAGCCTGTTCAGTCACTGAAAGTAGGGAGATCTTTCTGCCTGGGGATGTGGACACAAGTAAGAACAGAATAGAACATTATCCCACTGCACTTGCTGCTTTAGCCTTGAATGGTATCCAACAATGCTTGCAGTCTTTTGGAGTTGCTCCTGCCAGTATAATAGTGCCTTATTCCAGTTATCAAATTAAGATTTTGTGTGGCACTGTAGATGACTGGGCAATATTGCAATGGAGCTTTGAAGGAGTAATTGATAACCATTACCCTAAACATCCATTGCTATCATTTTTTAAGGAGCACCCAGTGATATTCCCTAAGGTTACTTCAGCAGTACCACTTCAAGGGTCACCAAATGTGTTTACTGATGGCTCAAAGACAGGCTGTGGAGCCTATTTGATAGAAAGACAAGAGCCCGTGTTATGTCAATTTCAACCAGGCTCTCCCCAAATAGTAGAGTTAAAAATAGTAATTGAGGTGTTTAAAAGATGTCAATTTGCATTCAATTTGATTTCAGATTCAGTTTATGTGGTCAACGCAGTGAAAGTATTAGAATTAGCAGGTCCTATTAAGAATAGTAGTACTGTATGTGCCTTATTACAAGAGTTACAAGTTTTAATCTGGCAGAGAAAAAGGTGTTTTTATATTCAACATATTAGAGCACATACAGGATTACCTGGACCATTAAGTGAGGGTAATGATAAAGTTGATCAATGGACCAGGATGGAATGCATTTTTTGGAGCTCATTCCTGGACCAAGCCAGACAGTTTCACCAATTATTTCATGTAAATGCAAAAACTCTACAGCAGAAATTCCATTTGTCTAGAGCAGATGCTAGACAAGTAGTTTTAGACTGTCCTCAGTGTGTGATTCATCATCATCCTCCCAGTGTGGGAGTGAACCCTAGAGGGTTGATGCCACTCAAAATCTGGCAAATGGACGTTACCCACATTTCAGAATTTGGAACCTTAAAATATATTCATGTATCTGTGGATACCTGCTCAGGTATCATACATGCTACACCTATGAGTGGAGAAAAGGCTCGCAATGTCATAGGACATTGCTTAGAAGCCTGGGCTGCATGGGGAAAACCACAGCAGCTAAAAACGGACAATGGACCAGCCTATACGGCTCAGTCCTTTGTCTCCTTCTGTAATCAGATGGAGGTACAGCTTAATCACGGATTGCCATACAATCCTCAAGGACAAGGAATTCTGGAACGTGCTCATCGCACCTTGAAAGAATGCTTGCAAAAACAAAAAGGGGGAATAGGCCAAGGCCGTACCCCCAAGGAAAGAATATCTTTAGCCTTATTTACTGTAAATTTTTTCAATTTGGATGCTCAAGGCCGCTCAGCAGCGGACAGACATCAGGATTCCCATGGTTCACCTAAAAGCATGGTGAAGTGGAAGGACATTCTGACAGGCTCTTGGCGGGGGCCTGACCCCGTGCTAACATGGGCGAGAGGGTCTGTTTGTGTTTTTCCTCAGAATCAACAAGATTCAGTGTGGGTGCCTGAACGCCTTGTGAGGAAGATTCGCCATGAAGACCTTCCTAAGGATCCTGGTGATAGTAGCAGTGAGTATGTCAGGAGCGCAGAGCAGTTTGGGTTCAACAAGATTATTTTTCCTTTAGCCCCATGATTAGTAATGTAGTGAATAAGTCTTGTACAGGAATGCTTGATATATCTACTAGGGATCCTCAGCAGACTGCCACCAATCCTTTTGATTTGTGGCTTTTGTGTGGAGTAAATGGAAGTTGCATGGACTTGGGACCTGTCATTATGCTTGGAGGAGGAATTTATCAAAGAGGTAATTTTTCCCTAGGGTCTGCTAGTTGCCAAAGAGAATCAATCTGTTCTTGTATTAAATCTATACGTTGATTAACTATCATAAGACCTCCTTTGAGATGAGAATTCATAGAGGTCTGAGTATCCAATGCCTGTGCCACAGTGGCTGAGATGTTATTCAGGGCATTGGCAGTCTGTATAGAACTAGACAAGGCAATAGCTGAGGCAGTAGCTCCCACAGCAGCAATAGTGATAGCAGTAACAATAGCTGCAGTGATGCCAAAATCTCTTTTAAACCTGAATAGCATCATGGTATTAGGAGCCTCTACAGGAACTGGTACATATCGAGGCATTCTAGTCACCACAGCCACAGGAAAGGCTGTGGCATTCCAGCATAGGGCATAAAAACATGTACCTGGAGTGCATACTAACTTTTCTTCACCTAAGGATGCACTCCCATTACTTACAATCCACAGAAAAGGAGGCCAGAGACATACTGGCGAAGCTAAAAAAGTCTTGTTGCGGTAAGAATGAAACAAAGAATTCCAAGTACCAGAGCCACTACCGCTAGAGAAATCCAATCTGGTAGCAGGCACCCAAACAATGAGGAGGACATGCAAAGCTTCTATAGGGCACCAGAATAGCCATGGGTAGTCATCCTTTGCTGTGATATATTCCTGGAAACTGCAGTAGGAAGCAAAATGGCTTAAAAGAGATTCTATCTTCATCTCTTTGTCCCAGCAGGTGGAAATCCAGGTCAGCAAGGCAGAAAGCTGACACAGCTTTCTTTTGGATGGTGGAAAACAAAGAGTAGATCACGGAGGAGGAAAACAGGAAAGTAAGGGCGTATTTTATCTCTGTGACTAGGCAGAGGGCAAGGAAGCAAGGCATGATCATGAGAATGGACTCCTTTCTTTTTACTGCTGCTGTTTTTGAGACAGTGTCTCTCTATTATGTAGCTCTGACTGTCCTGGAACTTGCTATGTAGACTAGGGTGGCCTCCAACCCACATTGAGAATACTGATATGCTGGTTATGTTCCTCAATACAAAGTGTCAATAAAACTAGTGCATGTGTCCCTCCAATATAGCATTCTCAGATAACCCAAGTATATGCTGCAAAGGCCATAGTCCAGGGCCACATTAACTCATGGTCACAGGTACCCTGAAGGCCACCTAGTTTACCCCAGCCACAGCTCAAGTCCCTCTAGGATGCCATTCCATTCCTAACTTTTCAAACATCTGCATGTACAGGAACCTACAGTCACCCAAGGCAGGCTGGCCCACAGGGGCCACCCCAAGGCTCTGTTTTGCTTTTGGGTTTTTGGTGGTCCTGGGGATTGGAGCTAGAACCTCCTATGCATTAAGCAAGCACATTGTCACTGAGCTGCATCCCTACTCTCTTTTTTACTTTGTGTATCACTAAGTTGTCCAGGATGGCCTTAGCCAAGGTGCTATTTGTTGTCCTAAATCTGTTACCCAGGAGCTGCCACTCCTTTGTCCATTCCAAATTCTACCTCTTGATCCAAACTCATCTATTTTCTCTGTCATCTCAGAGGAGATCTGAGATCATCCAGGCCAGGAGGATCTGTACAGTGTTCTCTCTGAAGATCCACCCTATGGGGCTGCTCCCAGGGCAACTCCACAGATCACAACACCAGCGGACACCACCTTAGCTAGCCAAGGGGAACACAGCCCAACCTCCTCTGGGAGCAGATAATGAAGTGGGCTTCCTTCCAGCTCCTGCCAGAGCAAAACAGCCCCTGGAGTGCTGGGCAGTATACAGGCTTTAGAGGTAAGTGTTCTTTCCTCATTTGTACCAGGTATTGGTTTTATGACTTTAAGTTATTAAACTTCTCTGTTTCAATTTCTTTATCTACAAAAACAAAACAAACCCACAGCCATCCCAACCTCAGTTTAAATGAAACGAGATTTAAAGGGACCAGCATGGTGGTGCTCTCCAGGTAAGAGTTTCCATCTTACCTTGCTCAATTAAAATCCCTAATTCATTGTTTTTACTTTTATTTATTTATTTTGGACGTGGGTTGTTGTTTTTTTGTGACAAGTTCACTTCATACTCTGTAGCCCACGCTGTTCTGGAACTTTACTACATAGCTCACACTGGCCTCAAAGTAGAGGCAATCCTCTTGCCTCAGCCCTAGCCTACTTCATTTTAAAATTTATTTAAGACATAGTGTGATAGTAATTTTAAGGTACAATTTGAGAGTTGGAGAGATGGCTCTGCAGGCAAAATGCTTGTGCAACAAGCATGAGATGCCATGTTGGGATCTCTAGCACCCATCTATATGCCAAGTGGGTATAGTAGCCTAGCTGGAACCCAGCAATAGGGAGGCAGAGACCAGGAATCCCCAGGGTGAGCTTGACAAGCCAGATTGGTGAGTTCTGGAGTCAAGTGAGAGACCCTGCCTCAATATATAGGGTGGAGAGTGGAAGACATCCAGTGTCAGTCCCTGGTCACTGTGCTCAAGCATGCACATACATGCAAATGTATGTGCCTCTACACACACAGGCACACCACACATTCACACACACACACACACACACACACACACACACACACACACACACGCAATCTCCCCTCCACAATTTAGGGAAAAACACCCTGACTGTATATAGTCATCTAGCAAATAGAAGCTTGACTAGGGATTATTTTATTTGACTTTTCAAAGTGTTGCCTGCACATCACTGATTCAAAAGTTTCATTGTCCACAAACCAGCAAGAGCATTCTTATTCCTTCCATTGAGGTGTAAGCCCCAGAGGCTACAAGTTCAGTTCTCAGGGCATTAAAGTTGAATGACTCATCTAAGCTGGCAAGAGGCTCTACTCTACGCAGATGAGTGCACAGTGTGACTTCTGTAGGGGTTGATAGATTAATATAAGTTAGATTTAGTGAATATCTAGTTTTCTGATACAGTCTCTTAATTCGGGGCATGAAGATCAACTTGGCTGTGAGCAATTAGCTTATCAGCTTATGGATGAAGTCACGTTAAATGAGGGGAGTCTCTTTGGACTGAAAAACAAGGTTGAAGCCAGGTGAAACAAGGAAAGACTTTATGACCTGGCATTGTTTTCAACTGCTAAGTGGGCAGAGCCCAAATTAAGCTGAAGCAGGTGGAACAAGGAGCGATCCTATTTAAGGACAAGTGGATGAGCCCAGAGAGCTGCGTGCTAAGGTCCCCCATACTAGAGAGCTCCGATGCTAGCGAGTCCTGCTGGAGAAAGTGCTGGTAGACCAATGGCCAGATCTCCCTGAGGCAGAAGGAAGCTGGTGAGCAGATAAAGCCTCAGCAAGACAGCAAAAGGCCAAGGACTAAACCCTGTAGCTCAGCTTTTGCCTAGAGGGGTTTGACCTGTCCGAACAGTGGCCTGAAAGGAACTGTGGCCAGCTTTAAAGACTGAGGCAGAGCGGCAGAGTTGCTGATACGAAGGAAATAAGTTGGCCTACAGACACTGAGGTCTCCTAGAGAGAAGAAAGCCTCAAGCCTTATTTAAGGTGAGACTGCCATAGCCAATTTACCCTGAGAACCTGCGTCTGAGATATTCCAGAATAAAAACTGCTAAGTGCATTAAAGGGACTACCTCTGAGACTGGTTTCCTGATGACTGAGGACCTGCCCAAGAGACTGTATCCTTATGAAAATAGTTGTAATAGTTATCAATAGGTTTAGTGGTTAGGTCTTAGGGGTTGTAGGCATTCTTAGGGGTTGTAGGAATTTATAGGAATAGTAGCTAAGTAAGTATATTTGTTATTAATGAATATAGTTAGTAATAAATAAGTGTTAATAATTAAAAAGTACGGTATCAGACTTCCCCAACCAAGAGAGCAGCAAATGGTTCATCAGCACACCATTCTCCTTTCATTCCCAAGAGGTTTCCTAAAACCAGCCTGGCTTCCAGAAGCCAGAGCTCCAAGCTCCTCATTACTCCTCATTAATAAATGTGTGACTAAAGGAGTATGGCTTGGAGCGCTGAGCCCAGGAGTCAGTACCAACTTCCTTCCCTTCCCTGCTCCAGAGAGCTGGGATGCTTCTCCAGAAGGCCCCCTTTCCCACAGTGCCATGGGAAAGGGCAGTGAACTGATAAAATTGGCCTTCTCACTGAAGGCCAGACTCCTGGTCCCAGGACTGTAGCCTGACAGATCTCTCTCAGCCCTAGCCTTTAGCAAAATCTGCCCAGAAATATTCCTCCAAACTGAAACCATGGGCAAGGTAGAAGACCATGTGATAATATCTATGGTTCTGTTTGTTTTTGACCCATCTCCTCCAATCTACCCCTTGTATTAGGTGCACGAACACACACATGCCATGATTAGCATGTGGAGGTCAGAAGACAGCTTTCAGAGTCCATTCTGTCCTTTAGTGTGAGTTTGGGGCATTGAACTCAGGTCATGAAGCTTGCAATGAGCCGTCTCACCAGCCTGCTCTCATTTTTTCTAAGAATCCACAATCTTAAACTGGGAGGTGTGATTCAATGGCAGAACACTTGCCTAGTCTGGCATGTACAAAACCCTGGACTCTATCCCCAGTTGTGAAAGAACGAAAATGAATGAATGAGACTTCACAAACTCAATCATTAAAAAACTATTTGGTGACCTGCACCTATGTTCTTTGCACTTGGAAGGATGAGGCAGGAAAATCATGAATTTGAGCCCAGTCTGAGGTCCACAGTGTTCCAGGCTACCCAGGGCTGGGGGGGGGGCGGTGAGGTGGGGCAGGTGGATGTCTAAAGAGGAAGAAAGAAAAGACTGTGGTTGGGAGCAGAGACTGGCACACTCTCCCCGGGAGCCAAATTCTATTGTTTCTCAATCTTTAACAGTGTTACTATCCCCTGGCCAGTAATTGTCCTCCTGGAAATCCATCCAAGTGAAACAAAGACAAAGGCATAGATGCATTCGGTGGCATTTTATGTCAAAATCTGAATATAAAATGAATGTCAACAATGAAGAGTTGTTGCACTATAACACAAAGAGTTCACTATACTCTTATATAGAATTCTTATGGACAATAACAGTGTATTAATATCTTAAGTAAAATCAGTAGTAACTTCAAACACACAAAGCTGTTGTGTTCAGTCCTAAGGGCTCCTCTAAATTGGTCTCTATGTAATGGAACTATGAGGGACGAGGGACTTCTGTTTTCTTCTCTCTCCTTCCAATTGACCACAGTGACCTTCAATCCTTTATCCATCTTTGGTGGGATATAAAGCTCAGTGGAACAGTCCCAGGCCTCGCAGAGTTCAAGTCTATCTGAATGTGACACACACACACAACATCACACCCACAGGGAACTGTGCTAGCTGAGACCAGGGCTTCTAACTTAGCAACTTCCCAGGCAGAGAGAAGGTTGGGGGTAGGGCAGGAATGCCAGGCAGGGAAAGAAGCATGTGCAAACCACAAAAACATGCCAGTGTGGTGGCTTTGCACCACATGTGGCTCGGTGCATTTCAGTCAGGCAGAAGCTAGGGTGAGGGGGCTCTCACCCCCAGAGCACATGCTGTCAATGTCTATCCAGAGGGCAGGGAAGTGGGAAGACTGAAGAGAAGGCTAGTGGCTTATAATGTAGGACAGGGGGACCTCTATTTCCCAACACAGTGATTGATACAAAGTGGGAGTGCTGTAAATATGAATGGGTGTCTGAGTGAATAACTGGGGTGAGGGGAAGAGGGCAGAGAAGTGGTTTACAGCTAAGACTGGAAGGAGCCAGCGAGGTGACATCTCCAGTGAGGAAATGAGGAAAGGTCCCATCACACATGCTCTGTGCTCTCCTAGGACCCATAAATACTCCAGTGAAAAAAAAAAAAAGGGACAGTTCCTATAAAACCATTAGCAACCAAGCCCTGGTTTAAAGGGCAAGGAAGCCCAGCTCCACTCAGCACTAGCTAGATGAAAGATGAGCCCACTCTGGCTAGGAGGAAAGAACACAGAGGAACATCTTCCTGTTGCCTGGAGCCAAGAACACATCCTCAGCCACAGATGACTGGATTTCTAGTCTCCTTTGGGATCACAGATCCTCACAGTGGACGGTTTTAATGATCACCTACCCCTTCCTCCACCCCCAACACACAAAGAGCATAGCTTCTACACCAACAAACTCCTCCCCCAAATCAGAATTTCCCAGTCATCAGTACACACCCACCTACCCTCATGGGGCACTCCATTCTTCCTGAAAGCAGCTGCCTCACTCTTGGTGGGGCTCTGTAAAGTAGTTCTTTGCAATGCCATTTGTGCATGCATGTGTGTGTGTGCATGTGTGTGCGTGTGTGTTTGTGTCTGTTGTGTAACAAGTTTTTGGAGGCCAGAACTCTTCAGCCCACTCTTCTGCTCAAAACCTTTATCTGTAAGGAATAATCCTGCTAGGAATACTTGACCAGAGTCTGGTGTTTTATGACATATGTTGTCCTTTCTCCTGGGTAAATGCTTAGGTGTTTTTAAGCAATTTTAAGAATTTCTACAACAGGTGATAAGCATACATTTATACCCATTCAAAAACTATCAAGTA
>CAJQZJ010012579.1:6013723-6024745 GCA_907164525.1 Lophiomys imhausi
TTGTGAGACAGACACCATGCAGGTGCTGAGAGCTAAACCTGTGTCCTTTGCAAGAGCAGTAAGTGCTCTTAACGGCTGAGCCCTCCTCTCTCCAGTCCCCAAAATACATATCTAAAGCTGAGTGTGATGGCAGAGGCAGTAGGGTCATGAGTTCAAGACCAGCGGGGGGGGGGGCGATACAGAGTGAGATTCTGATTTAGCGAACCAGTGGCTAAAGGTGTAGCTCGGTGCTAAAAGAAACTGCTTGTTGCATGCAAGGCCTTGGGTTCATTTCCCACCATGGCAAAAGTGTGTGTGTCTATGTGTATGTGTGTGTGTGTATATATGTTGTGTGTCTGTGTCTGTGTGTGTGGTGTGTGTGGTGGTGTGTGTGTGTATGTGTATGTGTGTATGTGTGTGTGTGTATGTGTGTGTGTGTGTTGTGTCAATGTCAGGAATTGTCTGTCAAATTGCTCAGAAAAGGTCACCTGTTCTTGAGACACAACTGGAGGTCACATTACAAGAACAAAGGGAAGACAAATGCAAAAATACATAAAGAAATGGGAAAACCTTGGCTGTGGGCCATGAACACAGCTAAGTCTCTTAAATGCAAGATCCGAAAGCAGCAGCATAGGTGTTGAGGGCCTTGCTCTTTATCTGACAGCATTATGCACAAAGGGGCAAACAGATTTGATGCTGGAAAGATACTACAGGGTATGACAGAACAGAGATCATGTCTCACTATGGAGCTCTGGCTGGCTGCTCACTATGTAGACCAGGCTGACCTTGAACTCACAGAAATCGTCTTTAGTGCTGGGATTAAAGTTGTGTGACACCGTGCCCAGCTGGATTTTGTTTTGTTTTTCTTTTTTTTTTTTTTTTTTTGGTTTTTCGAGACAGGGTTTCTCTGTGTAACAGCCCTGGCTGTCCTGGAATTGCTTTGTAGACCAGGCTGGCCTCGAACTCACAGAGATCCGCCTGCCTCTGCCTCCCAAGTGCTGGGATTAAAGGCGTGCGCCACAACGCCCGGCTTTTGTTTTTCTTTTGATATTAGAGTCTCACAGAGCCCAGGCTGGCCTCAAACTCCTGGAATTCCTAATTCTGTTGTTTCCACCTCTCAAGTACTGGAATGACCAGTGAGTACATCAGATTATGTATCAAGAGGGGGATGGTAGAGGAATAATGTACTTTTCTGGTGGCTTCAAAACCACCTTGAGTCTGCTTTCCTGAGCCTGAAGGATAGGAAGAGCAGAGAACAGGTGAGGAAAACCTGCCTGCAGCTGAGGAGCCACTACTCACTGAATGCCCAGCCAGACACCTGGCCTCTGTTTTTGTTTTCCCTATCACAAGGAAGGATAGTGGTTGTTTTTGACCTAAGAAATCATGAGGGCTTATGGGGGAGGGTGCTAGGGTGGCACACAAACCCAACGGCAGTCGGGACTTGTAGGCATCAAGAACCAGGGACAGAAGAATCCCGGAGAAGCCGGGCAGCATTCCTCCCAGCTAGAGGCTCTTTGAATGTCTCTCTCCTCTCTCTCTTTGCCATCCTCCACATTCTCATGAATGTGTTTGACAGAGTTGCTGTCTCAGCATCCATCTTTGGACCTAACTAGTCATTTGGAACTCAGCTGTATCCCACCATCTCTGACCCAGTTGAAAGTTCTCTTCTCTGAGCTTGCTCCTCATCTCATTGGCCCCTAACCACAACAAAAACATGATCACCAACAATGGAGTCAAGGACACAAGCTCATTGTCATCGCCAGCCCAGAGCCACCATCCCCACTGGAAAGCACAGTGGAAAACCACAAGAACCTTAATAAAAGTGTAGTCCCACAGCTCTCTCCCTGGAGACACACATGCTTCCAAGCCAAGCTACCTGTATGCCCAGACTTCCCACTGGGCTCGCACTGGCACCCCTAATCTCTTTGGGATCTATAGTTCATTCCATATGGCTCATGCACTTTGGTCTCCCTTTCCCTTCGTGTCTCTCCTGACATGCCAGGCTTCCTCGACACCAACTCTCTTGGACTATGGCCATTCTTGTCAATATGGCTAAACTTTTGATATTGAGACATGACATTGCCATCTGCACAGTTCATTCTCAAGAGCCACACAATTGAGATTTTTAGATCTCATAAAAAGAACTCTGCAGTTTTGTGTTGGGCTGCATTCATAGCTATCCTGAGTTGCATGACATCCATGGCCATTGGTTGGACACATCTACCAGACACTTCAAGACTAAATAAGAGAGACCTCGATGAGCAGAAGAGACGACTCGGCAGTTACGAGCACTTGCTATACAACCATGAGGACTGGAATCCAGATCCCAGCACCCATGAAATAAGCCAGGAATCTAGAAAATACATGTAACTCCAGCTACAAAGAATCTGATACCTTTTTCTGGATTCTGCACATATACACGTGCATATACTCACATAGACCTATATATACACATATAACACATATGATAAACAAATAATGTTTTTTAAACACACAAAAAAATCAAAAGCACATGCTCTTCATGGGAACTTCCATCCACAAGGCAAGTGTAGCCTCTATACCTGCCTCTCACCCAAGCCCCCTTTTTTGACACAGGGCTCCACATATCCAAGGCTAGCCTTGAACTTGTTAGGTAGCACAGAATGACCATGAACTTCTGATCCTCCTGCCTCCACACTGTAAGAACTGAGATTACATGTATGTAGTACCACTCCTGGTTCATGTGGTGTTTGAAATCAAAGCTTTTGATTTCATTCATGCTAGACAAACACTCTGCCTACTGAGTCACTCCCTCTCTTATTCTTCACAGCTCATACTTACTAGCTAACCACTGAGGTATCCAGATCCAGCTACTATGGCCTGATACTATATACTTGGCAGCTTAAACAATAGAAATTCACTTGCCTACAGTTCTGGACACTGGAAGTATCGGTCATTGGCACTATTGGGTTCTCATGAGAGCTCTTCTGGTTTTTCAGTTGGTGGAAAGGGGGTGGGGAAGTGTGCCTAGAGCCTCTTCCTATGCAGGAATCCCATCATAAAGGGCCCCACCCTCATGATTGTATTTAGGCCTATATATCTCCGAAGGACCCAATTCCAAATACCATCACATTTCGAGTCAGAGCTTCAGAATATGAATTTTGGTAGAATACAGTTTGGTTCGTGACAAATGGCTACTTGTGAACCACTTATCTGTTTCCAGGAAAGGTGAAATACAGTTGGCTCAGCTTGAATCATGCATCCACCTCCTTCATTTAGTCACAGCTAAGTGGGGAGAGGGCAGGCCATAAAAACCAAACATGGCTTCCAGGAGCACAGCCTGATTGGGAGGCCTGCCTGTAGTATGTCATATTAATCAAAAACTCTAGGAAATCAACTTAAACACTCACTTGATCTGTGTCAGTATTTCTTGGAAAAAAAAACTACACACCCATTGAGGGAAAATGTCATGTCTGTCTTATTTTGCATGGCTGCCATTGGTTCATCACAGAACTGGGCAT
Source organism: Lophiomys imhausi (assembly GCA_907164525.1). Classification (NCBI taxonomy): domain Eukaryota; kingdom Metazoa; phylum Chordata; class Mammalia; order Rodentia; family Muridae; genus Lophiomys; species Lophiomys imhausi. Next base: position 6,017,203 of record CAJQZJ010012579.1, read on the forward strand.
ACAGGAGATGCTTAAACAAGGCTGGGATTGCTAGAAGGATGAGGGTTTGCATGACAGTGATATCCACAGAGTACATAATCTATACTGTGCTAATTGGTTTAAGCTGTTAACAACACAACCTAGAAGCACCTGGGAAGAGCTTCAGTTATCTAGACCAAATTGGCCTGTGGACATGTCTGTAGGAGACAGTCTTGATAGTTGATTGATGGAGGAAGGCCAAGTCCACCATGGGCAGCACCATTCCCTAGGCTGGGTTCTGGATTGTATTAGAGTAAAGAAAGCCAGCAAGAGAGCAAGCAAGCAAGCAAGCATGCCATGAGTTTACTCTCCACTTTGATTGTGGATGTGTTGCTTTAAGTTCCTGCCTTGACTTCCTCAAAATTATGGACTAAAATGTAAAATTAGAAGCCAAATAAACCCTTCCTTCCTTAAGTTGCTTTTGGCCAGGGTATCTTATCAGAGCAACAGAAATGAAAGAAGGATATATCCCAAAGATCAAGATTTAACTTTGAATCAACAGTTCTTCTTTCTAATCTTCCTCAAAAGCCAGGAAAAGTAACTCCTGTCGTTGCTTAGAAACTTCTTTCTTACTTATTCCTATATCTTTTCAGTTATAATATATAGTGTATAGGAGAAAAGTTAGCAGAAGACTCCACTATCTATCTGTCTTTGAAGAACTGAGATGTAGCCCAAGAGGCAACACATAGCATTGGTCAAGTTAATAAAAAACAAACTAACAAGTTAAATATGAAAACACATAAAATGCCTCAGGACAGCTATGTAGGGTGTGGCCCAGTAACCAACGCAACACTGTGTGCTCTCAGGTTGCAGAACAAATCATCTACATTAGACTACAAACGTTCAAGGCAGAAAAACCAGCATTTGGGATAGTCAGGACATAGCCAGGAAAGGAGACAGGGAGATGGCATTCCAAGGGACACAGAAATGACCCAATTATGGCACAGAAAGCTTGAGCTATACAGAGGTGCTGTGATGGTTAGCATTAGTCGTCAGCTTGACAGGATCTAGAATCACCTAGGAGACAAGGCACTGAGTATGTATGTGAGGGACTGTCGAAATTAGTTTAATTGAGGTGGGGACATTCCTGAAATGTGGATGACACAGTTCCAGAGGCTGGGGTCTTAGACTGAATACAAAGGAGAAAGACAGCAAAGTGCAAGCATTCATCACTGTTTTCTTCCTGTGGCTGTAATGTGACCAGCTGCCTTACACTCCTGCCACCACATCTTTCCTGTCATGATGGATTGTTTGCCCTCAAACTGTGAGCCAAAAGAAGTCTTCCATTCTTAAGTTGCTTTGGCCAGGTGTTTTTCCACAGCCATGAGAACAGTAACTAATACAGATGTTCATGGGAAGATCGAAAAATAATGTCATCTGGGATTATATTTTGGAAGAGTCTGAACACCATGCAAATTCTAGATCAGATGACCATTCCTGGAAACTGCACAGGCCCCTCCAGAACACATCCTGCTTAGTTGCTGTTTGTCCGTTTTGCAACAGGGGTGCAGGAGAGATCAACAGGTGCTTCAAACTAATGGACTGAAAACTAAGCTTATTGGTTTCTCAGAAACCAAGCTTGGTGGCTTGAAACAACTTATTCTTGAGGATCTGAAGTCTTCAAGAAGTCTTCAAATCTAAAGGCAGGGTGACAGCAAGGCCACTCTCCCTCTGGGGACTGTAGGAAAGGATTCTCCCTTGTCTCTTCTTCTGTTTGCCATCACCGTGCATGAAAGGATCAGTCTCAGCCGCCCCGGAGTGTTCTCCACATCTCAAATCCTTCCAAATGTCCTTCTTTTCATAAGGACACCAGGCCTTGGATTGTGACCAAACTAAATCCAGTAAGAGCTCACCCCAACTTGGCATACATTTGTAGGAACCCTATGCCAAATAAGGTCACATCTTGAAGTTCTGGAGAGACATGGAGGAGGGAGGGTCAGCCAATTTGACATTAATACACTGTCTGGCCTCACTCCTGATAATGCTCTCACCGGCTGGCCCTCTGCCTAAAAGCAAGGTTCTGGATCTTTCTCTCAAAGTCTGTCTTTCCCAGTGAATTCCCTCAGATAATGTCACACCAATTCTCTACCTGAGACACACAAATGTAACCGGGACATTCTTCCTGCTCTCCTTCACTCCAGCCAGCCCAGAGCAAACATGCCTCTCTCCCTCCAAAAGGGAATCCCCAAAGCAGGTGGAAGATGACCTACTCCTCTTCCATGAGGCTGGACCAGCTTGTGCATCTTACGTCATCTCTGTATGTCACAGTACAGACGGGGAGAGAATTTTTAGTTTATCATCTCCCTGCCTTATGAATGATCCCTTCATGGAGACCAGGGATGCAGCAATATCCAGGCAAGGACCATACAAAGACTGTGAAATTATGCATATTTATACTGAATTCCTGTCTGGGCACATTTATGAGCTGGGCACATTCCTAAACCTTCGTGAGCCTCCAGTTGCTCTTCTAGAGCCTGTAAACACTGCCTGTCCCGTGTGGCTTAAGTGAGACAATAGAAGCAAACTGCTGTGTTGATGGTGGTACTTATTTTTGTTGTAGTAACTATATCTAAGCCTGCCTCTAAGCAGGGAACAAAACCCAGGTCCTGTGTCCTTCCTGACCTAGCTGTACACTACCCATGACTACTTAGAGTGACAAGCATCAATGTAGTTAGGAACCCCAGCAAGCATTTAGCTGCCCTGGGCTCCTTGTTTTCCTTGTGGAGTGAACAGCTAATTTTATAGAAGGTTCTGGAAAAAATGGAGTTAATTTAACAGAAAAGCAAATGGATTAAAGCAGAACGAGATAGAATCCAAACCCAGTGCTGCTTGAGTGGCAAAGAACCTAAGACTAGGCCAGGGACCTGGGGGAAACCAAACACTGCTGTTCTACTAAAGGACAGTAGCAATAAAGTGACTCCTAACAGCATCCTGATATACCCATAGATCAGAGCCTTGCTGGGTCATCATCAGAAGCTTCCTCCTGTAGCATGGGAACAAATACAGAGACCCATGGTCAGAAAATATACAGAGAGGGAGAGACCTTAGAATACTCAGCCCTAAATGGAACGTCTCCATCAAAGCCTCAGGGACCAGGCAACTCTGCAGAAGAGGAGGCAGAAAGAATGTAAGAGCCAGAGGGAATGGAGGACACCAAGGAATCAAGGTCCTCTAAACACAAGAGGGCTGGTGCACATGGGAGCTGGCAGACTGGCAGCGTGCACAGGGCCCACGCAGGTCTGCATCAAATAGAGACCTAGGGCTGAAAGGGGAAGTGGACACATGCTTCATCCTAATCCAGAGGCTGCCTTCAAATGATAGCCATTTGGAAATGGAAAATTTGTTTTCTCCAAGGGAGTCTTCCTGGGGAAACAAACCACTCTGTCAGGGTTTTTTTTTTTTTTCTTTTAACTTACAGGTCTTTTGTGTATGTATTATAGCTTTCAGTTTTGTGTTTTTATGAAGTTCCTGTGTGTGTGTCTGTATCTATTTGTATCTCATGTGTTTTTATTTTGGTTTGTTTCTTTTGTCCTATTCTGATTTATTTGTTTTTGTTTTACTGTGTTGTATCTGATTATCATTCTTTAATGCCTCTTTGTTGTTGGTTTTTGTTTTGTTTGTTTGTTTGTTTTGAGACAGGGTTTCTCTGTTTCCCTGGCTGTCCTGGAACTCACTCTGTAGACCAGGCTGGCCTCAAACTCACAGAGATTTGCCTGCCTCTGCCTCTTGAGGGCTGGGATTAAAAGCGTGCACTACCATGCCCGGCCTGTTTGTTTTTAAAGGAGAGATAGAGAAGGTATGGATCTGGATAGAGGAGAGGTGGGGGAACTGAAAGTCATGGGGAAAGAGAAACTGTAATTAGGATATATAATATGAAAAAAAACTATTAACAACACCCCAAAACCAGAACATAAGACATGTGTGTGTGCACACACACATGTTTGGGTGAAGGTCAAGAAGACAACCTCAAATATTGGTCCTCGGGTGTCTGTCTCCTGTTGTTTGAGACAGGGTCTCTCACTGGCCTGGACCTCCATCACCAAGTGGAACTCCACTAGTGAAGTGAGTTGGCCAGCAAGCCCTAGGAACCACCCTGTCTCTGCCTCTCATCTCACCTCTGCTAAGATTGCAGGGGGCACACTGCCATACCTATTTTTTTAGTAAGATTTATTTTTATGTGCCTGTGTCTATGGATGAGTATGTACACATGAAATTGGTGTCCAAGGTGGCCAGGAGGGTCAGATCCCCTGGAGTTGCAGTTATAGATGGTTGTGAATGACCGGATGTGGGTACTGAGAACTGAACTCCTGCCCTCAGCAGGAACAGCACATGATCCTGACCTCTTAACTGCTGAGCCATCTCTCCAGCCCCCATGCCCAGCTTTTTTGTGGACTCTGGGGGTGGAACTAAGGTCCTCACACTTGCAAGGCAAGTGGTTTACTGACTGAGCTGACTCCCAGACTTATAGGTGACAGTCCTGTCTCCTTTCTGTTAGTGCTGTTCAGCTCTCCTTCTCTCCTCCCATAGTTTCTCAGGGTTCTGTTTCTTATGGAGGAATATCCTACCTAGTCCCCACCTCCTTCACTTCTGTGAACAGGAACCTGGGATCCAGAGAAGGTAAGCCATTCCCTGAACTGACCAAACTGTTAAGCAACAGAGCCATGGCTGAGGCAGACTATGATTATGTTTCTATATAACATGTTGAAACCAGTTTGAGCCATTGTGACCTCATTGATGAAATACTGTTGTTTGTTCTCCCACCCCATCCCCAGTTGCTCTTGAAATACAGACTCAAGGGCCAGGTTAGTGATGGAAAAGTGAGGGACATGCGGGGACACTTGTTACCATCAGCAGCCTACAGTCACTGCCCTTGGAGAGCTTGTGCCCCAGGGGCAGCCACCCAAAGCTCAGCCAATGCTCCCTTGCTGGAATCATTCAGAACTTGACTGTTTTTTTTTTTTTTGAGACAGGGTCTCATGTATCTCAGGCTTGCCTCAGTTTACTATGTAGCAAAGGATAACCTTAAACTTCTGATCCTCCCTCCCCTACCTTCCAAGTGCTGGACTTGAAGTGTGTGTTACCATGTTCAGTTTATGAGATACAAAGGATCAGAAGCAGGGCTTTGCACACTCCAAAACAAGCACCAAACTCTCTAAGCTACATCCCCAACCCAGAGCCTCTTATTGCTTGAATTTGGATTTCTGGACTTGACCTCTTGGTCTTAAGTGTTGGTAACTGATTCCAGCCTAAAACCATGAAAACTCACAAAGTATCTGCAAGCTCTTCTCTCCAGCCAGCATGTCCATGATCCTGTACCCCACAATGTGATGAGAAGCCAGTTCAGAAACTGCTAAGTCACACATCAATGAAAGACAAACCCACAGCAATTGGCTCTGACTCTCTACCCAGAAAACGTCCAAATTTTCCTCCTGGGATTCAAGCTCCAACCCCTAAGCAATTTCACCCAGCCTGGTGGCAAGTGTGCAACCACCACAGCTGACCTCATGCTCCCACCAGTGCGGTGACAGCGGCTCGGCTGCCTAGGCATCCGTGTCAGCTGGGGAATTTGCCCAGGCCCTGCAAGGAAACCACCTCTCCCCCCAGAGCCTCATTAAGGTGGATGAGCTGGCCTCCAGGGAAGTGCTGAGCCTGTCATGCCTCTGAGGATACTGCTGAGGATGGGCTGGTCCAGGATGACCTCAGACTTTGGATCCCAGACTCTCTGAGATGGGGCTGGCCCAGGTAGGCTGAGCAGGCTGGCTAGAGCTGAGCCATTCAAGATAGAAAAGCCAGCAACAGGGCTAGCCTATCACAAAGGAAGATGATCAAGGCATTGCCAGCAGTCCCTAGGTTTGTCCTCCTGGCTCGTGTAGGTAAAAAAACCACAGTAACCACTTGTCTGCTAAGCCTGACTGCTTGGCTTGCTTCTATTCTCCAGAGTAAGCATGAGGAGGCAGTACCTGAGGGTCGTCCTTTGGGCTCTTGTCTTCAACGGCTCCTCACACAAACACCAAAGGCCCCTACAGGTTCCCTGAGATGCTGGAGAGAGTCTGAGAGGGTCTGCTTAGTTCTGAGCAATTGTCACTTCTGGAGATTTGATGGTGGGAACAAGTGAGCAGTCAGAGGTCTGGTCCAGCAGAAGGTACAGACCCACAATGCTCTGTGGCCTTCCACCCCACTAGAAGCATAATTCTGTTCCCAAGGTGTTACAGCTCACCAAGGACCTGAATCTATACTCCTGAATCTACCCAGTCCTGGGCCAGATGATGCTACTGACCCCATCGTGACTTGGCTGCATTTGACTGGCAGATGGCCTGGGGAAAGCTATGAAACTCAGGGTTATAAGTGCATCATGGGAAAGAGACAGCCATGCTTGCCTTGTGTGAAATTATAGGGCTTTACATGAGAAATGCCACAACAGTGACTCCAGATGGCTTCTTCAGCCACCGATACTCACCCAGAGTGGCAGCTTACTAAAGCCCAGATGGTTACATGCATGAAAAGCAATGTGGCAGAGTCTACTGTACTGTAGGGACTCAGTAAAGTGTGGTGGGGTGGGCGTGTAAGTACCACAGCACACATGTAAAGGCCAGAGGACAACTTGTGGGAGTCGGTTCTCTCCTTCCATCATGTGAGTACCAGGAATCAAACTCAGGTCATCAGGCTTGGCAGCAGGTGCCTTTACTCACTGAGCCATCGTGCCAGCCTAGAGAAGTGTCTTATAGTATCATGGATACTTGTCGAATTCTTTTGTGGGTGGTTTCTGTAGTCCACCATCCAGCTGGCCTTCACCTTGGAAAAGGGACCCAAAACATTCTATCTCTTCCATGTTCCCTCAACTCCTGGAGCCCCTGTGCTTAGTTAGAGAAGCTGACCATATCCTCAGATGCTTGGTGGGTCCTCACTGTTTTAAGTCACTTGGTTTATCCCATTTCTCTCCCGTAGGAATGGTAGAATAACAGGCTAGTGACAAACTAGAAGATGCTTTCTAGGGGGCTTCTGTAGAAGAAGCATCTTGTCTTCCATAGGAAGACTCCTGGATCCCTTCTAGATAGAGATGAATCCAAAGCTCATTGGCTGCCAGAAGTCATGTCATATTGACAGAGGAGCCACCAAGGGCTGAAGAGGAAAGAACAGAGAACCTGATGATTTGGTACCAGGGCTGAGCTGCTGAAGCAAGACTCCCCAGAAGCCTCTGTTTTTCTAGATATCTTTGAGCCAGCATGTCCATGTCATGCTTTAAGATAAAAGTGGTATCTTCAGGCCTCAAACATAAAGGATTAAAAAAGGGACCATGGTTTCCAACAGCATCAGACGGGATACCCGACTTACTGTAGCATGGAAAAAAAAACTGCAGCAACCAAATCAGCAGGAAGTCACGTTAAGAGAGCGACGTCCCATGCCCAGAGGGTGGGGAGGGTGTTTCTCCGCCCTTCTTTTTGGTTATTTGAAGGATAACTGAAAACTCTGATATTTAGGGGAAGAGATTACAAGCTGATAAATGGTCCTGTTTAATGGGTTTTGG
>CAJQZJ010012579.1:6053302-6069963 GCA_907164525.1 Lophiomys imhausi
GAGGGCACCCGCGCGACCCGCCCCTGCTCAGATCGTCCCAGCCCCAGGGCTGCTGCCAGGGCGGGTCCTCCTCCGCCCGCCGTGGCGTGGAACCTTGTCTTGCGGTGACCTAGTGGGCTGGGCCTCCGGGGAGGGCTGCCCCACCTTCAGTATTACGATGGGGAAACTGAGGTCTGAATCTGGACTTTGAAATTCTGTCTACACCTGTCTGGGCGAGATTCTGTCATTCTTCACTTAGATAATAAGCTAGCTTCAGGAGAAACCTGACGTCTTCATCTGGCACCCATCAGTCATCATTACAGCATCTCAGCAAGTGTCTGCCAACTGTCAGCTCTAGTGTCCCTACAGGATCCCTTCCCTGCCTGCAACCCTATCACCATTCACCAATGTTCCTTTGGTTCTTTTTACTGCAGTTACCTTCGTCTGTCTGTCTGTCTGTCTGTCTGTCTGCCTGCCTGCCTGCCTGCCTGCCTGCCTGTCTCCCCTCTCTCTCACACACACATTTACTTGGTGTGTGTGTACGCATGAACTACCACACACGTGTGGAGGTCAGAGGACAGTGGGTCTCAGTGATAGAACTCAGATCAATTAGACAAGGGGGCAAGCAACCGAAGGAGCTATCTCGCAGACTCGCACCTTGGACTTTTTTTGTGTCTATTCATATCCTTCTGTATTCAAGCCTCAGCTGATGGATGTGCTGTGCTATCTAAACGTTGCATATATCATGGCCCAGCAGCACTACAGAGCCATGTGGCATCTTGGGTAGAATGGAAACTACATTCAGTAGTTTCCATTTCATGCATTTAAAGATGATTGCATCACACAGGATTTGTCTTCATCACTGAATTTTATGGTGTCCCTTTAAATTTTGCAGCCTGGCTGAGTAACTTGCTTTGCAAATCCTGGGGATGGACCTACACCAACTTCAATATCATTTGAAAGCCTTTGACCTTTATCCTGCTGCTCCCTCCAATAGGTTAGGTCCCAGTGACCTGCTCTTCTTTGCTGATATTCAGTTGTGCAAAATTCAGTGCCAGATATGAGAAATCCCGTAGAGGCCCAGTCTTCAGACTTCACTAAAGGAGCGCTGCCCACAATGGCTTCCTGGAGAGGCAAGGTGACTTTGGACTTTGGCTGAAAGACGATGGAAATTAGTGTCTTCAAATGTGGGAGAATGTGTATGGTGGAGGCTGAAGAGATGGCTCAGTGGTTAACAGCACTGGCTGCTCTTCCAAAGGACTGGGGTTCAAATCCCAGTACCCACAAGGCAGTTCATAGCTGTCCTTAATTGACGGGCGTAGGGGTAAATGCCTTTAATCCCAGCACTCAGGTGGCAGAGGCAGGCAGATCTCTGTGAGTTCAAGGCCAGCCTGGTCTACAAAGCAAGTCCAGGACAGAGCTGTTACACAGAGAAACCCTGTCTCGAAAAACAAAACAAAAAAAAAGCAAAAGCAAAAACAACAACAACAGCAACAAAAAGAGTGTGTTTGGTGGCATGTACCTATAATTTCAGTACTTGGAAGGTTAAAACAAGAGCCTGGGATAATATCCTAAGACTACTCTCAACTTTCTACCTCCAAACCCAGGCATGGTAGTTACACTGTAACCCCAGCTCTCAGGAGGTGGAGGGAGAATTTTTGAATCTCACCCAAAAGGGGAAATAGAATAGATATTGGAAGTGGATGAAGAGAGGGAACTGTGTAGGAGAGGGAGGGAAGAGGGAAAAGAGGGAGGAATCAGTTGTGGGGAGAGCAGGGACTGGAAGTGAGAGGACTGGGAGAGAGAAGGGAAACCCAGGGGGAGCATCTCAACAAGGTGGAAACCAGCAACAGGGTAGGCCCCTAGGAGGATATAGAGGTGGCTGGCTCTAGCTGAGACTCCTAGCAGTGGGGGAATATGGAGACTGAAGAGGCCTCCTTCTAGTTTGGTAGGACTTCTAGGGAAGGGTGTGGATCACCAACCCACTCACAAAACCTTTAACCCAAAGTTTACCTAGTATACAAGAAGTGCAGAGATGATCAGATATATCAGAAATTGAGGGAATGTCCAACCCATGAGGGCCCCAGTCTGAGACCTACCCCGAAGGAGCAAGCTAAACCCTATCAATATTAATGACACTCTGCCATGCTTACAGATAGGAGAAGAGGATAACTGTCCTCTGAGAACCTCCATGGAGCAGAAGATCCAAACAGAGTCTGAGACTCACTGCCAAACATTAGACAGAGCACAGGGTGTGTGGTGGAAGAATGGGTGGAAGGGGGTAGAAAGACCCGAAGGGGACAAGAACTCCACAAGAAGACCATCAGAGATTGGCCTAGGCCAACTGACCTAGGCCCATAGGTGCTCACAGAAACTGAAGCATCAATCAAAGAGCATGAACTGGACCTAGGCCCCCTACACATATGTAGCGAATGGCCAGCTCCATCAACATGTGGGTACCCTAGCAAGTACAGTAGGGGCTGTCTCTGACATGGACTCTGATGCCTGCTTTTTGACCACTCCCCCCAACTGGGTTGTGGTGCATGGCCTCAATGGAAGAGGGGGTGCTCAATCCTGTTGTGACTCAATATGCTGGGGTGGGATGGTATGGAGGGCTCCCCTTGTTTGAGGAGAAGGGGAGGGATAGGAGAAAGGGGGTGGGAGGGGAGGGAGGGGGCTGTGATTGGGATGTAAAATGAATAAAAAACTTAATTATATATATATAAATATATATAACAAAATAATTCTTGACTACTTAGGGAGTTCAAGCCCAGCCTGGGCTACACGATGACTCTCTCTCTCTCTCTCTCTCTCTCTCTCTCTCTCTCATATGTGTATGTGTGTGTGTGTATGTGTGTGTACATAGAGATGTAAAACACTTTTTAATAATGAAGGAGTTGTGAGAGAGCGATCTTCTGTGATGAGGAGTCTCAAAGAACCCATAAAAAACACTTGTAATACAGGAGGTTTAAATGTGGTGTTGAGGGAAGTTGGTTTGGAGGTCGGCCATTTTCCTCTTGAGCAGCTGTAAACCTCATAGCCCCACACCCCTTCCTTTACAGAATCCTCACACTCGGGCCACCGTACACCAAGGTATGTGACAACAGGAGATATGCCTCTGTTCCAGGACCCACTGAAATTATTCAAATTAGGAAAAAATAAATGTGTTGTCTGTTGCCTTTCTTCAGGAATGTTTGTTATGGCTTCCTCTCTCCTGCCTGTAGCAAACCCAGCTCTTTTCCTTAGGTGGTCTCTCCAAGGATAAAAAACAAGTCAGATAAACTGAATACTTTCCAAGCTTTTGCTTCATTGTCTGGCTTCATCATACTTTACTAGAGACAATAAAATTAAACAAGGAAAACCTTGGAAAACTTACCAGCCAGTGAAAACCCTAAGGCCAACCCAGGCATGGTGACACATAACTGGACCGAGAACTTGGGAGGTTGATGAATGGGGATGGTCATGAGTCTGAGGCCAGCCTAGACTACAAATGTGCGATCCTATCTCAAATAACAAAACAGCAAAGGCAAGCCTTGTATAGCTGTGCACATCAGTAATTAATAATAATAATAATAACAACATGAAAAAAAACCACAACAAGGGCTGTGCGAAGTTCAGTCCCTGAAGTTACATGCCTTGCAAGCACAGGGCTTGAGTTTGAGCCCCAGAACCCAGGTTAAAAATAAACACACTTGTAATCCAGAGGCAAGAGAGTGGATCTCTGGGGCTTGCCGGCCAAACCAGAGCCTAAACTACTTGGTGTGCTCTAGGCCAGTCAGAGGTCCTGTGGCCCCCCGCCCCCACACCATACATACTCCAAAGCCACAGCAAGACCAAGCAAGGAGGATCTTCTGAGCCCTCCCCACACTTCTCTCTCTGTTCTTCCAGCACACTCACTAGTGAGATCAGAAGACCTATCAGCTGGTCTGCTTAGTGAGAGCCTGTCTCAAAAAGTAAAACAACAGAATCAGAAGGAGAGCCTAGGACAGCTCAGCAGTGGGCTTGCCTAGTATGTGCAAGGCCTGGAGCTCAATCCTTAGTATTGTAAAAAAAAAATAAAAATTTCAAAAACCATGGTTTGAAGAGGTCTTCTGAGTGGGAAAACAGTGGAATGCTGTCCCGTGCAATTTCCTTCCTGGGCATGTCCAATGGGTAAGCTTTACAGGTAAATGGAAAATTCATGGTTGATTGCTCACCTAGACATTTTCAATACTGAAACCAAAGTCTTAGGTCTGGAGGAATGGGCTAGAAAATGAGTGGGACCATCCCAGGTTTTCTTTAACAGTCAGGAGGATGTATTCCATAGAGCAACTCTGAGCGACAAGCAGGAAGGGAGAGAATCAGAGACAGGAAGAAAGTTGTTTCTTTGTTGCATTCCATTTCTCTGAGCAAAAATGTTACAAATACTGAATCTCTCCATCCCAGACCGCTGCAGTTTGTCTTGACCATACCTCTGGAAAGGGCTGAGACCAGGCAAGAGTTCAGCCTGTAGACAATGGGGCTCTCACGCCACTATCAGTTGGCTTGCTTTGAATTCCTTCTCTCAGGAACTGCTGTGTAGTGCGTGATTTCTGCTTCTTCTGACAGCCTGCAGCTTTGTATTTGAGAATGGTCCTATGGTCCTTGCACATCTTAACCTCAGAAATTGCAATTTGTCCTGTGTCAGTTTGTGGCTGATCACCAGACATAAGTTGGGCCAAATTTCTCCTGAGTGTTTTGTTGTTGTTGTTTGTTTGTTTGTTTTTGTATTGAAGACACAAAGAAGAGACTTCTACATTTGCCTATGAACTAAAGTTCCCAGAATAAAAGCCACACATACGTTAAAGATTCTATACAAGGCTGGCTGACTTAGAACTTTGTGATTGTAGAGAATTGGAATGTGCCAGAGTCATAGAAAAATCATCTTGTGTTATTTTTATTCATCTTGATTCCTTGCTGGGATGGCTCTTCTTGTTCGTCAGCTTGACTTCATCTGGAATTAACTGAGACCTTGATGACTTCAAGTGGGAAGACCCATTTCTAACCCAGGTCTTTTTGAGGTGGGAAGATGCATCTTTAATCCCAACCTTTTGAGGTGGGAAGATGCATCTTAAATCTAGGACACACCTTTGGCTGGTAAGCCTATATAGAGCGTCCTGACCGAGCATCTCAAGGGCTCAGTCAGCCTCCTCCTGAAGGTGACCGTAGAACCTTTAAAGACAATACTGGTTGTCTTTGTCCCACCTCAGCTACTTCTGAGCTCAGAAATCTGTGCTGTTTTTGGCACCATCTTTCATAGGGCATGTTCACTTCCAAGCTGGGAGAATTAGACTGCCATATCAAGAAAACAGCTATTCACAGTTCATTGGCATGAATTACCTCTCTTCATCAAGATCAAGTGCCTCTCGGTTCTTAAGACCAGATGAAGCAAGCATTTTAGAGTCTCTACCAAATAGATTGGAGAGTTGGAATACCTATTCCCAAGCAGCCAGTACAGAGCTGTCTGTACTATCTCAAATACTCTTAATGGTCTCCATGGTGGTGAGAATAGACATGTAAGATCCTGCATGGACACTGGCCACTAGACCATTACCACTGTGTTGTTCAAAGTCCGTGTCTGAACAGGATGATGTCTACGATACGGACAGAGAATTGGTCAACATTCTTTAAAATTCACCCTGATGTCATGAACCATGGTTGGTGGGTTCCTGTTTCAGAACACCTGTGGGTTTGGGTCTTGTCATACCAAGTCCACACTGCATGGGATAGCTGCTGGAATCAGAAGCAATACATTGGAAACTTGATGCTGCTGTGGGGTTTTGTGTTTTTTGGTGGTTCTCTTTCCCCTTATAGAAGCAACACAAGTGTTCATTTATAGTTATGCCCCACCTGTTTCCAGAAAGGATTCAAGACAGCAGGATAATTTTTCCACAGACATACCCCAGATTCTTGCAACAGTGCCTGAATCAAGTAGGGGCCTTCTCAGGGCCCTAGCAGGATTCAATCAGCAGAAGGGGTGGGTCAGAGACAACCTTGCACTGCTGGCAAAGGCAGAGCTGCCAAGGTGTCCATTGGTAGGGTTCAGCAGGAAAAAAATAGAGGTTGATACCAGAGACCTTTGACCTCACTCTCCTGGCTCATCCCCTAATCTGGACTGTAAACAGTAGTTTCTTCAGCCTATCTTTGATCTCTTCATCACTGCAGCACATCTTTTAAGGTAACTAGCTGCCATCTCCAGGCTTCTTATAAAAGAGTTGGAACCTGTCATAGTCACTGTCCTACTGAGGTGAAGAGACACCATGACCAAGGCAAATTATAGAAGAAAGCATTTAAGTGGGGGCTTGCTTACAGTTCTTACAGTTTCAGAGGGTGAGTCCATGACCACCATGGTAGGAAGAATGGCAGCAGGTATGCAGGCTCAGTGCTGGAGCAGCAGCTAAGAGTTTACATCTTATCCCCAAGGTGGAAGCCGAGAGAGAGGGGGGGAGAGAGAGAGAGAGAGAGAGAGAGAGAGAGAGAGAGGAAGAGAGGGAGAGAGGGAGGGAGAGAGAGAGAGAGGGAGACAGAGAGAACTAACTGGGAATGGCTGCGAATTGTGTGGGCTTTTCAAACTTCAATGCCCACTCCCAGTGACACACATCCACACATTAGGCCATATTTCCTATTTTTTTCCAAAATGTTCCACCAACTGTGGACCAAGAATTTAAATACATGAGCCTATGGGGACATTATCATTCAAACCACCGCAGAGCCCATGGTGAAGCTCAAGAATTTACCCCTGAGAAGCTAGTACAGCAGAGGGCTGACCTCTGGAGGTCAGCAGACCTAGACTGAAGCCTGGCTCTGGCATCTACTATGTATATTATGACCGTGGCCAAGCTCCCAACCTATGGGATTTTTTTTGTGCCTTAATTTACCAATATGTAGAGTGAGAACATTATTATATGCTTCAGAAAGTAGTTATGAGAAGTAAGTAATAAAAGCACTCTCTTAGCTTAGTGCCTGGGCAGTGCACTTCAAAACCACAGTGAGCTGTCCCAGCCACTCATGAGAGTGGCTAATAATAAAAGAGACGGCAGTACGAAACACTGTTCGTGCAAGGAGCTCCTGAAACCCTCATTATTGTTGATGGCAGTGTGGTCATTTGCAAACCAGAGTGGCAGTTTGTTACTTAAACTATGTGCCTCAAATGTGGAGATCAGAGGATACACAAACATGTATAAGAAAGAAATGTGTGTTTACTTCACTGTTTACTAGCACTACTCTTAAGCATTTATCCAAGAGAAAGACAATCATATGATCATATAAAGACTTATAAATAAATGCTCATGGTCACCTTATGTGTAGTGACCAAATGGGCTATAGCAAGTGTGATGGTTTGTTTTAACTGTCAACTTGTCACGATTAAGTCATCTTGGAAGACAGTCTCAGTGAAGAACTGTGTAGTCCAGATTGTCCTATGGACATATCCGTGGGGGCATTTCCTTGATTATGTTAATTGACATAGGAAGACCCATCCTAAAAGTGGGTAGCACCATTCCCTAGGACTGGGTTCTAAACTTTATAAAAAAGGAGAAAGTCACATGGGTTCTAAGAGCTTCCTCTTGCACAGGAGGCATACAAGCAGTTCCACTAGGGTGAGGCGGGCTGATACACGGACACACCCCACACCGGAGGAATGGGAGGAATGGGAGAGGGGCTAGAGGGTGGGAGGGAGTGGAGGGAGGGGGTGGCGTTGGAGATGTAATAAAGTAATAAATAAACATTAAAAAAAGAGAAAGTGAGTGAATGCAATCATCGACACATTCATTCTCCCTCTGTTTGAGGAGAATGGCCCTCAGATGCTCATCTGTTTGAATGCTTGGTCTGGAAAGGATGAGGAGGTGTGGCCTTGTTGGAGGAGTTGTGTCACTGTAGACAGGTTTGGAGTTTCAAAAGACTTGCACCATTCGAATTTCTCTCTGTGTCATGGTCGTGTGTCAAGTGTGAGCTCTTAACTACTGCTCCATCACTACTCCCTGCCTGTTGACATACTCCCTACCATGATGGTCATAGACTTACCCCTTGACACTGTAACCCCCAAATAAACTCTTCTATAAATGGCCTTGGTCATGCTGTCTTATCTCAGCAACAAAAAAGAAACTAAGACATTGCTCTTGTGATAAATGTGACTAGCTGCTTCAAGTTCCTGGTACCTTGACTTCCCCAAGACGATGGACTATAACCTGGAATTGTGAGCTAAAAGATGAACAAACAAAAACCCCCCATTTCTCCCCTCAGTTGCTTTTTTGGATAGTTTATCACAGTAACAGAAATGAAATAACAGCAGCAAGTGAATGGATAAAGAGAATATGTTATGCCCACATAGTAAGACAGTACACAGCAACCAAGAGAGTGAAGTGTATCAATTCAGGAAACAATGTGAATGAGCCTCAAAAAGTTTAGAAACAGAAAAAATTAACAAAAGAGTACACTGTGTGAGATTCTATTTCCCTGAAAGTCTAAGAAAGACAAATTTAATAAGAAGGATAAAAAACTCATGGGTGTTTTGGGTGGAGAGAGAAACTGAGAAGGGTCACAAGAAAATTTCCTTAAAGTGATGGGAATCTGTGTCCTAATGTTGTGACAGTTACATAGTATGTATGTACATTGTTTAAAACTATTCCCTTGAAATTGTATGATTGTTTTTGAGACAGGGTCTCATGTAACCCAGGCTAGCCTCAAACTCTCCATGTAATCTAAAATGACCTCAAACTTCTGAACCTTTAGAGTTCTAGGATTATAGGTGTGAGATACTAGCTCTATTTGATGCAGTACTGGGAATCAAACCCAGGGCTTCCTGCATGATAAGCAAGCACTTAACCAACCGAGCTCCACCCGCAGACCATCTAAATTTTATTACCTGGAAATTAAATCTTAACAAAACTGATTTTAAAATGTTTTGTGTGTGTAGGGGCTGGAGGGATGCCTCAGCAGTAGGACACCTCCTGAGAACAGGAAGAAAAAAAAAACCCTCTGTCTCCTAAGTTCCCACAGCCCTGCATATCCTTTCTCTCCTATTCCTAAGCCATGTGTACTGGCTAGTCTTATGTCAACTTGACACAAGTGGTAAAGTCATCAGAGAGGAGGGAGCTTCAGCTGAAAAAAATGCCTGCATAGATCAGGCCATAGGCAGGCCCGCAGGCAGGACTTTTTCTTAGTTAGTGACCGATGGGGAGGGCCCAACCCATTGTGGGTGAAGCCATCCCTGGGCTGGTGGTCCAGGGTTCTATAAGATGACAGGCTGAATAAGCCATGGGAAACAAGCCAGCAAGCAGCACTCCTCCATGGCCTCTGTATTAACTCCTGCCTCCAGGGTCCTGCTTTGTTTGAATTCCTCTCCTGACTTCCTTTAATGATGAGCTGTGATACAGAAGTGTAAGCTGAATTTCCTTCTCAACTTGTTTTGGCAAGCTGATAATTATCACAGCAATAGTCACCCTGACTAAGACACCATGAGTCTCCCACAGCCAGTGGTGCTCTTAAAGACTGCCTACACTGTGCCAAAGAGGCTGCCTCCCTAGTTTGTGGCTCACTAAGCGAGGGCCTTGGCAAATTACAGTTGAGTTTGCCTTCTCTGCAGCCCCCAACAGCATGCAATCCCAATGTGTGCCCAGGGTTCCTTATGACCATATGGGATGGGACCCTGGGCTCATTAAATCAAGGCCCTTCTTGGTTCTCCTTCAGGCCCTTTCAGTAGCATCCTTCTCCCCACTAAATCAAACCAAGTAAGTAAAGCCTCATCTGTATCATAGCTGTGAGAGCTCTCTCTCAGAGACAATACCTTCTCTATTCAGCCACAGTCAAATACTCACACTCACAGCTGGAAGGATCGATATCCAGAGAGACAGCCTGTTTGCAGAAGGTGGGAGATAATTGTGGGAAACATTTTGTTGGTGAGAGGAATCTAAGGATCAGTGCAAGGCCCCAGGGGTCTAGAGCTTTGTTTATTAGGCATTAAAATCGACAAGAATTCAACTTTGAGAAATTACTCAGTGGTTAGGAACACTGGTTTCTCATCAAGAGGATCAGGGTTCAATTCCTAGCACATACACAGAAATTCACAACCAGTGTAACAGGGGATCAGGTTCCCTCTTTTGGCCTCTGTAGGCACCAAGCACACGAGACTCACAGGCATACATATAGGCAAGACACACACCCATAAATACATTTTTTTTTTTAGATTACAACAACAACCGAGACTGTTTATCATGTATAGACAGACCTATATAGAGTAAAAGTAATAATGAGAAATGCTACATTTGAGAGTCCTTACCCCTGGAACAGGGAATATAATCATGTAGAAATATATAAGATATGTTATCAAGAAATCTAAAATGTAGACTTTATCTGCCATCTCCTTATCTAGCCATCATCCACCCGTTTATGTGTTCTTTCTTTCTTTCTTTCTTCCTTCTTTCTTTCTTTCTTTTCTTTGTTTCACTATTTGTTTGTCTGAGATGAGGATCCTCAATTTTCTGAGGAACTTCCACACTGATTTTTTATAGTGATGTTACTAATTTACACCCTGACAATCCAATGGCTCCGTTTTAGACCTCTGCAACTTTATTTTCCTGAATTTTGCTCTTTCTGTTGGTAATTTGCCTATTGTGAAGACTCCTGATTCTAGTGCAGAAGTAGTGTATGGTGTTTTCTTGGGTTGAGAAGACCACACTGTGTCTTATGGAAATCAGCTGCATTCAGGCACATGCTGTCAGTGCCAGGTTCAGTGTTAATGAATCAAGAATGTGTATTAAGCAATGTGTCTTTAAAAGAAAGATGTCTAACTGAGAGACATTCTAAACAGAGATATTTGAGCCCTTTCACTGGGCAATTGGACTATTTAAACAATGGCCCCAAAGAATTAACCTTTCCCCAGGAGCCCCCTGTTGGAGTAAGAGTTGAGTCCTGGAGAAACTTGCCTCCCAGGAAGAGATTTACACAGTTCTGACAACAGCACAGACCACCTTACAGGACTGAGCAGAACAAAGACAATCATGGGTCAATGATGAGCAGGAACACCCTGTTCAGGACTGCTTGTCCTCAGTTTAAGCACAAATCTCAACATGAGTATTCCAACAACAGACTTGGGAGGAGGGGTCGGTAGGCCTCTTTGTCTATGCTTCTTCTCAATGTGGCCACATTGGATAAATCTCCTTTTACTACCTTTCTCTATTACTTTTCTTTTTTATTGGCATATTGGGACTGGGTGACTGAGTCTAACTTGTTGGGATGGCCAGAGCACAGGGTTTGTCCTTAAAAGCTCCAGTGAAACACACACACACACGTACATGTACTATATAAATAAATCAAATAAATAAAACCAAGGAACCCTTCTATAAATTGTTGGATAAATGAATAAATTAATGATAACTTGGTGAAAATGTGACCAGGGAACTAAATTCCCTGTCTCCCCCTGGGAGTAAAGGCTCAGTCCTCATTGATTCTCTGCTTGCTAATGACTCCAGAGCACTAAGTGCTGGGAATAGGCACACAGACTGAACTTTATTCATTTATTATGTTTACGTTCTGTCTCTCCCATTACAACGGGAGGTTAGAAAGACGACTTTTACCCTGTGTTTCTTCCTCTGATTATTACTGAGTCCCTGGTACTTAAAACAGTACCTTCACAGAACAGAGCTTAATAATTAAGTGTGGAACAAGTAAAGGAAGAGTGGAGTTTGAGAACTGGGCCATAATGCCAGTACTTGGGAGGTGCAGGCAGGAGGATTTCAAGTTCAAGGCTAGCCTAGCCTAAGCTTCATAGTAAGTTCAAGGGAAACCAGGGTTACATAGTAAGATCTTGCCTAAATAAAACGGGGTTCCGATCCACAGCAGGTGCCTTCCAGTAAGTGGATTTAATGTTGTGTCCCCAAGATATATGAAATAGATGCTCCCACCTAGTACTTTTTCTGGCTGTGCTTTTTGTCTGGAAGAGGCTCCTCCTATCCCTTTGGCTTCATATATCTTACACAACTGCCTTATATAGAGCCAACACCCGATTTTTTCTTCTCTAGAGTTTTCATTCATGGGCCAGGTGGCTTTCTGCAATGGTTAGTATTTAGTTACATCTTTTTCAATTGCCCCAGGCTAGGAAACCCTATCCAGCCTCACTTATTGACCTCATGGCCCTATAGTCGGCATACGGCAAGCGTTCCATACCAGCTCGCTGAGTGAATGAATACATTAATAAATTAATTTATTAATGAAATTAATAACATAATGAAAGGTGACAAACTCTCATATCATGCCCTCTTTGCTAGCACTGGGCTAGTCTTTCTGACATTTGCATCTGTATGAAAGTGGTGGCCACACAGAGAGAACTCAGGAGGCCAGACTGGCATCTCTGAAGGTTAGCAGCCCCAGCAGAATGGAACCTCTCTGTTACTCCAGGTAAAAATATCAAACTCAAACCACAGGCCTTCTCACTTTCTGCCCCACCCCCAGCCCTGCATGTGTGAACAGGTGTGCATGCTTGTGTATTTAGAGGCTAAACATCAACCTTAGGAGTAGGTCATCACGGGTCATACTTTTTTTTTTTGAGACAAGGTCTCTCACTAGCCTGGAAGTCACCAAGTAAGCTAGATTGTCTTGTCAGTGGACCCCAGGTGTTCTCCTGTCTCTGCCTCCTCAGCACTGGGATTTCAAGCATGTTCACAGCTTTGTGGCTAAGCTAGCTCAGGTTCCAAGATCTACAGTTTATTACTAATATTAATCCTTCTGAGACTTTTTCTTGGATACTGTAAAGGTTTTTGTAAATTATTCTTTAATTGCATTTATTTATTTGCCATGGGGAGGGCAGGGGACACACATGCATGTGGAGGTTAAAAAAAAAACAAACTAATGCACACTTCTTCTGACATGGGATCAGATTCAGGTCCAAGTGTTCTCAAGGCAAGCACTTGACTGGGCCGTTTCTCCAGCCTTCTCTTCAGCTTTCTGATGTCTTTCAACAGTGTCTGTGGTCATGATGGTGAACATCTAATTCACTTACTATTCTATCAAAGCACCCTGCTGTGCAGAGTGACCCTTGTTTTCTAAGGGCCCATGACATTGATTAGGTCGCCCAGATAGGAACCCACTGAGAACATGGGAAGGAAGTTCACTTCTTTCAGTTGTTCAGTAGACTTGACTGAGACACCTGGAAGAACAAGCAGTTTCCCTCCTTATGTGAGCAGTGCATTGACTGTTCACGCCAAGAGTTCCCAGACAAGAGGAAGCCTGCTTCAGGCCCCTGACTTCAAGAGACAAGACCTCAAGTTAAGGCCAGTACGATGGTTCAGGGTGAAAAGGCAATTGAATCCCTGTGCTGGAAAGACAACAGGCTCCCACGAGCTGTGCTCTGACCACATGCATGTGCACCCCCCTGCACTCCCCATGACACACAAATAAATATAATTAAAGAAAACTTTAAGCCTTAAAAACACCTATGCTATGCCAAGAAAAGTCTCAGAAGAATTAGTATTAATATTAATGAGTATTTTTGGAACCTGAGCTGGCTCAGTCACAAAATTGTTAATTGCTAACAAGGTTGTTTGTACCATAAAATAAAATTTAGTCCAGGTGAAATCAGGTGCACCAACTATGAAGCAGAGACAACATGAAGGAAATGCCACTGAAATTTCAGTACCTTCCCTGAAAACAGAAAATTATTCTGTTAAAAACAACTGTCTCGGGGCCGGGGATGTACACTTAACTAGCATCCAAGAAAGAGGTCCTGAGTAATGATGACAAGAGAGCGGAGAGTGAGGTCCAGAAAGCTGTGTGTGAAGACTTACAAAATTATCATATGGAAAACACAGCTTACCCACTACTTTGTCCCACAACTCTGCAGATAGAGAGCACTCCAGAATGTCTGAAGGTGGCATGTGGCTCTTTGTCCTGCTGAAGGACAAGTACCTGGGTGTAGATTTGAGATCCCAATGAGTCATGCAATGCATGAAGTTGTAGGTGGAACTACATAATAGAGCATGTGCAAAAAAGCCCACATTATGCAAATGTGTTTAAAAATCAAAAAGCCTGTGCTAAGGTAACAAACATCCCAAATCTACACAGCAGGACCGTTGAGCTTGTGGTTTTCTCTTTGTTCCAGACTGCCTCCTCCACTGGAAGTGTAGCCTTTCTTAATAAAGTCTCTCCTTTTGCTTGTTACTATCCATGTGTGTCTGTGATAAGAAATTTATCATCTTTGTCTTACATTTCAAGTTCAAGTCCTGCTTGGGATGCATAGAAGTCTGGACTCAAAAAAATTACAACTACATATACTTTATAAAATAAAAATACTTTTGTGTATAACATATAAATTAAATTTATATAGAGTACATTTACATAGTATGTAAATATGTAGTATAAACATTATACATAAATATTCCATGTAGGTATTTATGTTTCATAGATATGTGTGTGTTTCTATACTGCCTATTTATATACTGTTCACTCAATAACCAGGTACTCTTATTTCAGCAATGAAATCTTTAGTTTATACTATAAACATATTTTTAGTTATTTCATTTTGTTTCATATTGGTTTTTAAAAAACTTTTTATTGATTCTTTGTGAGTTTCACAGCATACACCTCAGTCCTACTCATCTCCTGTCCCATCATATCTGCCCTCCACCCTTGAAACCTCCTGGACAAATGAAAATTTAAAAAATAAAAAAATTAAAAAAATAAAACAAGGCCAGGCATGGTAGCACACTCCTTTAATCCCAGCGCTAGGGAGGCAAAGGCAAACAGATCTCTGAGTTTGAGGCCAGCCTGGTCTACAAAGTGAGTCCAAGACAGCCATGGATACACAGAGAAACCCTGTCTTGAAAAACCAAAAAAAGTTTGCAATCTACCAGCCATGGAGGAGTGTTCCCCTTTCTCCACAACCTCGCCAGCATGTGCTGTCATTTGAGTTTTTGATCTTAGCCATTCTGACAGGTGTGAGATGGAATCTCAGAGTCATCTTGAGTTGCATTTCTCTGATGATTAAAGATGTTGAGCATTTCTTCAAAATGTGTCACTGCCATTAGAGATTCCTCCTTTGTGAATTCTCGGTTTAGCTGTTTCCCATTTTTTGATTGGATTATTTGGTTTCTTGGTGTTTAATTTCTTGAGTTCTTTATAAATTTTGGATATTAGCCCTCTGTCAGAAGTAGGGTTGGTAAAGATCTTTTCCCAATCTGTAGGCTGCCTTTTTGTTCTAGTGACAATGTCCTTTGATGTACAGAAAGAAGCTTTTCAGTTTCATGAGGTCCCACTTATTGATTGTTGGTCT
The DNA here is from genome assembly GCA_907164525.1 of Lophiomys imhausi. Taxonomy (NCBI): domain Eukaryota; kingdom Metazoa; phylum Chordata; class Mammalia; order Rodentia; family Muridae; genus Lophiomys; species Lophiomys imhausi. The sequence continues at coordinate 6,068,562 of CAJQZJ010012579.1, forward strand.
TAGAGCCTCAGCTATTGGTGTTCTGTTCAGGACAAGTTGTCACCTGTGCCAGTGAGTTCAAGGCTTTTCCCCACTTTCTCTTCTATTATATTTAGTTTGTTGGGCTTTATGTTAAGGTCTTTGATCCACTTGGACTTAAGTTTTGTGCAAAGTGGTAAGTATGGGTCTAATTTCATTTTTTTTAAATGTTGAAATCCAGTTAGACCAGCACCATTTGTTAAAGATGCTATCCTTTTTCCATAAGGTTGTGGAGAAAGCTCCATTGCTGGTGGGAGTGCAAACTTGTACAACCACTATGAAAATCAATCTGGCGATATCTTAGAAAACTTGGAATAGCTCTTCCTCAAGACCCAGCCATACTGCTTCTGGGTATCCACCCAAACGATTCCTCAGCAAACCACAGGGCATATCCTCATCTCTGTGCGTAGCAGTCTTATTTGTAATTTCTAGAAACTGGAAACAACCCAGATGTCCCCCAACTGACGAATGGATAAAAAAATTGTGGTACAGTTACAGAATGGAATATTACTCAGCTATCAGAAACAAGAAAATCATGCAGTTTGCAGATCTGCAGGATCAGCCCCTTCTCATGATCCAGCAGTTCCTTCAGGGCTTTTGGCTTTTTATACCTCTCCCAAGTCCTCAGAATTAAACTTCCTCCAGCTGGCTAAGCCATGTCCCTGCTAGAGCATGAGGCACATATTGATTACACCTGTGGACTAACTGAAGCAGCCCCACACCTGGGATTAAACAAAAACACTTTCATAACTGGTTTTTGAAATAGACAAAACTCTTACCACAAAACCCTGTCTAGATTCACACTGTAGCTGAGTCTTGCCTGGAATCCTGGCTGGCTACAAAGTCATGGCAATCTTCTACCTTAGCCTCATAAGTGCTGGTATTTCAGGAATGAGCCACCATATCTGTATTATATTTTGTATTTTAAATGATTACTTAAAAGTCAAGATCACCATTTATACCTTAACAGTATTATTTTATTATTTTAGTTATGCGTGTGTGTGTGTGCATGTGAATGCAGGTGACTGCTGAGGTGTTATAACTCCTGGAGCTGGAGTTAAGGCATTTGGGAGCTGCCAGATGAGAGAGAGAGAGAGAGAGAGAGAGAGAGAGAGAGAGACAGAGACAGAGAGAGACAGAGAGAGAGGAAAAATTAAGAGGATATGGGAAGAGAAAGACGCTCCTTACTCTGAAATTTCTAGAATCAGAAACTTCAACACAACGGATAAACCAAAATTGCCAGCAGAGGTAGTGTTTGTCTTCCTAGACATCTCAAATGAGGATGCCTTCCTCAGGGCTGGATGGTTTATGGTCTCGAATTTAACTGTTTAACTGTATTAACACTCCATTTTCATTTTCAAGTAATGAAAAAACATCTTACAAT
>CAJQZJ010012579.1:6070363-6101938 GCA_907164525.1 Lophiomys imhausi
TAATACTTCTGGAGTTGGTTGTGATAAGTGCTGGCCAGGGTGGCATGAGAGAGCCATACCTGTAGGACAGTTGGGTTGGCATTTATACCCAGAGCCTGCGTAGTGAGAAAATGTCCCTTTGTTCTCTTGCACTCATTAAAGTGGATTAGCACCAGTGCAAGCAACTCCAAAGACACAACTGATTGCTGTCTGAGTCCTTCAGAAGTCTGTTGTGGTTACAGAAATTCACTTCCCCATGGAGACTTTGATGCCCACAGCGGTTAGGTCATGGGAACCAGAAATTTCTGATAAATAGCCTCAAGGCAGATTCAGGACCCCAGGAACAAGAGCCCGCAGGAGCTGGAGTGGATAAGGCTGTCCATGGAGGACTGTTCCACACACCTTGCCAACCCCCTCAAATTTGTGTAAAGATGCATATGCATTTTATTCTGGGGTACTCTTTAGCCTTCATGGGTCACCTGATGATGTCATTACAGTCATAATGCTTGATAATCTATGTGTGTGTGGGTAGTGTGTGGTGTTTGCATATGCGTACACTTGAGGGAGTGTGTGTGCCCAGGTTCAGAGGTCTCAGGAGGACATCTTAGGAGCCCACAGCTGGCAGTCCAGTAAGTCCTAGCAATCCTCCTGCCTCTGTCCCCCATGGTGTTGGGGTTAGAGGTACACACAGGCACATCCAGCTTTCACATGGGCTCTGGGGATTTGATCTCAGGTCCTCACTCCTGAGCAGCACTTAGTGGAGTATGTTGGAAGCCACTGTGTTGGTGGGGTGTTAGCACACCTTGCTTCTTCTTTCGGGAATGCCTGTCCTATCTTTTAGAGAGCCTCTCCTGATCCCAGCCTCCTGCAGAGCCCCCTTCCATCCTCCTAACACTCTTGTTCCTGTGCCCCTAGACTAGGAGGTCTGAGACATCGGCGGGCTCCCCAGGGTAGGAGTAATATGTGTAGCACACAGATCATTGAAGTACTAGGTGCTTAACTTGTTCAATGAAGCAGTGTATACTGACTGATTCAGTAGGGAGATTGCCAGGAGTCTGAGACCAGCTTGAGTTACATAGTGAATCCCAGGCTAGTCTGGGATATAGAGTGAGACTCTTTAAAACAAACAAAAACCCAAACAAACAAATTTTAAAAACAAAACAAAACATTATTATGTACAAAGGAGGAGTAGCTAATTTATTTTGTTTTCCTATGTCCCGGGCTAGGCCAGCAATCTGACAAATGTAAGTATGCTGCTTTGGATAATGGCCAGAATACTACAATAGGGTCTGGGGAAATATTTGCAAGAAAGATTTGCAAGATATTATAAACCTCAAACTTCACAACATCATCATGAACATCTACTGCTTAAAAAAAAAAATCCCTCAAACCAAGGCAAACCTCCTTAAAATTCAACCAAATGCTGTATGGCATGGTCTGAATTTTTGTGTCTGTCTCCAAGGTTCATATTTTGAAGTCTAATCCTCAAAATGACAACCCCTCTGTGGCAAGGAGGGCTTTGGGGGAATCAGCCCTTTAAAGAAAGCCTAGAGTGAAATATGCCACTCCTTCCACTAGGGTGGGACACAATGAGAAGATTGCCACCCATGAGCTGGAGGTTGCACCTATGAGCCCTGAGAGAGAAGGTTGGAACCATCAGACAGGATCTAATGGCGCTTAGATCTTGGACTTCAATGTCTCTGGAACTATGAATAAACTCCTGTTGATGGTATTTTATTACGGCAGCTGAAGCAGACTAAGACACACAATACCTTAAGCAGGTTGCTTCTACATCTGACTTTGGCAAACTTTTAAAATATCCCTAAGTGATATAATTTATTTCAAACATTATTAGGAGGCCTTCCAGACTGCAAAGATATCTAGAGTCAAGGCCCAGCTTATCAACCATACTAGTCTGGTCTATTTTATTCTTTCTACCACTTTCTGGTCCTCCTCTTTCCACCCTTCCTCACCAGTGACACAATTAGATCAGTTAGACCATGGTGTTTGAGCCTAACAAAGATGCCCCAGTGAAGAAAGAAAGTCCAGTTCCAGCCTTGCAGTTGGTTTTATCTCTCTCCCCTCTGAGAGGCTCAACAAGTAGCAAGCTGTGGCACATGAGGGGCAGGTAAGACAGACTGAACAATGCCCACACAAATCCTATCTCCTGGGAACCTCAGATGTGATCTTATTTGAAAACAATTTTGTTGAACTGGAATAGAGTTCTTACTGGGTTAGACCAAGTCCTTCTCCTTCTAGGAAGAGGATAGCTGGAGTTGTGGTGGAGCATATGGGAATGGAACCCAGGATCTAACCTTACCATATGTTAGGTCCTGGGTTCCATTCCTCAACACAGAAAGAAAGGAGGAGAAAGAAAAGATGGAGGCAAAAAATAAGGGAAAGAAAAAGGGGGCACACAAAGGAAATCACAGAAAGAAAACCGTGGCATAGTGGGGACATAGAGTGGAACCATGCAGCTCCAAGCTGAAGCAATCACCAGAAGCGGGTGTGTGTGTGTGTGTGTGTGTGTGTGTAGGGTGGGGGTGGTGTAGAAGATAGTCTGGCAGCTAAGAGCACTGGTTGCTCTTGTATGAGACCCAGATTCAGTTCACAGCACTCAAATCACATGTCTCAACTGCCTGTAACTCTGGCTCCAAGGGAAGCTGATGGTGCCTGGACACAGGTGCTCACTTGCACATGTCTTTTGGGCTTCAGTCTCCAGAACCATGGAGAACAAATTTCTGTTCTTTAAACCAGCCTGATTTTGTTTGTTATGGGAGACTCTGTTAAAGTTAGCATAAGAGGCGGCCAGCTATCCCTCCAGGTGCAGCCTCTGTTCCTCCACATTGTCTGTGATCAGCTCTCCTTCTGCATCACCTGCAAGGCCCAGGAACAAAGCATGAAAACCGTGCATTTGTGACTGACAGCCATGGGGGCCTTCAGACAAAGTAACCCATGTGATATCCAGGCCTAGCCCAGGATGGGATGCGTTCCAAGTGCGGTAGTGTTTGTGAGTGAAAAGAATCTTGAATAATATGTAAGGCTAGGTGCGGGGACACAAGCAGGGAGCAAACAGCATTCGATGGCCGTGATACAGTTCATCCTTTTGTTTCTGTTGTTTTGTTTTCTAATTTTTATTATATTGGGTGTGTGTGTCTGTGTATGTGCATGCCTCTTGTAGCCTAGGTGGCCACAACCTCACTAAGTAGCTGAGGATGATCTTAAACTTCTAATTTTCCTGCTTCCACTTCACTAAGTGCTGCGGTTACAGGAGTGTACCACCACACCTAGCTTTTATGTGGCGGTAGGAATCAAATCTAGGGCCTGGTGTGTGCTAGGTAAGTACCCCACTAACTGAACTACGTCCCAGCTCTTTTCTGGTGCTTTTGAGACAGTATTTCACTATATGGGATGACCTCAAATTTATTATGGAGCCAAAGCTAGCCTCAAAACTTCAGAAAACATGTATTTATGCAACTTATGTATTTATGCAAATTATGTAATTTATATAATAAATATGTAGCATACAAACTAAGTGTGTATCTTATATTTAAACAACACATGACTATATTATGTAATATAAAAATTATTTATAATTATCCAATGCAAGTAAGTATAAATATTTCACATATATAGCACATGTATTTCTGTGGTATTTATATACTTTTCATCCAATAACAAGATACTATTATTTCAGCCATGAAATCTTTACTTCATATATAATTATATAATTTTTTAATTTTTTGTTTTGAGAGAGGGACTCACACTGTAACTGAAGCTTCCTTCTGCAGCAGATGTGAACAAATACAGAGACCCATACCCAGGCAATATGCAGAGTGAGAGATCTTGAAACACTCATCTCAAAGGGATATATATATCCATCATATCCTTTCCCTCAGGGCTCAGGGAACTCTGTGGAAGAGCAGACAAAGTGTAAGAGCTAGAGGGAACGGAGGACACCAAGGAATCAAGGTAGTCTAGACACAAGAGGGCTGGTGCACACGGGAGCTGGCAGACTGGCAGTGTGCACAGGGCCTGCGCAGGTCTGCATCAAATGGAGACTGGGCTGAAAGGGGAAGTGGACACATACTTCATCCCTATTCCAGAGGCTGTCTTCAAAGGATAGCCATTTGGAAATGAAAAATTAGTTTTCTCTTAGGGAGTCTCACTGGGGAAATAATCCACTCTTAGAGACAGGCCCCATGCCCAGCAGTAAATGACCAACACAAAATGAACTCAATAGCATCTTTGAAGGTTCTGTGTTTCATAATGTTAAGTCAAGACATTTAAAAAAAATTCCTTGCAGATCCTTTGTGTATATATTATGGCTTTCGGTTTTGTGCTTTTATGGAATCCTGTGTGTGGGCGTGTGTGTCTCTGCGTGTATAAATGTTTCTTGTTTTTCTTCTCTCTCTCTCTCGCTTTTGTTGTTTTGTCGTATTCTGCTTTGTTTGTTTTTGTTTTGTCTTATTTTATTATATTTAATTTTATTTTATTATCACTCCTTAGATGCCAGTTTGTTTTCTTTTTTTTTTAAATACTTTATTTTTTTTCTTCAAGTTACATCTCAGTCACAAACCCCTCCCTATCCCGCCCTTCCACCCTCTTCCCCCCAGAAGTTTCCCCTTTCAGTCCAACAGATGGTTCCTTCTCTTATAACAGTAAATACTATACAAAACAACAGATATAAATATGCCACATTTATGAGAGTTAAATGGCCTAGTATACCTTCCCAATGTCCAGTTTATACATATTTGGCCCCTGACTTTAACATTCTACTATCTAACCATCTCCATGAGTTTAAAGGTCTATATCTGACTCAACATTCATACTAACTTGCAACACACTTTTAAGAGTATCTTCTTAGATCTATAACACCCGCATGATTCCTAAACAGCTCAAAATTTAACTATGAGATTCTAGCAGTCAACCACCTCAGAGACCTGAGAGGGATAAATATATTTGCTTATATAGGAAGTGCAGGGCCTGCAGCTTCCAAAACTAAGAAAGGACATACCAATGACTGACTGGACAGATCCCAATTTCTCTCCATACATTCCTGCATCAGTCTTCAGCCTTTGGGTCCTGTTTCTCTGACAGACATTTGTTGTAGAGCCGGGATTATGAAGGACTTACCTACCCTGTCTTGGCAGAGTTAGGCTGTCGACTTCCCTGCTACCAAGTTTTGTCCTTTTTGGACAGCAGTCTGTCTGCAGTTGGTGCAAGGGATTTTTTCATGCCAAGAGATAGGCTTGCCACTAATTCAACCATCTTACAGTGGAGGTTCTTCAATGCTTATCTTCTACTTGGAGTAGAATAGGGGGTGCTGTCAGGCACTGATATGTCTCGATATCAAAAAAAAAGAAAATCTTAATTTAAGATAACATCTTTAAATGCCATATTCTGCAGATCTCTTGGGATTTTTGAAGATGCCCTATCCATCTCTTGTATTTAGATAAGCAAATGTTGCTTGTCTCTTAGCAACTTGATTACTGGGTAGTTTAGAGAATATCTGTGATAGACTGTCATAGTAGCTAACAAAGTGACAAGTTTGCATGACTAGGAGTTTGTTTTACTTAACTATCCTAGACCGTTTTAGACGGTTGGTATCAAGAGGCCAGAGCTTCACATTTTATTTTTAAGTATCTCTAGGTATGATACCATTAGGAAGCGTTACCTTTAATTTTGTATCAATATACAAGGGTCAGTACCATTGTGGCCAACTATAATCTTAATTTTGTATCAATATACAAAGATCAATGCCATGTAGCCCAATACAATCTTATTTTTGCACAATAAACAATGGTCAATACCACTTTAGCCAAATAAACTACTAATTTTGTATCAATATACAAAGGTATAAGAGCATATTCAATAATCTGCCCCTTCTTCTTGGACCTTCCTGTGCTTCCTATATCTCATTTTTCTCAAGCCTATGCACTCCTACATAGGAGAGGAAGAAGGATACAGCAAAGGAAAAGTAGGAAGTCCCTGGGGCTAACCTCCAAAACCCATTAAACAGGACCATTTATCAGCTTGTAATCTCTTCCCCTAAATATCGGAGTTTTCAGTTATCCTTCAAATAACCAAAAAGAAGGGCGGAGAAACACCTTCCCCACCCTCTGGGCATGGGACGTCGCTCTCTTAAAGTGGCTTCCTGCTGATTTGGGTCGTAGTAGACCTGTTTGGGGCCCGAACCCAAATGGAAAAAATGGTTAAAAATGTTAGTACACTCCTTTTATGTTCAGTCCTTCTGTTCTCAGCTGTTTAGATGACCTAAGGGGTTTGTAGGGAGAAGATGATCTTGCAGGCTTCACTGTGGTTCCGGCCGGGGCATTGTGTAGAGCTGAATGGTCCCAGCGACATTGGATTGCCGTGGTGGTTGCAGGCCCCCAATGGAGACAGCTATTGAGGAAGTCTGCCAGGCAGAATCAACTGGGTCACTCGTCCTCCTTGGTGCCTGATTCTGCTCTCTGCTGAGGTTTCCGCTGTCCAGCCGGCCCCGGGCTCCCCTAATGGACGCTTCGATTCTCCTGGAAAGATAAGAACAGAGCCCTGCCCCAATCCCAACCCTGGGACAATTGCCCTCTTTTTTTTTGGGGGGGGGGGCTAGGTAGTACTTCTCCTGAAGCAAATTTGGCCTTCCGACAACATACAAAGCGTTATCTTTCAATCCGGGTTAAAGAAGAAATCATTCTGTCACCTTGGAGCTAAACCAGCTCTAGTGTACATATTTTGAGATCCCAAAGGACAATCTGCCTGCATCGAGAAGGCCTTTTGTAAGAAACCTCCAAACCTAGGTCCCTCCAAATCCCATGTGTGTGTCTCTGAACTCTAATTATTGGGATCAGAGACCTGTGTTTCCCATCTGAAGGGATCAAAGATGTGTTCCACCACTCCTGGATGGAAGTCTTTCTCTATTTAGAGTTTGCCCAGCATCAGGCTGACCCTGAGCTCCGGGATCTGCCCGTTTCTGTCTCCAGTGTGCTGGGAGCTGGGACCAAGGGTGTACTCTTCTTGAATGGTGGGACCAAGAGTATGCACCCTCACCACCCCGCTCTGTATGACTCCAGAATACATAAGACCACCAACTCTACGGTGCTCCCCCTGTCTCCGCTGAAGTCAAAGGCATGGGCCAATACCACAATTCTCTTGTATTTTACCTTAGCTCCACGTCTTCTCGACACCTGGAGGTCTGCAAAACCAGGCCGAATGGCTGTATCCTCTATTCCATTCACAGTGTTTCAGCCCTGCCACCTGCCTTTTTTTTTATTTAATAAATTTATTTGTTTGTTGCTTCAGGTTACATTCTTATCATATTGTCCTCTTTTCCCGCTTCCCAGCCCCACCCTCCCATGCTCTACCCCCTGACCCTTCCATCTTGTTCCTCTGGGGTGGAGTGTCCCTGCCTAACAGTCTCTCACCACAGATCAGGAGTCATATGAGGGCCAAGAGCCTCTTCATTCTCCGGGGGCCTACGAGGCAGTACTGCCAGTGAAAGGTGTCTCCTTGCTACTGGGGGAATACTGAAAAAAAGACCAACAAACACACAAACCCACAAAAACAAAGAATATCAACAAAAAAAGAGAGGAAAAAGAGAAGGGAAAAGGAAAAAAAGAAGGAAAAAGAAAAAGATAAAAAAAAATTATGTCCTTGTTCCTTTTGGTGTGTTGGTTGTAGTACAGATATCCTGTACGATATAGTTAAAATCCTACTATAAGTGAATAGATGCCATGTGCATCCTTCTGAGACTGGGTTAGCTCACTCAGGATGAGCTCCTCTAGATCCATCCATTTGGTTGCAAATTGCATGATTTCATTGTTTCTGATAGCTGAGTAATATTCCATTGTATAGATGTACCACAATTTTTTAATCCATTCTTCATTTGAGGGACATCTGGGTTGTTTCCAATTTCTAGCTATTACAAATAAGGCTGCTATGAACATAGATGAGGAGACTTCCCTATGTCTCCGTGAGAGGTCCTTTGGGTGTATACCCAGAAGTGGTATGGCTGGGTCCTGAGGCAAGGTTATTCCTAGATTTCTAAGATATCGCCAGACAGACCTCCATAGTGGTTGCACAAGCTTGCACTCCCACCAGCAATGGAGTAGGGTTCCCCTTTCTCCACACCCTCGCCAGCATGCGCTATCATTTGAGCTCTTTATCTTAGCCATTCTAACAGGTGTTAGGTGGAATCTCAGGGTCGTCTTGAGTTGCATTTCTCTGATGATTAAGGATGTTGAACATTTCTTCAGGTGTCTCTCAGCCCTTAGGGATTCCTCCTTTGTGAATTCTCTATTTAGCTCCATCTCCCATTTTTTGATTGGATTATTTGGTTTCTTGGCTTTTAGTTTCTTGAGTTCTTTGTAGATTTTAGATAATAGCCCTCTATCAGATGTGGGGTTGGTGAAGATTTTCTCCCAGTCTGTTGGTTGCCGTTTTGTTCGAATGACAGTGTCCTTTGCCTTACAGAAGCTTTTCAGTTTCATGAGGTCCCATTTATTGATTGTTGATCTCAGGTCCTGAGCTGTTGGTGTTCTGTTCAGGAAGTTGTCACCTGTGCCAATGAGTTCGAGGGTTTCTCCTACTTTTTCTTCTAGTGTCTTTAGTGTGGCCAGCCTTATGTTAAGGTCTTTGATCCACTTGGAATTAAGTTTTGTACAAAGTGATAGGTATGGGTCTAATTTCATTCTTTTGCAAGTGGACATCCAGTTGGACCAGCACCATTTGTTGAAGATGCTATCCTTCTTCCATTGTGCGGTTTTGGCTTCTTTATCAAAGATTAGTTGGCCATAGGTGTGTGGGTCCATGTTTGGGTCTTCAATTCGATTCCATTGATCCACTGGTCTGTTTCTATACCAGTACCATGCTGTTTTTATTACTGTTGCTCTGTAGTACAGCTTGAAATCTGAGATGGTGATACCTCCAGATGTTTTTTCATTGTACAGGACTGATTTAGCTATTCTGGGCTTTTTGTTGTTCCATATGAAGTTGAGAATAGCTTTTTCCAGGTCTATAAAGAATTGTGTTGGTATTTTGATAGGAATTGCATTAAATCTATATATTGCTTTTGGTAGGATAGCCATTTTTATTATGTTGATCTTACCTATCCATGAGCATGGGAGATCTTTCCATCTTCTAAAGGCCTCTTCCATTTCTTTCTTCAAGGGCTTGAAGTTCTTGTTATATAGGTCCTTTACATGCTTGGTTAGGGTTACCCCCAGGTATTTTATGTTGTTTGTGGCTATTGTGAAGGGGGTTGTTTCCCTTATTTCTTTCTCGGGATATTTGTTTGTTGTATAAAGAAGGGCTTCTGATTTTTTTTGAGTTAATTTTGTATCCAGCCACCTTGCTGAAGTTGTTTATCAGCTGTAAGAGTTCTTTGGTGGAGTTTTTGGGGTCGCTTATGTATACTAACATATCATCTGCGAATAGGGATAATTTGACTTCTTCATTTCCAATTTTTATCCCTTTGATCTCCTTTAGTTGTCTTATTGCTCTAGCAAGGACTTCAAGTACTATATTGAAGAGATATGGTGAAAGTGGACATCCTTGTCTTGTCCCTGAGTTTAGAGGAAATGCTTCAAGCTTCTCTCCATTTAATTTGATGTTGGCTACTGGCTTGCTGTATGTTGCCTTTATTATTTCTAGGTATGGTCCTTGTATGCCCGTTCTCTCCAGAACTTTTAGCATGAAGGGGTGTTGGATTTTGTCAAATGCTTTTTCTGCATCTAGCGAGATTATCATGTGGTTTTTTTCTTTCATCTTGTTTATGTGGTGAATTACATTGATAGACTTTCGTATATTGAACCATCCCTGCATTCCAGGGATGAAGCCTACTTGATCATGATGTATGATACTTTTGATGTGTTCTTGAATTCGGTTTGCTAGTATTTTATTAAGTATTTTTGCATCTATGTTCATGAGGGAGATTGGTCTGAAGTTCTCTTTCTTTGTTGAGTCTTTGTGTGGTTTAGGAATCAGAATGACAGTGGCCTCATAGAATGAGTTTGGCAGTGTTCTTTCTGTTTCTATGTGGTGGAAGAGTTTGAATAGTAATGGTGTTAGTTCCTCTTTGAAGGTCCTGTAGAATTCCGTGCTCAAGCCATCTGGCCCTGGGCTTTTTTTGGTTGGGAGATTATTAATGACTGTTTCTATTTCCTTGGGTGTTATTGGGCTGTTTAAGCTGTTAATCTGATTTTGATTTAGTTTTGGTAGGTGGAATTTATCGAGGAAATTGTCCATTTCGCTTAGGTTTTCAAATTTAGTGGAATATAGATGTTTAAAGTAATGTCCGAATATTTTCTGGATCTCCTCAATGTCTGTTGTTATTTCTCCCTTTTAATTTCTGATTTTGTTGATTTGGGTTCTTTCCCTTTGCCTTTTAGTTAATTTGGCTAGGGGGTCTGTCTATTTTGTTGATTTTCTCAAAGAACCATCTCTTGGTTTCATTGATTCTTTGTATAGTTCTTTTTGATTCTAAGTTGTTGATTTCAGCCCTAAGTTTGATGATTTCCTGCCTTCTGCTCTTCTTGGGAGTGTTTGTTTCTTTTTTTTCCAATTCACCCAGCTTAGCTGTTAGTTCACTAATATGAGCTGTCACAATTTTCTTTTTGAAAGCACTTAGTGCTATGAACTTTCCTCGTAGCACAGCTTTCAATGTATCCCATAGGTTTGGGTATGTTGTGTCTTCATTGTCATTGGATTTTAAGAAGTCTTTGATTTCCTTCTTTATTTCTTCCCTGACCCAGTGGTCATCCAGTAAGGAGCTGTTCAATTTCCATGTGTGTGTAGGCTTTCTGTTGATTCTTTTGCTGTTGAAGACCAGCTTTATTCCGTGGTGGTCTGATAAGATACAAGGTGTTATTTCAATTTTCTTGTATCTATTGAGACTATCCTTGTGACCAACTATGTGGTCGATTTTGGAGAAGGTTCTGTGGGGTGCTGAGAAAAAGGTGTATTCCTTTGTGTTTGGGTGAAACGTTCTGTAGATATCTGTTAGGTCCATTTGTTTCATGATCTCTGTCAGACTCAATATTTCTCTGTTTGTCTTCTGTCTTGATGATCTGTCCATTGTTGTGAGTGGGGTGTTGAAGTCTCCCACTACTAATGTGTTGTGATCGACGTGCGCTTTAAGTTTTAGAAGTGTTTCTTTTACGAAAGTAGGTGCCTTTGTATTTGGGGCATAGATGTTCAGTATTGAGATTTCCTCTTGATGAATATTCCCTTTAATGAGTATATAGTGCCCTTCTTTGTCTTTCTTCATTAGCTTCAGTTGGAAGTCTGTTTTGTTTGATATTAGGATGGCTACTCCAGCTTGCTTCCTGGGTCCATTTGCTTGGAAAACCTTTTCCCAGCCCTTTACTCTGAGGCAGTGTCTATCTTTCGTAGTTAGATGTGTCTCTTGTATACAGCATAAGGAAGGGTCTTGCTTGCGGATCCAGTCTGTAAACCTATGTCTTTTTATTGGGGAGTTGAGTCCATTGATGTTGATGGATATTAGTGACCTGGGGTTGTTATTTCCCATTAGTTTGGTATAGGTGGTGGTCCTGTGCCTCTTTTGGTTTAGTTGCTGATGGGTTTTCTATTCCCTTTGTTTTCTTGGGTGGAGTTTTCTTCTCTAGGTTGGGATTTTCCTTCTAGGATTTTCTGTTAGGCTAGGTTTGTCGGTAGATATTGTTTAAATTTGATTTTGTCATGGAATATCTTGTTTTCTCCATCTATGTTGATAGAGAGTTTTGCTGGGTAAAGTAGTCTGGCTCGGCACCTATGATCTCTCAGGACTTGTAGTATATCTGACCAGGCCCTTCTAGCTTTTAAAGTTTCTGAGGAGAAGTCAGGTGTAATTCTGATGGGTCTGCCATTGTATGTGACTTGACCTTTTTCTCTTACAGCTTTTAATATTCTTTATTTGTTCTGTACATTTGGTGTTTCAATTATTATGTGGCGAGAGGAGTTTCATTTCTGGTCTAATCTGTTTAGTGTTCTGTAAGCCTCTTGGATTTTTATTGGCATCTCTTTTTTCAGGTTTGGGAAGTTTTCCTCTATGATTTTGTTGAAGATATTTCCTGGACCTTGGAGTCGGGAGTCCTCTCTTTCCTCTATACCTATAATTCTTAGGTTCCGTCTTTTCATTGAGTCCTTGATTTCTTGGATGTTGTGGGTGAGAGATTTTTTAGCCTTCTCATTTTCTTTGGATGTTGTACTGATTTCTTCCATCGAATCTTCCATGCCTGAGATCCTGTCTTCCATCTCTTGCATCCTATTGTTGATACTCACATCCGTAGTTCCTGTTCTCTTCCCTTGGTTCTCCACTTCCTCTTTTAACTCTGACTGTGTTTTCTTTATTGTTTCTATTTCTATTTTCATGTCTTGTATGGTTTTGTTCGTTTTGTACATTTCCTTCTCCAGCTTGCTTGTTTTTGTATGAAAATCTTTCATAGCTTTGTCCTTTTCCTGTTCAAGCTCTGTCACCTTGGCTTGGAGCTCTTTAATGGTGTTGTTCCTTGTTTTGAGTTGTAGAATTGTGGCTTCTTTGAATTCCTTCATAGATTTAAGTTCTTCTTGCAGGGACTCTATCACTTTCCATAATGCAGAATTGTCAACATTTTCATGTGTTTCTGTTGGTGTGAGGTCATCCGAATTGGATGAGCTAGGATAATTCTGCTTTGTTGGAGTCGTATTTCCTTGATTTCTATTTTTTTTTTTTGACCTTTGGCCATTGGGTGCGTTTAGCTGTCTGTTCTTGTCGTTTTCTGTGCTTGGATCCACAGTGGATGCTTTGGTGCAGGGGACGAGTTACTTGGCTATCTGTCGTTGCTTACAGGGGGATTTCAGGGTCACTGTGGTTTTAATCGTCTGAGGCACTGTGAGCTGGTGCAGCCTATTCCCAGGTTGTGAGTAATGGACCGGAATTGTTTCACTGCTCCCAATTCAGACTTCTCTATGTTGCACTCTGAGTTATCAGCCTGTAATGGTTCTGATGGTATGAACCTGTTTGCCCAGGCACAGATTCTGTGGGCTTTGTTTGTCGTCACAGAGGCTGACAGGGTCTGGCTCCACACCTAATATGTCTGGATTTTCCAGAGTACAGCTATGGACCCGATTTCTGGTTTCTCACTAGGCTTCTCGCCACAGGCCTGGCCTCTGAGTCTGATTCCCTCCTTGTCTGCGTATCCGCGGCTCTCCCTCGCCATGGGTCCACAGAGCCCCGGATCCCCCGGCCGCCTGAGTGGACCTCTCGCCCCAGCAGCTCAGCCGTGGGTGCGCGGATCCCTGGCCCAGCCCATGCCTGACTCTCTCCCCAGTTGTCCTGCCGTGGGTTCGCGGGAATTTGGCCCTGCCAGCCGTGCTCCCTCCCCAGCTGCGCTGCCGTGAGTGTGTGGGATTCGGCCCCTCCCGCCCGCCTTTGCGTTCCCGGTTTCCCGTGCTCTCTCGGAACCTCCCACCCTCCGCTTCACGAGCGGCTGTGGACCACCCGCTGAGCCCCCTGTTTGTTCCTTGCTAAGACTTCCACTATCTTGCAAAAATTTTTAAGTGGGTATAAGTTCTTCCTGAGGTGTGGGGAGTCCAATAGGCTAGTGAACTATCGCCAAGTAGCCTCTGATTCTGCCTGCTGTGAGTTGGGGACGATCTTACCAGGCGCCTCTCCAAATGGGAGTTCCCGAATCCCGGATTTAGTGGCTTCCGTGTCAACGAGAGATGGGGAGAGAGCCTTACCCTGGGACTTTTAACAGTCCCTTGGGAGCTGTGAGTGTTCCCGGGAGGGTCTAGCCCCTCCGGTTTTTGCACAGTGCCCAATAACTCTGTGTTTTTTATGGCTCTTTTTTCCCTGTGTTCAAAATGCGTCAATGTAGGTCGCCGCCATCTTCCTTCCCTCGCCAATTTGTTTTCTAATGAGAGACAGAAAGGGTGTGGATCCAGGTGGGAGGGGAGATGGGAAGAAACTAGGAGGAGTAGAAGGAGGGGAGACTCTAATCAGAATGTGTTGTTTGGAGAAAAAAATACATTTTTAATAAAAAAAAGAGTTCTGCATCCAGTGAATCTGGAGTATGGTAACTCTCTTCCTGTGAGTAGCTCAGACTGTCCTTGAACTCAAGGCAATCTTCCTGCCTTGGCTCCCTGAGTGCAGGAGTCACAGGCATGGATCACAACACCTGGCTCACAATTTTTCTTTAGGTGAGTGAAATGGAGTAATGTGGATGCTTCTGGATGGAAGAAGTGTCTAGGGAGAAAGTAGAGATTCAGGAGCAGAGATAATATGTTAATTAGTTTGGTGTAACCGGGGATTGAATCCAAGGCTTTGCATTTGCTAGGCAAGCACTCTTCCACTGAACTAAATCCCTAACCCCAGGCAGGGGTGTCTTCTATTCTGCAGTCAGATGCTGCCATGGAGAGGAACAGATATGACAAGCCTCTTCATCCTAGTGCTGTAGCCAAAGACTGGGCTAGCCCAAGACAGAAGATATTTGGAAAAAAAATTCTGTCTGCTCTAAACATGTCCAGATTCTTTTCCTTGGCATTGTTTCCTGAAGAACAGTCTACTAAATTTTTGATAGCATTTACATTAGATACTACAGTAACCCAGAGATGACCAAAAGTCCAGGGAGCATGTGCATGCATTATATAAATGTCACGGCATTTGGGGTTTTTTGTTTGTTTGTTTTGTTTTAGTTTTTTTTTGTTTTTGTTTGTTTGTTTCTGGTGTGGATCTCAGAATGTCATAGCGTTTTATACAGGGACTTCAGTGTCCACATATTTGGTTATCTATAAAAGGTCCTAGATAATTCCTCATGGATACTGAATGTCCAAATAAAATAGTCTAAGGAGTGTTTGCCTAACATGCATGAAGTCCTAGGACCCCATCACCAAATAAACTGAGCATGGTGACCCACACCTGTAATCCCAGCACTTGAGAGGTGGAGGCCAAAGGATAAGAACTTCAAGCTCATCCTCCATTATACAGAGTTCAAGGCCAGTCTAGACTACAAGACACTCTGTCTCAAACAACAACAACAACAACATAGTGAAGTCTTGGCTTGGTGGCACATGCCATTAATCCCAATATCGGGGAGGCAGAGCAGGCTGATCTCTATGAGTTGGAGGAAGGCTACATGGTAACAGCCTATCTCAAAATCAACACAAAATACAGCTATAAAAGAAATTGGGTGTATGGGAGGGTAAATACAACAAAGTGCACCATGTACATACATTGAAATGTCATAATGAAGCTCACCATTTTGTACAATGAATGTATCCTTTAACATTTTTATGGCATTTATTTATTTTGTGTTTGTGAAACATGGGCAGGTCAGAGGTCAATTTGTGGAGCTTCAGTTCTCTTCTTCCACCATGTGGATCCCAGGACTGGGCTTTAGTTGTTGGTTTATATGGCAAGTGAGTTGTCACACCAACCCATAATACATGTTTAAAAAAAAATAAATAAGAGACAAGTTGGAAATGGTAGGGCATACCTGTAATCCTAGGACTTGTGACAGCTAGGAGTTTGAGACCAGCTAAGACTATAAACTGGTACCTAGTACCAAGCTAGCCAGGGCACCACAGGGAGAACCTATCTTAAGAAGTCAAAAAAGCCAAAAGTTCGAGGGCGAGCAGCAAGATGGTTCAGTGGGTAGGGGAGGTTGCCACTAAAATCCCGCTGACTTCAGCTCGCATGGAGGAAGGAGAGAATCGACTCCTAAAAGTTATCCTCTGACCTCCACCCAAGCACATGGAACATGTCCTCTCCACTCCCCCCACAAAAAGTAAACAAATGTAATAGTAATTTTTAAATGAATAAAAAGTTAAAAATACATTCTGTTTAGAAAGCTGCAAATGCTGTTTGGAGGATTCTTCACAATTTCCGAGCCCAAGGTTCTCGGGATGCTGGGGTAGAGGCTGACAGACTGCTCCTAACTACAGGTCTTATCTTGGAATCCGGAGTCAATATCTGTTGAGCTATTTTATACCTGGGACTGTACCTTGGAATTATGTTTGAAGGACCAATTCTGCTCTCAGCATTGTTTCTTGCGGCCCTGAGATGCTGGGCACACGCATCGCGCACCAGAACCCAGCTGTCCCTGTGGGAACAATGAGCTGTCTAGTGTTCAGTGTGCTAACCATAGGCTCTGCTGCTGTTTTACAGTGAGGAAGCTGCTGATCTGAGACAGGAGTCTTGGAAGGGCTAAGCCATGACGCTCTGGCCTGGACACAGACCTCAATCGCTCGTCCTCTATGCCAGACAAGGTTTTTTTTTTTTTTCTACCTATCTTTTGTTGTACTACCTATTATTTCTATTATTTTTCCTTCCTTCCTTCCTTCCTTCTTCTGTCCTTCTTCCTTCCTTCCTTCTTCCTTCCTCCTTCCTTCCTTCCTTTCTTCTTTCTTTCTTCCTTCCTCCTTCCTTCCTTCCTTCCTTCATTCTTTCCTTCTTTCCTTCCTTCCCCCTCCCTTATTTCCTGAGATAGGGTCTCATGCTATAGCCAAAACTGATCTGGATCTGTAGCCCAGGCTGGTCTTGATTTTGAGTCAATCCTCTTGCCTTAGCCTCCCAGGTGCTGGGCTTACTTCTTGAGCCCCACAAGGGCATTCTCTTTATCATCATCATTAGTAGTAGGAAATACACAAAATAACAGTTTCCTTATGACATTTTTACACACATAAATGATGATACTTTATGAATATCCATTCCCTCATCATTCTCTCTTGTTCCCTTCCTTCCTTCAATTTGTCTGTTTCTTGTTACCAAATAGTTGTCTGTAGAGGTATTTTAATTCAGAACATAGCTGCTCTGGCAAAAGATCACATCCAAAGGCCTTCTAGGTCTGTGTGTTCTGGCTGGAATACAGATACTCCTTTAATCTCAGGTGGCAGAGGCAAGCAGATCTCTGAGTTCAAGACCAGCCTGGTATAGAGCAAGTTTCAGGTAAAGAAAAGTTCAGGCCCAGGCGTGGTGATACATGTCTTTAATCCCAGAACTCAGGAGACAGAGGTATGCAGATCTCTGAGTTCTAGTCAGGTCAGTTGAGTCAGTGAGTTGAGCGGCAAAGCAGTAGAGTTAAGTTTGTGGCAGTTCAGTTCATGGAATTCAGAGGCAGTTTTACTGGGAGAGTTTTACAGAGACAGATTGAAGAGAGAAAGAAAGAAAGAAAGCTAAACACAGGTAAAGACAGAACAAGCCAGAGAATGAGGAGGAGCCAGAAGATTAGAACAGATTAGTTTAAGGCCAAGCAGAACAATTCAGTCAGAAGCTGAGAGAAATGAATTTGAATCAGTCAGCTTGGAGAGGAGTTTGAGCCAGAACAGTTGAATTGAACTTGCCAGAGTTCAGAAAAAAAAAAAAAAAAAAAAAAAAAAAAAACAAGAAAGGGTGAGCCCATTTAGCAGTAAATCTCAGAGGATGAAAGCATTCCAGACCTAGATTAGATTGTATGGAGGTTAGAAGCTTCCAGGACTAGACCTAGGTTAGCAGATGGAGGTATTAAGCCTCCAAGACAATAACTGCAGCAAGCAAATAAAAGTTTACAGTTGTCTTTCTGGTTTTATTACACACCACACACACACACATACACACACACACACACACACACACACACACACACAGAGAGAGAGAAACACACACACACACACCATAAACACACACACACACATACACGAACACAAAGAGAAGAGACATACGCACCACACATACCACACACACAGGAAGACAGAGATATCACTCTGAGAGACATGCCATGCCACACACATACACAAACAGACAGAGAGAGACATACACATGGTCGGGGGATGGATTATTGTCATTTCCTTATTTTGCACTTGAGGACACTAAAGGTCAGTCAGGTAACTTTTTCAAGTCCTCAAAGCTGTCTGGTGGCAAAGCCTGATGTTTTAGACTGTTAGCCTTTGCCTCAACTAAAAGGCATCCATTTATAGTCTATTCTGGAGACAACACAAAAAGACAGAGTAGGGGAGGGTTGGGATCTAATTTCTGTAGCAGAGGGAAGTGGCTAGTGGGCTGGTGCAGGGACTCAAGGACTTGGTCTTTTGCTCCCCTTAGAGTAGCTCACTCAGTGACTGCTGAGGCCCAGCCTCCAACTTGTCCCTCTCTTTTCTGAGTCTCCTTCTCTCTCTCTTCCCTCACTAGATGCTGATGGGAGGAGCAATACCACCTTTCAGCTGATGTGTGTGTGTGTGCACTCAAGCGCGTTCCAGGCTCACTAGCTGCTGACCTGCGCCAAGTGGCACACGGTGTTCACTAAATTCACTCTGCTCCACATTGATCTCGGCCCCTCTGATAACAGAACCTGGAGCAGTAGCACCACGGCCATACCCCTGTCAGATGAGGAAGTACACAACAGCTGGATCCAAATGTCGTAATTGACTGATAGTTGATATGATACAATGTATTTCCAGGTTGCTGGGGGAAGCCTTTGAATGGGTTTTCTTGTTATGTCCTCACTGGAACAATAAATTTCCCAGTTTCAGAGCCAGTAAGTGTCTTGTCCCAGACCACACAGGGACTTTTATCAGACCAAGATTTAGACCCAACAAAGCTACCTAACCCAAGCAGATGGCCCTTCCCAAGTGCTTTTCATCCGACTGAGAAGCTGGCCTGGACCACTCAAATTTACTCATGTTAGGTTTATTGTTATTGTTGTTAGGGTCTCAGTCTAGATTGGTCTCACATTCACTCGGTAGACAAGGAAGACCTAGAACTGATCATCCTGCCTCTGCTTTTTGACTGCTGGAATCACACATATTAGACTCTAGGAACTAAGTCCAAAGTGTTTTGCTCTATCAAGGGAATTATATCACCGTTCTAATTTCTCCTTGAGAGACCCATGTTACCAAGTACAGGACTCTGCAGTCCAGAGAAGGAGACAAGTGGTGGCTGTGGCTTAGAATGGGTATGCCATCTGGAGGAGTTGGTGGGGAAGGTCCCTGGAAAGAACTGCACTTGGGAGATGAGGCTGTGGGGTTGGGAAGATCTCAAGATCTCCAGCAGGTTCTCCTGGAAGGAGGAGAGATCAGTGAAGTCCGTAAGATGCCAAATCTAACTTCAAAGCCAGGCTAACTGAATGAGGTTCCCATGTGATGCTGTAGAGTCAGGTGGACATGGATTTCAGAACAGGAGGCCAGGGCTGCAGCTCAGACTGGCAGGAAGACTGCCATGATTCCAAAGCCAGCCTGGGCCACATAGTGATATCCTGTCACAGTGTAGCCCTGGCTGCCCTAGAACTCAGATGTTAATAGAACAGGATAGTCTTGAACTCCTGGGCAATCCTCTTGCCTCTGCCTACTGAGTGCTTCGATTACAGCTGTGTATAATGTGGTGCTGAAAATGTGTTCCTTCTTTTAAAAAGATTTTCCAAATTAATGTAGATGTTTGTGTGTGTCCATGTGTGTCTATGTTTGCCTACAGAGGGCAGAAAAAGGTCATCAGATCCCCTGGAACTGGAGTTACAAGCAATTATGAGTCACCAATGTAGATGCTGGAGAATGAACTTAGGTCTTCTGAAAAAGCAGTGAACCACTGAGTCATTTCTCTAGCCTCTAAAATATATTCTTTTGTATGTTTTTTAGGACAGGATTTCTCTGAGTAGCCCTGGCTGTCCTGAGACTTGCCCTGTATTCCAGGCTGGCCTCAAATTCAAAGATTTTCCTGCCTCTGCCTCCTAAGTGCTGGGGTTAAAGGCATGTGCCACCACCACCCAGCATAAAATCTGTTTGTAATAGACCAGTAACTTCAACCAATCAAAAAACTAAGAATGTCATCAGATAGCATCTGAAACCTAAGGTAGTGTTTTCCCACTTTGCCATAACCTTCCCACCTGTGTTCTCCTTGTGTGTTTGGTAAATACTTTGGTTTGTAAGTTTTTTGGGTTTTTGTTGTTGTTGTTGTTCTGTAACTTAAAAAAAAGACCCCAAAAAACTCATGTAATCATACCCACAGTGGCACATGTCTTTCAGGGCACCATGGATCTGGTTTTCTGGATCATGATCATTCATATTTGGCTTAAGAATAGAATGTCTCTTATACCCTTTGAGGTGAGTGCTGCCCTTTGCAGTGACAGTAGCCTTCACCAGGAGTCCATGAACATTTGGAAACTCAGTGTTAACTCACCTAACTCTGTGCTGCACCCCAGAAAGGCATGCAGAGGAGAGGCATTTGCTCCTCCTGCTAAACTGTCAGAAAGAAGCAGCAGCATGTGACTTGGCTCTTGAAGGATGTATGTGTGACTTGGATCTTGAAGGATGTATGTGATGCCCAGTAAGCAGAGATGAAAGAATTTATTGTTACTTAGTAGCAATCCAACTGCCCGTATGTTATAGTGGGATGAGCCTATGGGGGCCATTTCTCATTCAAACCACAACAGCATGGAACTCATATTACCTGTAATAGATAATTCAAACTCATTGTTTTAGTATCTTTTTGGCAGGCAGAGACTTGCCTGGTGGGTACCCAGCTTTGCATGCATCAGAGACTTCCTAGAAATTCATATTATTTGGCTTAGGATTTCTACTGTTAGGAACCTAAGATAAGTGGATGTGATCAATTGGTTGTTCATTGCCTTTCTTTTTAAGTCATGGAAAAAAATCATTTAAAAGATTTAAATGAGGGCATTTAAAAGAGGGCTAGTTAAATAAATTATAGTGTGTTTACAAGATCTAACATGTGTGTGTGTGTGTGTGTGTGTGTGTGTGTGTGTGTGTGATGCAAGTGGGTATGTAGAACCTAAATGAGGACATCAGGTGCTCAACTATATTACTCTCTGCCTTATTCTTTTGAGGCACTGAGCCTAGAGCTAGACTGGTAGCCAGTAAGCCCCAGTGTTCCACTTGTCTCTGTCTCCCACAGCCTTGGGTAGTAGGTGGGTGTGGAGCCAGGTTTTCATGTATGTTGGGATCCACACTTACCTTGTGCAGCAAGCACCCTTAACCCCTGAGTCATCTCTTCAACCTGCAGAAGATGGGATATTACATGGTTATTCAAGTGACATTCTTCAGTAATGTTTAATGGAAAGGGAACATAGTCAAGATACAGTGTAAAAGGTTTTTTAAAAAGACAAAAATAGTCTATCTGTGGCATGTTCCTACTCAAAAATTTAAAAGGCATGTGCTGGGCAGTGGTGGCACACGCCTTTAATCCCAGCACTTGGGAGGCAGAGCAGGTGGATCTCTGTGAGTTCAAATCCAAGTTGGTCTACAGAGTGAGTTCCAGGACAGCCAGGGAAACCTTGTTTAAAAAAAAAAAAAAAAGGATCTGGCTGTGGTGGTTCACAACCATAGTCCTAACACTGAGAAGGGGCTGGCATGAAGATCAGGGTTCAAGGCCATCCTTGACTACATAGTGAGTTTGAAGCCAGCCTGGACCGCATGAGGCCTCTCTCAAGTATAAATAAACACCCTCTAACAGGGAATTAAAAGGAGAACTGGAAGACGGTTAGGTAGAACCAGACCTGCAACTCCCACAAATTATCCTTTGACCTCCATACATGTGCTGTGGCTGCCAAGCTCATGTACACACACACACACACACACACACACACACACACACACACACACACACGCACGCACGCACGCACACACACTAAATAAAAGCAAACAATTGTGTCTGTAGAGTATTGCATGAGTGCACTGCCCAAGCAAAGCCAGAAGAGGGCGGTAGATCTCAGGATCTGTAGTTACAGGTGGTCAAGAGTCCCCTGGAGTGGATTCTGGAACTGAACTCAGCTCATGTGGAAGAAAAGTAGGAACTCTTAATTATTGAGCCTCTTCGTAGTCTCTTAAAAACTATTTTAAAAATAAAAAAAATTAAGAGGGTTCACTTATAATAAACAGGAAGCTATGAGGATGGTATTTATATCTGTATATAATTAATTTTCTTCTTCACAGTTTTCTAAATTTTCTTAGACTGAGCATATGGTATCATTATAATTAAAATAAAATGTAGAGTGTATTTGAAAGACTCTGCATCTGTGGCATTAGCTAGCAGGAGGAAAGGCTCGCTTCACAGTTCCTTCTGGAAGCTTTACATCCATGACCTGGTTTCTCTCCAAGAGCATGGATCTCTTAACTGTTTCCGAACAGCTCTGCAAGGCTCTCAGTCTCTCTCACTTCATTCCCTCCTCCTATATCTCTAAAATCCTCCTTTCCTTTGTGCCTGCCAGAGAACAAAGCATGCAGCCGCGTGAGAACACTGCCTTCATTAAAGCCCATTCCTCAAGGCAGACAATGGACTTCCATAGTCATTTACAGCTCACAGAGCCGGCTTCCCTTCCTCTAAACCTCCCTACCTCCCTCCTGCCCTCCCTGTTAGTCCTCCAAGGTCCATTTCTACCACATGCTTCCTCTGAAGAGCTGCCGAGATGACAATCCTGTTTGCTCAGATTTTCACTTGCCAGATCAGCTTCCCAACATCCTGTCTTTTTTAAGAAACAGGATTAAGTTATGATAAATTTATGTATGCTACATAACAATGCAATCTGACTTTCATATTAAATAATAAGATGTATGAATCTGTATCCATTCCAACAGTATTCTATGTAATAGAAAAAAGAATGGAATTTTCATAGAAGATTCTTACTCAGTGACCATGTAAACAAGCTCTTTCTCTTTTTGAGATCCTGATGGGAGGGCAGAAACTGAGGGCAGATATCTTTGAGGAAATAATGGAAGAGAAATATTAATGTAAAGGTATTTTAAACTGTTAACCAATGTATGACTCTTTGTGCATGGCCATGCACATACAAAAGGATGTGAAAATTCTTCCTGACCTGCAAAGCAGAAAACTGGTGGAGAAGAAGTAAGAGTTGAAATTTAAACATGCAAACATGGTGCTGTTGGTAGAGTGCTTGCCTTGTATGTATGAAGCCCTGGGTCTGATTCCTGGCATTGTATAAGCCAGATATGGTAGTGTGTGCCTGTAATCACAGCACTCAAGAGGTGGAGTAGGAGGATCAAAAGTTCAAGGTCCTCCTCCACTACATTGCAGGTTTGAGGCCAGCTTGGGCTACAAGAGACCCATCTCACTAAAAAAAAAAAAAAAGTTAAATAATCACACTTGGTTCTGGATGCCTTTGGACAGCACAGAAAGATGTAGTAAGTTGGGAGCCTGGGGGCTGGGCACCCATTTGTGCTTGTGTCTTGTATCTATACGCAATGAAGTAGCAGCAGCTGAATATGATGCCAGAGACACAGAGGTCTGAGTGATGAAGGCGTCTCCTTAAGCACTGGGCAGGTGTTGCACCCTCAAAACATTGTTACAACTGACAGCCTCTTACAGTGCTGCAGGCACGCAGCTTCACAAGTCTGCCTGTGACTTAGTAACTTTTCTATCCCTGTGATAAAATGACAAAGACAACTTGTAAAGGAAGTGTTTAATTGGGCTTATGATTCGAGAGGGTTACAGTCCGTTAAGGCCGAGCAAAGGCATGGTGGCAGAAGCAGCTGAGAGCTCACATCTGGAAGCAGGGGGCACAATTCAAGTCTTTTGAAATTTTAAAGCCTGCTCCTGCTACCCCATGACAAAGTCACACCTCCTAGTCCATCTCAAACAGGTCTACCAACTGAGGACCCCAGAGTCTAAACATATGAGCCTATGGGGGACATTCTCATTCAAAACGCCAACACATGTTTTTCTGAATTATTTAGAAGAGTTTAACTTTTCTTCTCTGTCTTTTATAAGCATGCTTTCTTAACACTCTAGGTTTCCCTAACACTTTGTTTGGGATTCTTTCCCCTGTCTCTGTGCTCCTCTCCTATCATGTAGCTATCTATTACTATGTGGCTGACCTCCATTTGGCTTAACTCAAACAGCATGGCCCTTTTCCTTCTCTTCTCCATCCTCCTGCTCTAGGTATCTGCTAGAATAATAGCTTGCTTGCCCTGTGTGTTTTTTCTTTAAACCTCTAATAAAATTGTTCTCAAGCTTCAAAAACTGGTTAAAATCAGTATTCACATAAATAATAAATCTTTAGGTCCTTGCTATAAAATAAAGGTTTATTGATAGTCACAAATATGGTGAGAGCATGACAACCTGACTCTGGAAGCTTCCAGAGTCTCTCATGCTGCCCTGGTGGTCTTGGACAAAATGACTACCAGTCACATAGTCAGTAAACCATCTTTATAACTATCATGGTTTGTCTTAAACTGCTTGTATTCAGTTGTTAATTGCTTGCCCTCTGTCTTACCATATGAGCCCACAGTCACATACCCAAAATGACTTTTGTAACTCTTGCCTCTAAATTTTCCTGATTGGTTAAATAAAATTGCCTATAGCCTGAACTAGGCAAAAGAGAGGGGCAGAGCTAAGGTTTGTGGGCTTTTTTTTGGGGGGGATGGGGGAGAAAGTCAGGGAAGCAGGAGAGGCCAGAAGCAAATGCTAGGATTTTAAATTGTTAAATCCTAGGATAGGTGGAAGAGGAGAAAAGTACATGGCCATGGAACATACACGTAAGCACTATGGAATTTTATCCAGGGAAGTAGAAGTTTAGCTTAAAGGGTTAAGATTGCCCAGTCCCAGGTTTAAGGCTTATTAAAATCCAACAGGTCTCTGTGTGTTTATTTGTAAGTGGCGAGTTACAGAACATCTCTGCCACCTTAATAATCATATATAATCAATTATTAGTTATTAATAATTATGCTGCATATAACAGTTGGTACTTTATGGGTAGATATAGAGAAAACTGTAAAACGATCACAGCTGCTTGCTCTGGCTCCTGAGGGTGCATTCCTAGCCATGACTATTTCAAATGGCTGCTCCAAATTTTGTAGATATCTCAAGCCTTGATTACTCTGCAACCATTTCTGCCCTCACCAGAGGAAGATCACTGCCCGTGGGGGAATTTCTGTGACTGGTACAAAGGGGAAAAAATCATGCTTGGTGTAAACACATATTTTCATGTATTTACACCTACTGAAAGGTCTTCTGTGGCTCATGCAAATACTAGATATATAGGCAGGCTTCTATGCTCACTTGCTAAGTGTCATAGTTTGTTTTCTATTGCTGTGATACATACCAAGGAAAGGGCTTGTTTCAGTTGGTAGCTCTACTCCATTGTGAGAGAACTTAGGGCAGGAACACAAGGCAGGAACTGACGCAGAGGTCATGGAGAAATGCTGCTTACTGGCTTATTCCTCGTGGCTTCCTAAATTTGCTTTCTTATTCAACTCAGGACTACCAGCCCAGGGTGGCACTGCCCACAGTGGCCTGGGCCCTCCCATATCAACCACTAATCAAGAAAATGCCGTACAAGTCGTGGTAGGGCATTTATTTAATCCCAGCACTTGGGAGGCAGAGGCAGGCGGATCTCTGTGAGTTCAAGGCCAGCCTGCTCTACAGAGTGAGTTCCAGGACAGCCAGGGATAGAGAGAAACCCTGTCTCAAGAAACCAAAAGAAGAAAAAAAGAAAAGAAAATGCCCTACAGACTTGCCTATGAGCCAATCTGCTGGTCTGTTGGAGGTGTTTTTTTCAACTTGAGTTCCCTTTTCCCAGGTGATCTTGGCTTGTCAGTGAGGTAGATGCCCCACCATGCTGCTTCTTCCTGATGCTGTAGCATCAGGTCCAGTAAACGCTTCTCTGGGGTGATCTTTTGTGCCTCACTTAGTCAGCTAGCTGACCTGGTAAAGAGAAAGAGGCAGAGGGAGCAGAGACTGTAGAGCTGAGAAGTGGGCGGGCCGAGCTGAGAGGTGGGCGGACAGAGCTGAGAAGTGGGAGGGCCGACCTGAGAGGTGGGCGGGTAGATCTGTGAAGTAGGAGGGCCTATCTGGGAGGTGGGCGGGCCTATCTGAGAGGTGGGCGGGCAAAGCTTCAAGATTGGCAGCTGAAGAATGTGGCGCTACAGAGAGCAGCAGCAGCACAGGAGCAGGGGAAGCCCTGGGAACCACTTAGCTGTGACAGGGGAAGAGAGGGTGCCATTAGAACTGTCAACAGAGCAACAACAGTAGAGAGGCAGAGGCTATAGCAGCCACAATGGCCCTGACGTCAACTTCTGACCAGGTGAGAAGCAGCGACAGGTGCCTTCAGGGCTCAGGAGGCTGCTCTGAGGGCTGAGGAATCCCGACTCTACAGCTGTGCCAAGTGTAGCGCTAAGGGCCCCACTGTCCCGGGGGACTGGATGGTAGCTGTGCTGTTGCGCGGCACCACCTGTGGCTGCTCATGCCGTTGTGTTTTTACTATTCGCAGCTGCCAAGCATCGACGGCAGCAGAGACTGCCGGAGACCGGAGGGCTCTTCCTTACCAGGACTGCTATTGATAGGTGGGGGTGGGAGTAGCAGACAGGGTCTCACCTGTAACAGGCTGGTCTTGAAGTTGCTACACAGCTGAAGTTGTTCATGAATTCCAGGTTTTCCCACTTCCACTTGCCACGTGCTAGCATGTGCTATTATGGGCACGTGCCACCACACCTGTCTTCACCACCATTTCTACCCTGTAGAGGAAAACAATGTTTTATAATACTCTTATATTCAATTTGCTTAAAACGTGCTGAGAATCCTTGCATGCATGGCACTAGTCTGTAGTTTTATTGTCTGTGACTGGTTACTAGATTAATGCTAACCATATAGTTTGAGTTTCGGTGAATTTCGCTTCTGCTTTCTGGACGCCATTATAGACAATTGGCGTATTTTTTTTTCCCCTTAAACATTTGGTATAATTCACTAGTTTGCTTTTCTGTCGCTGTGATAAATACCATGACAAAAAACAACTTGTGAGCAAAGGATTCATTTCAACTTATAGGCTCATTGCGGGAGGCCAGGACAAGCAGTCTAAGAAGGAACATGGAGGGGAGAACAGAGTAGAGAGCGAGGGTCACTACTGGATGCCTTGCTCACTAGCTCATGCTCAGCTACTTTTCTTACACCGTGTATAGTTCAGTCAAAACCCCCTGATGGCAGCTCTAGGACTCAGTAAGAGCTCCAGCATCCACCCGGTCCTTCACCCTCTTCCTCGGTCTTTACACACTACCACCTTATGATCCCCAGTCCTCCAGCTGACACTGGCTTCACTGGCCTCCCAAATCCCTCACAGCAAACCAGCCATGAGATTACCAATCATTTCTCTACTCCTAAGCAGAAAGTCCACCTTCCTCCCCACAGCTGAGCCCCCAGAAGGTCTTGCCTACTCCCTTTGCTCAGTATCTTTCCTGATTCTAGACCTCATGGAGAATGTTCCAAGAAAACGGATTGTTGTGGTGACTAGCTTGCCTTGGAAGCATTCAGGAGGCCACCAGGAGGCAGCCTGGGAATGGGTTTGACTTTGGATTCTACCTCTAAGTTACAGGTAACCTTTCGCTTCACCTCTCCAACTCCCTCCTCTGTGAAACTTGGATAATAGCATCTACCTGGTGGGATTTTGTGGGAGAGTGTTAATGGAGCTTTATATGATTGTGTTCGTTTCATAGTTTACCTCTTAACCCAGCTATCATCGAAATAATTGAGATTCTTTATATTATTTGTTAAACAGGCTTTGCAACACAAAAACTGAGCAGTTATTACTCTATTCTTATCTACTAAACTAATCTGGCTCCCCCTCAGCGTAAATCTCGAGATACTTGTACTTTGTGGCTCCTTGCTTCACCTGAATCTCTCCTCATCTCTCCTGACTCAGTCTCTTCTGCCTCCTCTTGAATCCCTCCTCCACTCCTTAACTCCTCCTCCCCTGGAGGCCAGGAAGTACAGTCCTATTCTCTCCCTTCCTCAATGATGGTGATAAGCTGCTTTATTGGCATATCAGGGGACAACTGGGGAGCAGAGTTCATATGACATTGAGACATGAGCTCTTCAGAACAAGGACTGGAACCAGATATGGGGGGGGGTACAGAAATCAGCATTTCAATTACACAATAACCTTCCGCCTACAGGAAAGCAAAGGAGAGAAAGTGTAAAACAAGGCACAGTTCTTAGAGGAAAGGAGAGCAGGAACGCGACAGTTTTCCTGACCTTGTCTTGTATGTGAATCTGAATATATTCCCCAAGGATTTGACTTGGGGGATACATTTGATGTATTTTGACCTTTGAAGATTTTTCTATGTTCCCAGAAGGAAGTATTTGATTATGTGTGTGAATATGATTGGTCACATACATATTAAAATTCTCCAAGCCCACTAAAGGAAGAATGCCAAAGTAGATCTGCTTGTGAGTGTGTAATGTATGCCTATGTACAGTTGCATGGTTATATTGAATATTTCAAGGTATTAATCAGTTAAATTTGATTCAGGTTTAATTATCTTCTGTTAGTTTTTAATCAATTCTCGGGTTTTAATAAACCCTCACTCTTATCTCATTTATATATGTGATGATGCTAAATCAATATAAGATATGACTTACAGGGGTTTACTCTTCAACACAGGTGAGGCACATACAGAAATGCACTGAGGAGGAAGGAGGACAAGATCTAGCCTCAAGTTCAGATGGATACGGTTTATATTCTACAGGGATTATTCCTGAACTATTTCTTAAAAGATTGTCCAGTGCAGAGTGGTCATCCCTGAAACTGTTTACATACAAATGACAAAAATGGACTGAGCAGGTTGTGTGTGTGTCTCTGTGTGTGCAATACATAGATACATAGATACATAGATACATACATACATACATACATACATACATACATATATGTGTATTATGTAACAATACTAATCAAAGTAAAAGAAGCCATCAGTTTGAGAATGGGGGACATGGAAAGGGCTCAAGGGAAGGTAGATGGGAGGGGCTGAATGGAGGGAAGGAAGGGAGAAAGTGATGTATTTCTATTTTCACTTTTTAGGTGAAAAAATATTTTTAATTGTGAGTGTGTGTGTGTGTGTGTGTGTGTGTGTGTGTGTGTGTGTGTGTGTGTACATGAGTGCAGTGTCTTCAGGGGCCATAAAGAGCCAAATCCTGGAGCTGGAGTTGCAGGATTTGTGAGCTAATAGACTTGGGTGCTGGGAGCCTAACTATAGTCCTTTGTGTGCTCTCTTAGCCACCGAGCCATTGCTCCATCTCACTTCTGAACTGTTGCCTTTGCTGGGGTCTGCTGTCTGGCCCTACTTGACCACCCTGATCTATCTGTCTTTTTGCTAGCTTCATTTTCATAGGCTGGCTCCTTCATGGCGTCAGGGACCTGGCCATGGATAGTTCCAGCTTTACATCTATGTGCTGTGCAACCAGAGAGACAGATGGCTCTTTTCCAAGTTCTGATGAGGAAGATCCCACAGAAAAATTCTGGGCATTGTTGTGGAACTCTTTCCTTTGGCATGACATAGCCATCCAAAGCAGCTATGCTTGCCCACAGGAGACCCTCCCGAGACTGGGCCCAGCAGATTGACAGCTCATGAGGTGGTGCATGAGGTCTAACCCTTCACCAAGAATATATGAGGGAGACTCTCCTTTGATGGTATGGCTGCCTATAAGTTGCCCACACCCCTGCAAGTCACTTCTCACTCATGCTTCCACAACTAACCCCAGTTAAACTCATTGGTTCAGTAAACTAGACTTGGATGGTATTGTTTCTTGGCTCTGCTGTTGATGCTTTATCTGGGTTAGTGACTGTCAGATTTCAACTTCCCAGGAAAACTAATGCAGCAGCCACACTGCTGCCATGTGCGCTCTGGGAACTGATGTCCCACTTGTGTTACCGATACTGACGCCAGAATGCAGGTATTACAAAAGGAGATGAAGGAGGCTCTCTTAGAGGTTGAGGGCACAAATAATGACTGCATGGAATCATGTCAAACTTTATTGTGGAGGAAATAAGGTTGGCAAAAATAATTAGTGAGTCGTGGTTTTATAAAATTCTGTTTTCATATCAGTAATATGTTGTCTTTCCCTAATGAGAACAGTCTGCTTGCATTTTTCTTGTTTTCTTTTGGAGTGGGACCCTGTCTGGCAATATCTTTTGATAATATAAACAAACCTGATCTAGCTATTACCCAGAAAATTGCTGTGGTTTTATAGCTTACTGCATGTTTATGACATGAACAATTATCTTATTTCCGTGATGGCAACCTTTGAAAGGGTCATATTAAGCCATGGTTTAGGACACACAGAATTTAGGTCACCTCTCTTGTTTGCTCCATAGTACACAGGGATTCTTTCATTATGTGACCACAATCGCCTATAATTACTGGTATTGATATCTGCTGACATGGGCATGCAGCTCACTGGCACAGTGTTCGTTTACCATGCATTCAATCCCCAGCACAAGACTGACTAGATTTAAAACTGATATAACAGTCAGGAAATTCATTAGTGACACTCCCAAAGGGAGAAGTCTGATATTCTAGGATCTGTCCTGAATTTTATAATTTCTTGGGATTGGATCAGAAAGAACCAAAGACCAAGCAGAGGGAGGTGGGCACTCAATTCACTGAAGTGGTAGGATGGGAAAAGAAATGCTAATGTGTCCAAAACTGTGGAGAAAAGCAAGTGCTTTGAAAGAGAGGACAAAATAGACTGAGGTACTGAGGAGAGTAGCTATTCACAGAGCTGGGAGACAATGAGGTGAAAAAGTATTGGATTGAGTTTCAATCCAGACACAATAAGGATGAGATACTGAGATTTGTTGTACTATTGAGATAAGCAAGCATAGGGAATAGTTTAGCAACCAGGGACTCCACCTGATTTGGGCTATAAATGCACTCCTTCTTTTAAAAATAATGTAACTGACTGCCTGAGACCCTTATCTGTGTGTTACACACACACACACGTGCCCTACTCTGAAAGTGTTCCTAAGAACCTGTTAGTAACATAGGACTCACATCTGCATCAAGGTGAAGAACATAAATACCTCTTTGAGCAATTGGAATGTTTTCTCCTATCCCTTAATGACCATTAAATTGAGACAGATTCTACTCAGTCACACTCTGCTTCTGTCCAGGCAGAAGAATGGAAAGGCTGATCTGTCCTGAACTGGTTTTTGGTGCATGCTCAGTAAGGCAAATTGTGCCCTTAAAGTGAACATTTAGAGAGAATCTCTTATTTACACTCTTGGGTCTGTGTATAATTTGGCATTCATGTGATTAAATTCAGATGGATTGTGGGAAGGGACACACACATAGAGAAATGATTTTGTAACTAAATTAAATGAGAATACTTCAAACTACACCCCTTGGTTACAATCCTCCATTTCCCCACCTTCCACCTTGTTTATAAAAAGCTTATAATCACCTTGTGAAATCACAGGCATGTGCTACTATACACAGGCCTAATTCCCTTTATGAAAGGAATAATTGATAATGACCAACACTGAATATAGGTATAAGGGAAGAGGAAGGTCCCCAGATTCTAAAAATTGTCTTGAGACAGAGACACTCATGGTTTGTTGGTAATCTGATTCCTGATTGTATCAGACTCATGCCACGGGCCTGCTCATACTCTATGCCTTATAGAGGGTTGCCAGAATAAACAGTTTGAGGAGAGGTGCTGCCTAGAGCCCATCAGGAGCACAGATAAGACTGAAGGGGAGAGGCTGCCATTGGAGAAGCTGGTTATCTAGGACAACCCAAACCCCTAAAGGGCAGCAGGTAAGCAAGGTGTGATTGCTGCCAAATGCCAGGGAAGGGAGATACAGGTTAATCCTGGGCTCTGGAGTTCTCCAGAGTAAAAGAACCAATAGT
>CAJQZJ010012579.1:6106798-6119075 GCA_907164525.1 Lophiomys imhausi
ACACACACACACACACACACACACACACACACACACACACACACACCACAAAAAGTGGAGCTCCAGGAGTGTAGAGAGCTGCGAAGTGCCGTGCCCTAAAGATGGCGCTGGTCTCCGCCTTCCACCAGCCCGACGGTGAGCGCTCTCTATGATAATAAGTTCATATTTGGCATAGACCGCTGATCTGGCTTGCTTCCACATACACGGACCTCTAAGATAGCACCACTTGGCTTTACTTGACTGGCTGTTCATTTAGTATTTAGCCTGTGGGTTGGGTCTGCCCCTTTATTCGGAATTCGGAAGACTGTTTTCAAGGGACCTGAATAAACTGCTGGAGAAGAGTTTTGTGAGTTGCGTCATTCCTTGCTGGACAAGGGGGGACGCGACACAGGAGTAACTTAATTTCCTAATTTCATTTTGATAAAGATCTTAATTTTTTTCTTTAATATTGTATAAAAGACAAATCTTCCTATTTTTGACAGAAAAGTCACAAACCCTTATAGAATATGACTTTCTGATGTGAGTTTTTCTCAAACTGGGGAAGAAGGACCTTTGATATCCACAACTGTCTCAAGGGATTTTAAAAAAAAAGTTTGTTTCAGTTAAAAACAGTTGCAAATGTTATTCAAATGTGGGAAGCACTGGATTAGAGGCTCCTGAAGGGATGGAGGTGCTCGACTTGGCAAGTACTATACAGATTTCCAGGGAAGCCAAAGACCAACGAGAGACTGAATTCACTCAATACCCAGTTTAGTGAGAGGGCTCAGTTGGTAAAGATGTTGTTTCCAAGCCTGGCAACCTGTGTTCCATCCTCAGGACCCACATGGTGGAAGGAGAGAGCTGACTCCTGTTAGTTATCCTTTGACATCAACATATACAAAGTTAACCGCTGTGGCACACATGCACCCCAATCAATCAATCAATCAATCAATCAATGTTGCATGAAAGAGTTAGATTCATTCAACATCTTTTCACTTACTTGTTTAATTAGCTAACAATTATAGAATACCTAGTTTCTTTAGAGCTAAAGATACAAGAAAGGTTAGACCCCAGTCTTGGCTTTGTGGACCATGGTCTACTGAGTGTATAGGATGTGAGAGAGAAATAGGTTATGGAAATGAAGTGGTACAATGGTGGTGTCTACAGGGTATTACTGATATATGAGAGGTTTGAGAACTGGCTGTTCCTCAAGGAGCCATTGGCAGAGCAAAAGGCATGATTATGGCTAGTGAGGGAATCAAATACAATCTGAAGCAGGAAGATCACAAGTTCAGGGCCTTCCTGGGGGCAGGTGTATGTGCTATACAGTGAGTTTAAGACTAGTGTAGGTAACTGTGCTGGTTATTTTTATTTTGTTTTGTTTTGTCAACTTGACACAAGCTAGAGTCAGCTGGGGCTTCTGAGTCCTTTTCCATCTAGGCTTTCTAGGCTAGCCTGGGCTTCCTCCGAGCGTGGTAGATACAGGGCAGGACTCCACTGAAAACAGAAGTTATAATGCTCCCTAAAGCCTGATCTTGGAAGCCCCACGGTGTCATTTCCACTTCATTCAAAGCATTCAAGGTCAAAGCTAGTCACTCAGAGTAGTGTTTTCCCTGCAGGAAATATAATTCATCAGACACTGGCATAAACATTTCTTGGGTTCTAACATGTCCAGTCATCCTGACACTAGTGTTGTTGTCAGGTCAAGATGACTGGATGAAATCTCTTTCCTTTATGGTCTAATCTTTGAATGAAATGTGGACTCATGGATGATTCCCTCTAGCCTTCTCGTTTCTCTTGCTGCTCACTCAAGGTAAACAGTTTCCTGCCTGACTTTTAACGCTCCTTCTCTGCACTTGCATAGAGGCCAGCAAATTTGTTCTCTTAAAGACCAGACAGGAGCTGGGGAGGAAGCCATTCTGCACAGAGCTTACCTAGCACTCTAGCTGTGCACAAAGCCATGGGTTTGGTGCATAGCACCAACAAAAAATGAATGCCTGTATTCCTAGTACTCAGGAGGTGGAAGCAGGCAAATCAGAAGTTCAAGTTCGAGCCGGGCGGTGGTGGCGCACGCCTTTAATCCCAGCACTTGGGAGGCAGAGGCAGGCGGATCTTTGCGAGTTCGAGGCCAGCCTGGTCTACAAAGCTATTCCAGGACAGCCAGAGCTGTTAAACAAAGAAATCTTCTGTCAAAAAACCAAAAAAAAAAAAAAAAAGAAGTTCAAGTTCATCCTTGGATGCATGGGAATCGTGAAGCCAGCATGGACTACAGGAGACAGGTCTAAAACAACAACAAAATCATATAAATAACTTAGGCCCTCACCACACTGTCCAACTCTGCTGTTGCAGTGCGACTGCAGACAGAGGTAGTATATGCATGAATAAGCATAGTCATGTCCTAAAAACACTTTGTTTATAGGCACAGAAATTATATTTCAGACTTTATCCAAGTCTCATAAAATGCAATTTGCTCTTTCATTTCACCCCACCTCAGCCTTACAAATATAAGCTATGCTTACTTTATGACCTATCTAACATTTCCTATATGGCTTCTACAACAACATTTTAAAATATTATATATATATGTATATATATATCACCTTATGGAAATGGCCCATTCACAAAAATATGTTTATTGTATCTCTCATATTTGTATCTCTTTTAATTTTCAAGACATGGTCTTCTATAAACCAGGTTGGTCTTGAACTCACTATGTAACTGAAGGTGACCTTAAACTGCTGATCCTCTTACCTCCATCTCTAAAACTCTGGTATTAAGGGTGTGTACCGCCACACTTGGTTTACATGGCCCTGAGAATGAAACGTAGGACTTTGTGTGTGCTATGCAACTGGTCCTCCAACTGAGCTGCATCCCCAGCCCTGCGATATTCATTGTTAGCATGTAAATGATGCTTGCTATTTTACACTGGCTTTTCTACTCAATCTGTTCTTATACTCAGCTACCTTCTTTCTTTTTCTCTGCTATATTCTATCCTAGCAGTTATACCATTCTTTCTTCAGACAGCCCTTTGTCTTGTGAACATCTTTACCTAAGTCACTAAGCATGTGCTCATGAGCCTGATATATCTGTGCTGACACATGGACCTTCATAGTCAAGGTAAATTCTTGTGGAATTTTGATAGTTGCTACCAAACTACTACTCTCCCTAGAATTCTAGGCCTTGGTTTTCTCAATAGTTTTAATAGAAGTCCCACTTCAAAGGATTTAGCTTAATAACCTACACAATACAAGACAAGAAGAGGCCACAAAAAAAAAAAAAGGTTGGACAGCGGAACACTTAAGGCCGCGCCGGAGCCACCACATCAGTAGCCGAGCAGGTCCCAGTTCCGCTACGTTGTGTCCCTCGGCTTCGCCGATATGCTGGCCCGATGACAGTTCTGTATAAACTGAAATTAGGGGAGATAGTCACCACCATCCCTACCATTGGTTTTAATGTGGAAACAGCGGAGTATAAGAACGTCCGTTTCACAATATGGGATGTCGGAGGTCAAGACAAAATTAGGCTTCTCTGAAGGCATTACTTCCAGAATACCCAGGGTCTTATTTTTGTGGTAGATAGCAATGATCATGAAAGAATTCAGGACGGAGTAGCTGTGCTGCAGAAAATGCTTCTGGAAGAAGAGTTGCAGGATGCAGTGCTGCTACTCTTTGCAAACAAACAGGATTTGCCAAATGCTATGGCCATCAGTGAGATGACCAACAAGTTAGGGCTTCAGTCTCTCCATAACAGAACGTGGTATGTCCAAGCTGCTTGGGCTACACAAGGAACTGGTCTGTATGAGGGACTCGATTGTCTGTCAAATGAACTTTCAAAACGTTAAATGAAACTGGATATCGAACCAAGGACATGTTGATAGAATTGGTCTAGGCTTGTTACAACAAAAAAATTAGTTCATCTTGGTTATTAAAGGATATCTGAGACAGGTTTGGGCAGAAATTACAGCATTTAAAACTTGGTTTGTTGCCAATTATTGTTTACCAAGTACAATGTTGCTATTTAGCAATATGCTTGGGTTTAAGAGAAATTCCTTTGGGGGAAAAAGTATCCATTATTATACTTCCCTCAAACCTAAATGCCTGGATCTATAGCTGTGTGACACCCTTAAACAAATCTATTTTGAGTGTTTTCTGAGCCCACACCAACAATGTTTTAAAGTTATGCCCTTGATATTTTACCGATACCTTTATCATTCCTGGGACAGTCATGTGATTTAAAAATGTAGCATTCCATTTGTATTTATTTCTACCTCTTGCCAAAAAAGATTTTTCTAATACTACTTGTACCAGCCAGGGATGTGCTCCAAAACACTAGTTTTCTTGTACTGAGGATTCCCCACCACCATCAACCTCACATTATTGACTCCTAGCTTCCATCAGTCAAGCTTACTTGATGTGGTTTGGATTTGATAGCTAGTTCTGTGCTGGTTGCAAAGAGTTCATATTGAGATCACTTTTAATACTCAGCAGATTGTCTTCCTTTGTATTGTTATCTTTTTTTATGTTGCTTTTGGAATCAGCCTGACTCTTTGCCCACTATATGATAGTTCTGCTGATATTTTACTATTTATTGATGAACATATCTTCATTAAGAATTTTTTGAAAACTCATCAGATTCAATGAATAAGTTTTATTTATAACTCATTTTGGATTATTCCTAATAGATTTTAAAAAAATTGGATGTAAGTGAAGCCTTTACAAGTACTGCTGGCTGAGGGAAACTTGGGCTAAGTTGACCAGTCTGAGCATTCTCCACAGAAGCTGGGAAGCCTGCTGTGGAAGTGGTCATGGGGTCACCCACATGGACACTGGAATTGCAGGGGGTCTCTGCAACTTCCAGGGGAGCAGTGACAAATAAACCTGTGTGGTTTATTTTAGGCATATTTAAGCACAACACAGTTTGGTGAAAATGCTATCACTAACCCTACCACACTTTCCTGGTGATAATTCAATCCTGCATGTACAACAAATAATGTATTAATCTCTTTGGTCTAGAGAGATGGCTTAGTGGTTAAGAGCACTGGCTGCTCTTCCAAAGGACTCAAGTTCAAATCCCAGCACTCACATGGCAGTTAGAAACTGTAATGCTCAAGTGTGGCAGCACACACCTTTAGTCCTAGCACTGGGGAGGCAGAGGCAGGTGGATTTCTAGGTCCAGGCCAGCCTGGTATACAAAGTGAATTCCAGGACAGCTAGGGCTACAGAGAGCAACCTTGTCTTGAAAAACCTAAACAAACAAAAAGCAAAGCAAAACAAAACAACAAAACCAAACCAAAACAAAAAAGTCACAAAACTCTTTGAGGAACAAAGTAAGTTAAATACAGATCAGATGTGACTGCATTGAAACTCCTTGTAAGCCAGGCATAGTGGAGCACACCTTTAATTCCAGCACTCCAGAGCCAGAGGCAGGCAAATCTTTGTGAATTAGAGGCCAGCCTGGTCTACAAAGCAAGTCCAGGACAGCCAGGGTTGTTACACAGAGAAACCCTGTCTGGGAAAAAAGAAGAAGGAGGAGGAGGAGGAGGAGGAGGAGGAGGAGGAGGAGGAGGAGGAAGAAGAAGAAGAAGAAGAAGAAGAAGAAGAAGAAGAAACTCTCTGTAAAGTACATGTGACACCTTACATAAAGATAGGTTGACTGAGAAAAACAACTTACAGTAAGGACCTAGAGAAGGGTCCCATGCCCAGAAGTCTCTGGCCACACAGATAGAGCAGAGATCACCAGGCTAGTAAGCACAGCCACTACCAGCCTTCCAGGCAGATAACTGGTATTGCAGAACAACCTTGTGTGCTTACATTTCTGGTTCCCCTAGTGCTTATCTGTGAGCACAACGTGCCTCCCACCTGGAATTGCCGGGATGACGGCAGAAAGATTACCCAACAGAAAGTAAAACAAAGGAAGGTGACTGATAGGATGGTGGGTCAGCCTTGGAGGAAGTGTTTAATTATATATACAAAATGAGACTGAGTTTGTTTACATATGTAGCTCAATGGTAGGGTGCTTGGTACCTGTGCACAGCCCAGAGGTTGGTGAAGGACCTAAAAAACAAACAAATAAAAACTTTAGGGTCTGTGAGGTGGCTCAGTGGGTGAAGGTGCTAACCCTGACCCACGTGGTGGAAGAAGAAAAGTCACTCCAGTAAGTTATCTTCTGATGTCCATACAAATGCTGTGGTGTGTATGTATGTGTGTGTGTACATGCACATGCACATATGCACACACATGTGCGCATGCACACACACACACCAATAAAATATAATTTTAAAAAATTGGTCCTATAGTTGGTGTTATAACTTAGCTCATAGAATGCTTATACAGCACACACAAATCCTAGTTTCAATTGCCAGTACTACATAAATGGGTCTGGTGATGTTCAACTATAATCCCAAGCAATATGTAGGTAGAGACAGGAAGATCAGCAGTTCAAGGTCATCCTCAGCTTCATAGGAAGTTCAAAGTCAGGCTAACACAGACTCTGTCTCAAAAATGAAAGTAGAGCAAAACAAAATAAGAAACCACTGGTCTGTTACGTGGGTGTTGGATGTGTGGAAGATGAGGAAGATCTCCCCATGCAAGGTGTTATTGTTATGCACAAAAGATGAAAGAGGGCCCTTGGCTGAGCAGAAAATGCAGCTCACTGGTTCAAAAAGAGTTTCAAGGGTCTGTCTAGGTACAGAAGTAGACAGAAGGAGTGTGGGGATGAGAGTGGAAGATGTGTGGCAAGTGAAACGATGTTGTGACTGAAAGAGAGGCTGCAGCCGAAAGGGGAGCTCCCGTGGCCAGAAATGTTTTTATTTTAGGAGGGGAATTTATATATTTTATTATTTTTTTCAAGTCCCCCCCCCACCCTGGAATGAGGGGCATGTGAAATCTATTAAGAGAAACCAAGAGAAAATGTGGCTGTGGTTGAAGAGAAATCACCCCATTTGGGGTAAGAATTTCACTGGAGCCTTAAGCCTCCTCACTCATTTCCTGACAGCTGTGAAGAAAACAAACAGCAAAAAGTCAGAGTTAAAGAAAGAGGAAATAGCTGAGCTGAGCTCTGCATGCACACAGCGCTTGATATGGGGGGACTGAGGCAAGGTGGAAATGGCTGGAATCCAGGAGCTTGGGGTCAACCTGGACAATATGCTGAGACCCTGTTAAAGAAAGAAGAACAGAAGGAAGGAAGGAAGGAAGGGAGGAACAGAGGGAGGGAGGGAGGGAGGGAGGGAGGAAGGGAGTAAGAAAGGAAGGAAGGAGGAAGGAAGGAACTGGCATAATGACTTACCAGGTAAAGGGCAATTATTGCTAAGCCTGATGCCTTGAGTTTCATCTCTGATAGATGATAGAAGGAGAGGACTGACTCAGGCAAGTTGTTCTCAGACACACACACACACACACACACACACACACACACACACACATCATCTCCTGGCCAAATACACACAAATAAATACATTATTAAAGGGGTAAAAAGGAAATAAGAACTGTTGATATGAAAAGTTTCTAAGGTGAAAGGGAAATAAAGAAAAGAGAAAGTTTGTGGTTTGAACATATAAAAAGAATTTAAGACAGAAAACCAGGGCTTACATGTGGTATATTAGTGGTCCAGTTTAAATATAAAATTATTTTTAAAGAAATTGAAATTCAAGGGTCTAGAGACATGATTCAGTGAGTAAGAACACAAGCTATTCAACTTTGAGGACCTTAGTTTTAATCTTCCAGAACTATGTTTAAAAAAAATCAGGCACACCTGCTCCTGAAGGCATTGCAGATGTGACTGCTATGTCATATGTGCATCAATAGGTGGCAGAGAGGAGAGAGGATATATCTGCATTCAGTGTTCTGACCTATGAACATCTGAATGAATAGTAGCCTAACATTCCTGGAAAAAAAAGCAAGCTGGATACCAACACCACTTTGGTGCCATGGGGTACTCTGAGATGACTACCAGACCAGTACCAGGAAAGCACACCAGGTCCTGGGCTCCCAGGACAGGAAACAAACCAGAAACTAGAAGAACTCTGCCTGGCCCTGGATGTAGGGGTTGTGGGTGAGCCAGCCCTGAGGGAGTGAGTGTGGGAGAGCCAGCCCTGCCTTCGGTCTGCTATGTGGTGTTGTTGACTAGGGAGAGATGCCCTCCCCTCCCATTGACCTGCACCACTGTTGGCCGACAGGAGATCTGGCCCAGATGGGGTCACAAGAGCAGGAGAGCTGACCCTGCCCCTCACATGCTGCAGCACTCGAGAGCAGGCCCTGCACCTTTCCATAGTAGAACTGGCCATGCAAGTGGGGGTTGCAGGTCCAGAACCAGGGCTTTGAGTTGGCCCACCCCAACATCTACACCATGGCTGAACTACCAGAGTGCAAGAAGAGGTAAGTTCCACAACCCAAAACTACAGGATCTCCATGACACAGGACAGTGAGGGCATATCTGAGAAGAGTTCCAGTGAGGTTCCAGTACTGATGGAGTAGAGGAAATCAGGGGTCTCGTACCAGACCAAGAAGTCATTATAATGAACATTTGCAAGCAGAATGTGTGGACAAAGGGGAATATTGTGGGACACACTGAGACACACTGCAGCTTCCACAATGAGCTGTTATTTCTTAATGCTGGGACAGATTGCAAGAGTGGAGGGTGGGTCTGGGGGGAAGGTGGGAGATGGGAGGGAACAGGGTGCATGATGTGAAATTCACACACACACAAAATTTTTTTTCAATAAAAAAGAAAAAAAAATTTCAGGCACATGGCTGTAACTCCAGATCAATTGGTAGCAGAAACAGAAGAGTGGTTGGTATTCTAAGTACCAGTCTAGCTCCAGCTTCAGTGAGAGACCCTGCCGCAAGGGAATGATGTGATAAAGCAGGACACCTAGCATCTTCCTCTGGCCTCCACACATACATGTAAATGTCCATCTGCACACAGATACACACACACACACACACACACAAATTTAAAATCAAATAAAATATGAAAACAAATATCCCCTCAAAGTACTAAAATAACTGTGGGGT
This sequence comes from Lophiomys imhausi, assembly GCA_907164525.1. Taxonomy (NCBI): domain Eukaryota; kingdom Metazoa; phylum Chordata; class Mammalia; order Rodentia; family Muridae; genus Lophiomys; species Lophiomys imhausi. Next base: position 6,115,789 of record CAJQZJ010012579.1, read on the forward strand.
ACACTATGCGGAGGTGTGTCTCTGTATATTCAATTAATTCTGTATTGGCAGAGAGCTTTGGCTCACCGACAACCTCATATTTTGTAAACATACATCTTCCCTTGCCTGGCTAAGGCAATCTAGAATCTTATCTGATTGACTTTAGTAGATATCTGGTGCCCACAGGCTGGGCAGAAGGGGAAGGTAGATCTTCCAAAGAGGTACTCTGGGAGAAGATTCAGCTTTGGGGATTCACAGGGACATAGGAAGAAACAGACATAAGGGGGCTGAGCAGACAGGTAAAGAACTAGCCATGTGCTGGGTCATGGGCTAGAAGAGTCAGAATGAGCTAGCCGAGAGTCTGCCCAACCAAGGATTAAGCTTTTAAATATTAGTAAGTCTCTGTGTCCTTATTTAATCAAGGAAGTCCCCCTATAAATAACCTTTAAGAATGAATAAATACTGCTGGAGTGACCATTCAATAGGTAAAGTGCTTGCCTTTCGAGCATAAAGACCTGCATTTGGTTGCCAGAATTCACAGCAAAAAGCCAGATGGTTCACATTTGGAATCCCAGAACTGAGGTAGGTCCTTGGGGATTGTTAACAAGCCAGCCCAGCCTACTTGGCTTGTTCCAGGCTAATGAAGATACTGACTGACTCAAGGTGAATGGCTCCTGAGGAATGGCACTTGAGGTTGAGTCTGTCCTCAACACACATGAGGACCTGCACACACATGTGCCCCATGTATACAAGAATAAGTAAATCCCAAAGTTAAAAGACAAGTTCAGAAAGTAAACTAGACTAAAAGACTAAGAGTAGAAATAAAATGTGAAGTATTTAAAAACATAAAAGCTTGACAGTATTATGATTCTCTAGAGTAACAGTACTTACAGAATGAATCTCTCTATGCATAGAAAGGTAATTTATTGGAACGACTTACAGGCTATGGTCCGATTACTCCAACAGTGGCTGCCTATGAATAGAAGGTCCAAGAATCCAGTAGCTGTTCAGTCCATGGGGCTCATGTCTCAGCTGGTCTTCAGTAGGCACTGGAATCCTGAAGAAGTGTTTCCAATGCCAGTGAAGGAAAGGACTTACTAGCAAGGCAAGAACAAGCAGGAAAAGGTAAAAGCTTCCTTCTTCCATGTCCTTATAGAGGCTTCCAGCAGATGGTGTGGCCCAGATAAGAGGTGGATTTTCCCACCTCAAATGATTTGGATTAAAAGTGTGTCTTCCCACCTCATAGATGCAAATTAGAAGTAAATCTTCCCACTTCAAATTAAGCCAAAAATCCATTACAGGTGTGCCCTCCATTTTGGGGTTTTTATTAATTCCAGGTGTAATTAAGTTGACAACAACAGAATCACACTGACTTGAGACACCTAAAACCAACAGATCAAAACTAGTACCTGTCCTGGTGTAGGGGGTGGGGTGGGGGAAAGATCAAAGCAAGAAAAAGAGAAAAAAAATGGATTCGAAAATCAAACAAAATGTTAGGGAAATGTTTTTGAAATTCCATACAAAATAAACATTCAGAAAGGAAACAAAAAAATAAAATTAGAAAAAATAATTTTTTGTTTTGAGAGAGAGCCATGTAGCCCAGGTTGGCCTCCAACTTATTATGGCCTTGAACTTCCGACCTGCCTTCTGCACCCTTTGAGTGCCAGGATCACAAGCATATACCATTTTGACAGCTTTATTTAGTCTGGGAATGGGCCTAGGGTTTTGTGTCACTCTGCCAGCTGAGCTATCTGTCCAGCTCCAGGAAGCAGAAGAATTTAAAGGTAAGCAATGACTGGCAAGGTGACTCAGCAGGTAAGAGCATTCACTGCCAAGCCTGTGAACCTGAGTGCATCTCTTAGGATCCACAATAGGGAGGAAGATTTGATGCCTGTACTTTCAGCACCAAAGTAGGAAAAAAATATTTCAGTGAGAGGAGGCCTGAAGTGCACACAGAAAAGAAAAGGAAGGAAACAGGGCCTCAGCTCTCAGCTTCAGCTTTCCATGGGAGCCCTTTCAAGGCCAAACCCAGAGAGATGATGCTAGGATTCTCAGCAGCTGGAAGCCAAAATCCAGGAGGCCAACTGTACCTTCCAGGAGGCCCCTCACTGCTTGCATGTGTCCCATTGTAGCTGCAATGTGTGGAGAGACAGGCAGCTTTTACTGGGACGGTTAGAGGGGTTTAGGTTTGTACACTGGCTTTGAAGACAAACTCACTTCCTCGATATGTTCAGAACGGTCCTTTCTGTGCCTCAAAATTCTCAACAGAAAAGCAGGAATAAATATACCCACCTTATAACGGTATTTTGGAGATTCAATAAGTTGTAAATTGTGTAATGAGTAATCAACACTGACATTTCCTATTAACTTGCCAGAATGAGGTTATTGTGTAATTCAAATGCTGATTTTTGTACCCCCTATATCTGCTTACAATCCTTGTTCTGAGAATCTCCTGTCTCAATGTTGTGTAAACACTGCTCTCCAGTTGTCCCCTGATATGCCAATCGCTGAGTGAGGGAGAGAATAGGGACTTCCTGCCCTCCAGAGGAGGAGGAGTTAGAGAAGGTGAAGTAGGGGATTCAGCCACTGGCAGAGGTGTGGGAGACAGGAGGAAGATTCAGCTGGAGTAAAGAGAGCACTAAAAAGCAAGTAACTTTGGGATTTTGTCAAAGAGGGAGTCAGACTAGCATAGAGGGCTAAGGACAGATAATGACTGCTCAAGATTGTGCTGTGAAGCTTACAAAGCAAGTAATATAAGAGTCTCAATTATTAGTATGATAGTCTGGTTAAAAGAGAAACTGAAGAACAAATACAACCTTATATAAATTTACACTAACAGAAAAGTCCATTTTTATTGCATATAGCAACATTGAGGCAGGGTATCTCAGTTGAACCTTGAGCTCACCAACATAGCTTACTCTGGGCATTCCCTGACTCTACCCTCCAAAACCTGGAATGGCAGGCAGGCCTTCATGCCCAACCAGCATTTACATGGGGATCCAAACTTAGGTCCTCACACTTGCACAGCAAGATGCAGCATCAGAATTATCTTGAGAGAGATCTAGGAAAGATTCAGTTACCCCTTCTGCCCCCTTGGCTTAAAGCTGCACCATGGTTATCCAACAGTGCATAACTCTAACATCAAAGTGTTAGTTCTTCTATGTTCCCTCTGGAGGCTTCAGGAGAGTTCATCTTTGGTTTCTCCTACCTACCTTCTAGAGGCTGCCTGAATGCCTTCAAATTCTATTCTCTCTCAGTCTGTCTGTCTGTCTGTCTGTCTGTCTGTCTGTCTGTCTGTCTGTCTGTCT
>CAJQZJ010012579.1:6126853-6137302 GCA_907164525.1 Lophiomys imhausi
AAGGAATCCAGGGACAAATGGACAACTGAAACCTCAGAAGAAAACAGATCAGACACCAAAGAAGACAAATAGCCCAGATGATCCAACCTCACAGACTTCCTCAATAGCTGTTTCCTCAAAAATCTACAACCACAACAATTCAAAATCGCTAAGATTGTTCAGCCCCACAGACTGTCCCAGCCAGAACTTCAGTAAAGCCCTGAAGTTCAGCTTCTGTCTACAAACTTCTTAGGACATTTAAATAACTGAGCACAAAAGGACTGAACATTCAAATGATTCTATTAATGTACTTAATCATTTTTCCATTCTTATTTGGGCCCCAAACAGGTTTACTACATCCCAAATTATCAGGAAGTCATTTTAAGAGAGTGATGTCCCACCTCCAGAAGGTGGGGTGGGTGATCCCCCCCTTTTTGGTCATTTGATGGATTATAGATACTTGTTATTTAGGGGGAGAGATTACAAGCTGTTAAATGGTCTTGTTAAATAGGTTTTGGAGGTTAGACCCAGGGATTTCTCTCTTTTTCTTTTCTGTATCCTTCTTTTTTTCTCTCCTATGTAGGGGTAAAAAGACTTCAGGGAAAAAAATGGGATATAGACATAATATAGGAATGATAAAGAAATTTGAATTGAATATTTAATATTGAAATATGCTCTTATATCTTTGTATATTGATACAAAATTAAGATTATATTTGGCTAAATTGGTATTGTTTTTATATTGATACAAAATTAAGATTATATTTGGCTGCATTGGTATTGATCTTTGTATATTTATAAAAAATTAAGGTTAACTCTTTTTAAGGTATTGTACCTAGGTAATGCTTAAAAATGAAATGTGAAGTTTTGGCTTTTTGTTAGCAACTGTCATAAACTGTTTAGGATAATTAAGAAATGCAAACTAATACTTGTTCAAACATGTCATTTTGTTGGATACTAGGGTAGTCTATCACAGCTATTTTGTAAGTTAATCAGAAATCTAGTTGCTAAGAGACAAGCAACATTTGCTTATCCAAATATAAGGAGATAAATAGGTGGTCTTCAAAAACCTCAAGAGATCTGTAGAATATGGCATTCAAAGATGTTCTCTTAAGATTTTTTGATATTGAGACATGTCATCTCCTGACAACACCCCCTGTTCTACTCCAAGTAGAGGATGAGCATCGAAGAATCTCCAATTGGAGATGGTTGAATTAGTGGCAAGCCTATCTCTTGGCAAGAAAAATCCCTTGCTTCAACTGTAGACAGACTGCTGTCCAAAAAGGACAAAACTTGGAAGCAGGTAAGTCGACAGCCTTACCTGCCTGTCAGAGACAGAGTAGGCAAGTCCTTCATAATTCCTGCTTTACAATTAATGTCTGTCAGAGAAATGGGGCCAAATGGCTGAAGATTGATGCTGTAATGTATGGAGAGAAATTGGGAACTGTCCAAGCAGCCAGTTGTATGTCATTTCTTAGTTTTGGAAGCTGAATGCTCACTTGCTCTCTTTTATCTGTTTATCCCCTACCACATAGTACTGGGGATTGAATCTATGTCCTCATATATGTTAGGCAAATGCTTTGCCACTGAGCTACATACCAACCCCTTTTCTTCCCTCCTCCTTCTCTCCTTCCTCCTCTTCCCTCTCCTCCTCTGCCTCTTCCTTATTTTGCCCCTTTCTCATTCTCTCTTTAAGCTTAAGTAACCTTTAATGCTTTGCATTCAAGTTCATTAATTTGTATGTCTTACCTGCCTTTAAATAAAATCATCTGTATTTGTTGTTTTTCTATTGCTCTGATAAAACACCGTGACAAAGATAACTTAAAGAAGAAAGAGTTTGTTTAGGGCTTACAGTTCCAGAAGGCCAGAGTTTATGATGGAGGAGTAGAGGTAACAGGCGGCACATGCTGGAGCAGCAGCTGAGAACTCTCATTTTAATACACAAACATGAGGCATAGGGAGCTCACTCTAAATGGCACAAGTCTTTTAAAACCCCAAAGCCTACTACCAGTGACATAGTTCTTCTAGTAAGACCACACCCCTCCCAGCTCTCCCCAAACAGCCACCAACTGAGGACAGAGTATTTAAATTCCAAAGACTTGGGGACATCTCATTCAAACCACCACATTATCTTTTTATATGCTCTCATTGCTATCTTTCTCCTTGATTCTTTGTTATAGTTTTCATGTCTTCAAGGGAAATTCTAAGATTGAAAGGGTTGAGGTCTTTAAGAAACATGTCGGAGAGTTTATATCGAAGGTAAAGGGAAACTTGTGGATAACAAACTAAGCAAATCTGTGTTTGGAAAAATCTCTGTGGCCAGTTATATTATGAGTTATAAATTGGAGGAGATGGTAGCTTAATCGAGGTGGATAGCAGAGGTGGAAGGTTTTAAAAAACAATGAGGGACAATCAAAACAGGTGTGGATGTGATCAGCATGCATTGTGTAGCACAAAATCAAGCCAGTCAACACTTCAGCTTGGAGGTGTTAGGGACTCAGCAGCCCAACCCCAGCTAAGGAGCTAGTGACAGTTAACAGCCTTTGTGGAGGAGAGAGTCAATTCTCTCCAATGGTGTGAGTAGGTCAGCCACAGATCAGTGGATGACCACTCTATGATTATTTGGGCAACACAAATTGGATTGGGTGTAGTGGTGCATATCTTTAATCCCAGGACTCTGGGGACAAAAAAACAGGCAGACCTCTGTGTTACTCAGCCTCATACATTTTGTTGTAGCAACACACAAAGTACTAAGATACAAATATAAGGGCAACTTGGGAAAGAGCATTTTCAGCAGAAGGATCAGACAACTTTCTTAAGTGAGGTGTGTCCATGGCCACGCAGGCTAAAATGGCTTCGGTAGAGTATGAAATGTAGAGAGAGGAATATGAATAGCCAAAGGCCAACGTGGGTCTCTATAGGCATTGTAAGTACTTTGTTCTGAGCTAAATGAGAAACCAGAGAAGGGCTTTCAGACAAAACAATGTGCCATTCATTTGATCAGGATGATTCTTGGGGAAAGAGCAGGGGTCAGGAGTTGGGGATCTAAGTGGGAAATAATGGTGGCAGGGGAGGTGGTGAATATAGTCAGAAAATAGACCTCCATTCCTCCTTCTTTCTCTCCTCTTCTCTCTCCCTCTCTTTCTCTTAGGGTCATACATAGCCCAGGATGGCCTCCAACTTTCTAAATAACAGAATAACCATGACTTCTGACCTCCTACCTCTACCTTCTTCAGTACTGGGATCAGAGGCATGCTACTTGGTTTATGCAGTGTGCAGGAGCAAACCATCGCCTGGTGCATGATAGGCAATCACTCTACCCACTGAGCCACATCCCCAGCCTCACTTTTTTTTTTAATGGCATCTTGACATATTTTTAGGTTGGTCTTGAAATTATAAACTCAAATGACCCTTTTGGAATAAAAATATGTGCCCCCACACCAGTTTTATGAATATATTTTAAAGGTTTTGCTGATGAATTGGATGTATGGTGTAAGACATAAATGGATGAAATTCAAGCAAACATTCCAGTGTTTTTACATGGGACCTTGTACACACTCTTTATGAGTGGTAGCATTACCTACTTTCTGTGCTTCCATCTGTGGTTCACCACAAAGTCTGTTTCCATGAGTGTCTGAGTTCATACCAATTATGATGTTTGTAACATCACTACAAAATAAATTTATGAAAGTTCTTTATCCTCTTAGCATGACCACCAAGAAGAATATGCTTTCTGTTCCTGTTGGCCATATATTTCATTTGAGAGGCTATTCTTCTATACCTATGTAACTTTTTGTGTTTGCTTTTAAAGTCTTTGTTTACCATTCTTGTTAAATTAATGTCACTATTTAAAATATTTTATTACATTTATGTATTGTGCACTCCACTGTGGATGTAAATGTGGAGGTCAGAGAACAACTTACAGGAGTCAATTCTCTCCTTTCTCTATGTGGGGTTAGGGCCTGAACTCAGCTCATTAGCTTGAGAGCAAGCACCTTTACTTCTTCACTTGCCTGAGCTTCTCAGAATTCCTCCTGGCTGGTGATCGGGATGGAAAGGACTCCAGAAAAGACCAAGACAAAGATGGTTTCCCATTTTATGTGAGTGGCTGGCAGCTCCCAGTGGGCTGCATTCGCTCACACCTAAAATCTAGGACAATCAGACTGGATCTGAACTTGAACATGAGGGTGAACAATAGGGTCGATGAGGGCCTCAGCTCAGAGGTACTTGACCTGGCAGGATTGCATCAAAACACTTAAGAGGAAGAATGTAACTTCCTCACTTGCAATGACTCCCTCATCAAGGTTTCAGCTGCTGATGCTGGTGTTCCTTCCCCAAATTCCCACCAATATCTGACTGGAAAGAAAGGACAAAGAAAGACTGTTTAAGGATGCCTGTATTCCTTACTACCTTGGGACTTTGGATACTCTAACAGTAGTCCAGTGTTGGTGATTTCAGCCTACTGTATCTCTGTGAAAAGTACAGTTTGGTCTTTTTGTAATTCTGTTTAATCAATTTGGAGGCTGGATTAGCTTTCCAGCCAACCAGATTTCTGCAATCAGACCTTAACCTTAAGTGTTACTATGGCTTCAAAGACGTTAATTATTTGGAAATAATGGGTTTTGATTGAGTTGACTTTTTCCAAAACTGTTTGGAGGGACTGGATAGACAGTTGAGTGGTTAAAAGCATTTGCTGCTCTTCCAGAGGACCTGAGTTCAGGTCCCAGTACTCATGTCAGTGGCTCAAAGCCATTTATTACTCCAGCTCCAGGGGATCTAATTCATCTTCTGGCCTCATTGGGCACCTGCACACACACACACACACACACACACACACACACACACACAAATAAATATAAAACAATATCTCAGAAAACTTATGGATAACCAATAAAAAACATATATATGGAGGAGGATCCAAGATGGTGGCAGCCCATGCGGACGCATTTTAATCTCGGGGAAAACAGTCACAAAACGTCAAGTGTTATAAGACGCTGTACAAACAAATCAGAGTGACTCGACCCCCATGGGTCTCACCCAACTACCCAGGGACCATTAAAAGTCCCTGGGCAGGACGCTCCCTCCCACTCTCAGACACGCGCAGAAGCCACTGAAACCGGGAATCGGGAGCCCCCACCAGGAGAGACACGCCGGGTAAGTTCTAATCTAATACCCAGCAGGCAGATTCAGACCCCACACAGGGATACTTGCTGGGCCACCCCAGGTCTCGCACAGATGATCTAGCTATCTGGCGAAGGGTTGTGGACCTGTGGAAGTGCGCGACTCGGCTGCAGATTACCCATCCGGCTGCAGATTACGATCCACTGTGGTATACGGGAACTTGGTCGACCGTGACTTCACTTGCCAGTTTCCAGATCCGGGCCGTGGGAGTGGCAAGGCTAAAGGGTGTGAAGGCAGATTTACCCAGCACAGGATCCAACCCTGGGCAAACTGTGAGGTATTTACAATTGTTATTGGACTTTTTTGCTAGTACTGGACCTTTCGGCTGGGAGCCAGAGTTTACGTGTATACAGCTCCACCCCCTGGATTAGTTAGGTCTCCACCTAGGAGGCGGGGCTGAATGACTCACCTTACAGGGGTGGAGTCAGGCAATTTGACTGCTACACCAAAGCACCCCCTTTGGACCCATGTCCAGAAGACAACAGGAGCAGACAGCTAAAAACTTCCAAATGGCCAAAGACCCCAGACCAAAAAAAAAAAAAAATCAGAGCGGAATGACTCCAACAAAAGAAAGCAATGCTATTTCATCCAGCCCGGACCACTTCATCACAGCTGAAACACATGAAAACGATGAAAATTCCACATTATGGAAAGTGATAGAGTCCCTTCAAGAAGAACTTAAATCTATGAAGGAATTCAAAGAAGCCACAATTGCACAAACAAAAGCAATGGATAACACCATTAGAGAACTCCAAAACAAGGTGGCTCAACTTGAACCAGAAAAAAAGAGGGCAATGGAAAACCTCCAGGCAAAGACAAGCAAATTGGAGCAGGAAATGTACAAAACAAATAAAATCACTCAAGACATGAAAATGGAAATAGAAACATTAAAGAAAACACAGTCAGAGTTAAAAATGGAAATGGAGAATCAAGGGAAGAGAGCAGGAACTATGGATATAAGAACCAAAAATAGGATTCAAGAGATGGAAGACAGGATCTCAGGAATGGAAGAGTTTATGGAAGAAATCAATACAACATCCAAAGAAAATGAGAAAGCTAAAAAATCACTCACTCACAACATCCAAGAAATCAAGGACTCAATGAAAAGATGGAACCTAAGAATTATAGGCATAGAGGAAAGAGAAGACTCCCGACTCCAAGGTCCAGGAAATATCTTCAACAAAATCATAGAAGAAAACTTCCCAAACCTAAAGAAAGAGATGCCAATAAAAATCCAAGAGGCTTACAGAACACCAAACAGATTAGATCAGAAAAGAAACTCCTCTCGCCACATAATAATTGAAACTCCAAATGTAGAGAACAAAGAAAGGATATTAAAAGCTGTAAGAGAAAAAGGCCAAGTCACATACAATGGCAGACCCATCAGAATTACACCTGACTTCTCCTCAGAAACTTTAAAAGCTAGAAGGGCCTGGACAGATGTCCTACAAGCCCTGAGAGAACACAGGTGCCCAGCCAGACTACTATACACAGCAAAACTCTCTATCAACATAGATGGAGAAAACAAGATATTCCATGACAAAATTAAATTTAAACAATATCTACCCACAAACCCAGCCCTACAGAAGATCTTAGAAGGAAAATTCCAACCCAGAGAAGATAACTACAACCAAGAAAACAGAGGAAATAGAAAACTCCACAGCAACTAAACAAAAAGAAACACAAGACAACCACCTATACCAAAATAATGGGAAATAACTACTCCTGGTCACTAATATCCATCAACATCAATGGACTCAACTCGCCAATAAAAAGACACAGACTTACAGACTAGATCCGTAAACAAGACCCACCTTTTTGCTGCATACAAGAAACACATCTCACTATTGAAGACAGACACTATCTCAGTGTAAAGGGCTGGGGAAAGGTTTTCCAAGCAAATGGACCCAGGAAACAAGCTGGAGTAGCCATTCTAATATCAAACAAAATAGACTTCCAATTGAAGTTAATAAAAAAGACAGAGAAGGGCATTACATACTCGTTAAAGGAAATATTCACCAAGAGGACATCTCAATATTGAACATCTGTGCCCCAAATACAAAGGCACTACATTTATAAAAGAAATGCTTCTAAAACTTAAATTGCACATCAATCCAAACACTTTAATAGTGGGAGACTTCAACACCCCACTCACAACTATGGACAGATCATCAAGACAGAAGCCAAACAGAGAAATAATGAGTCTAACAGAGATCATGAACCAAATGGACCACACAGATATCTACAGAACATTTCACCCAAACACAAAAGAATACACCTTCTTCTCAGCACCTCACAGAATCCTCTCCAAAATCGACCATACAGTTGGACACAAAGATAGCCTCAACAGATACAAGAAAATTGAAATAACCCCTTGTATCTTATCAGACCACCATAGAATAAAGCTGGACTTCAACAGCAAAAGAATCAACAGAAAGCCTACACACACATGGAAATTGAACAACTAATTACTAGATGACTCCTGGGTCAGGGAAGAAATAAAGAAGGAAACCAAAGTCTTCTTAAAATCCAACGACAATGAAGACACAACATACCCAAACCTATGGGACACAATGAAAACTGTGCAACAAGGAAAGTTCATAGCACTAAGTGCCTTCAAAAAGAAAATTGTGAGAGCTCATATTAGCGAATTAACAGCTAAACTGGGTGAATTGGAAAAAAAGAAGCAAACACTCCCAAGAGGAGCAGAAGGCAGGAGATCATCAAACTTAGGGCTGAAATCAACAACTTAGAAACAAAAAGAACTATACAAAGTATTAATGAAACCAAGAGTTGGTTCTTTGAGAAAATCAACAAAATAGACAGACCCTTAGCCAAATTAAAAGGCAGAAGGAAAAACCCAAATCAACAAAATCAGAAATGAAAAGGGAGAAATAACAACAGACATTGAGGAAATCCAGAGAATATTTGGATCCTACTTTAAAAATCTATACTCCATCAAATTTGAAAACTTAAGCGAAATGGACAATTTTCTTGATAGATTCCACCTACTTAAGCTAAATCAAGATCATATTAACAGATTAAACAGCCCTATAACCCCTAAGGAAATAGAGTCATTAGAAATCTCCCAACCAAACAAAGGCCAGGGCCAGATGGCTTTAGCACGGAATTCTACCGGACCTTAAAAGAGGAGTTAACACCAATACTCTTCAAACTCTTTCACCAAATAGAATCAGAAAGAACATTGCCAAACTCATTCTATGAGGCCACAGTCACCCTAATTCCTAAACCACACAAAAGACCCAACAAAGAAAGAGAACTTCACACCAATCTCCCTCATGAACATAGATGCAAAAATACTTAATAAAATACTAGCAAACTGAATTCAAGAACACATCAAAAGCATCATATACCATGATCAGGTAGACTTCATCCCAGGAATGCAGGGATGGTTCAACATACGAAAGTCTATCAACGTAATTCATTATGTAAACAAGATGAAAGAAAATCCACATGATAATCTCGCTAGATGCAGAAAAAGCATTTGACAAAATCCAACACCCCTTCATGCTAAAAGTTCTGGAGAGAATGGGCATACAAGGACAGTACCTAGAAATAAAAAAGGCAATATATAGCAAGCCAGTGGACAATATCAAATTAAATGGAGAGAAACTTGAAGCATTTCCTCTAAACTCAGGGACAAGACAAGGATGTCCACTTTCACCATATCTCTTCAGCAGAGTACTTGATGTTCTTGCTAGAGCAATAAGACAACTAAATAAGATTTTTTTGATATCGAGACATGCCAGCTCCTGACAGCATCCCCTATTCCACTCCAAGTAGAAGATGAGCATCGAAGAATCTCCAGTGTGAGATGGTTGAATTAGTGGCAAGCCTATCTCTTGGCAGGAAAAACCCCTTGCTCCAACTGTAGACAGAATGCTGTCCAAAAAGGACAAAACTTGGAAGCAGGTAAGCCGACAGCCTAGCTCTGCCAAGACAGGCTAGGCACATCCTTCATAACCTCTGCTCTACAATCAATATCTGTCAGAGAAATGGGGCAAAACAACTGAAGATTGATGCTGTAATTTATGGTGAGAAAATGGGAACTGTTCAAGCAGCCACTGGTATGTCATTTCTTAGTTTTGGAAGCTGTGAGCCCTGCAATTCCTATATAATCAGATATATTTATCCCTCTCAGGTCGCTGAGGTGGTTGAAGAATAGATAGCTAGAGTCTCATAATTAAATTTTGAGTCGTTTAGGAATCAAGAGAGTGTTATGGATCTAAGAAGATGTTTTTAAAATTGTGATGCAAGTTAGTATGAAAGTTGAGTTAGGTATAGGACTTTAAACTCATGGAGATGGTTAGATAGTAGAATGTTAAAGTCAGGTGCCAAATACATATGGACTGGACATTGGGAATGTATGCTAAGCCATATAACCCTCATAACTGTGGCCTAATTACCTCTGTTGTTTTTTATTGAATTTATTATTATAAGACAGAGCCATTTGTTAGACTGAAAGGGGGAGCTGTTGGGGGGAATAAGATATACCTTAATCTTAAAAAAAAAAAAGGGAAGAGGATGGGGGATTGAGGGTGGGAAGGTGGGGCTGGAGGGGGGAGTAGGGCGGGGATTGCGATTGAGATGTAACTTGAAGAAATAAAAAATAAATTAAAAAAAAACATATATATGGATAATCATAGCAACACTATTTGTGGCATCAAAAGACACCCTAAATCCCTAGTATCTAATAAATGAATGGACAAAAAGGGTCCTATCCACACAGTAGGTTATAATTAAGACCATAAATATTATAAATCTATAATATGATCAGAACTTTAAAATATTCTATGTGAGAGAAGCCAGACACACACATTACACATATTGTATCTATGAAATTTCTAAAATGTGACATTCTATAGAGACAAAAGCCAAGCTAATTGTTGCTAGGATTTGATAGCTGAGAATAATGGCCAGAAATAATAATGACCATAATAATAAGAATCACAAAGTTTCCTTTTGGGTTGGTGCAGGTGTTCTGGATAGAAACAGTAGTGTTGGTCGCACTAATTAATTTAAATTAGGTGAAAAACAAAAATGAAAAAAAATCAGACTGTAAATAATGCCAAGTGCCACTGACTAGTTCCCTCAGTTCTGGTGTATACCTTCACATACCAGGAGCCAGTGTTACAAGTTTTAATATACTTAATGGACCATATAAAATATTTTTGTATATGTGAAGGGGCTGGTAGATTAATATAAGTTAGATTTAGTGAATATCTAAGTTTCTGATACAGACTCTTAATTCGGGGCATGAAGATCAACT
>CAJQZJ010012579.1:6137702-6161994 GCA_907164525.1 Lophiomys imhausi
TTCTAAAAGGGTATGAAAGTAGTTGTTATGATTATCAATAGGTTTAGTGGATAGGTTAAAGGGGTTGTAGGAATTTATAGGATTAATAGTTAAGAAATTGTTGGTGTTTGTTATAAGTGAATTTAGTAATAAATAAGTGTTAAATAATAATTTAAAAGTTCGGTTTCATATATGTATTATTAAGTAATGATAATGTCAAATACAGTACTTTTTCTTAAAGTGCTTTGGTAATCTGTTGGTACATCTAGAAATTTTCATTCCTTTTCAAGTACTCTGAAACTTTTCAGTATATAAGCCACATTTCATTTATTCTTTTTATCTACTTTTCCATTTTTTGTTGTTGTTGTTTAGATTTTTAGACAGTCACAGGTAACCCTCACCAGCGTTGAACTCCTATACACCTGAGGCTAGTCTGCATTCCTGATTCTCCTGCCTCCATTTTCCAAGTGCTGAGATTACTGTGTAAAGGAACCATCACACCTGATTCCTTTAATTTGTTCATTTTCCAATTAAAGTACATTTAGATTATTTCCATTTTTTTCCCATATACACTGAATGTGACTTGTACAATGTTGACTACTAAAATGAATGATCTTGTTCTTCCCGTCCATATATGTTAGATTTTTTCCCAGGATAACACACACACACACATCCCTTGGTTTTTTGAATTCTCATAAAAGTTTTAAACTCATGAACACTCAATTTCCTTTCAATATTTATAGTTTTCTAGGTAGCGTTGACTAGCAGGAAGGAGATGGAAAATAAAAGAGGTTAATACAGGAAAGAATATTATAAAAATTAATTACATATGAAAATGTCCAAGTGAAATCCATTATTTTATACAATGATCATGTTAATAGCTACCATCAAACATGACTGTTTTCCAATAACTCTACTAAATAAAATAATATTCTATTTGTGATGACTATTCTTGGTTGTCAACTTGACTACATATGCAATGAACTTCAATCCAGAAATTGAGGGCATACCTGTGATCCTGAAGACACAGGTTTTTGATCCAGATCTTGAGGTACACCTTTAATCGGGGACATGTCTTCTGCTGGAGGCAAGTATAAGGACAATGGAAGAAGGTAGGGGTTATTCATTCTTGCCTACTTGCAGTCACTTTGCCAGCACATCCATTGGAGCCTATTTCTTCAGGATTCCAGCTTATACAGAAGATTGGCTGAAACACCCAGCCTTGTGGGACTGAGCAGCTACTAGATTCTTGGATTTTTCCATTCACAGATGGCCATTGTTGGGTTAGTTGGACTTCAGCCTATAAGTTGATCCAATAAATTCCATATATATGTGTGTGTGTGTGTGTGTGTGTGTGTGTGTGTGTATATACACACACACACACACACACACACACATATATATACATATTCCATAAGTTCTATGACTCTAGAGAACAATTATGTTTACGTATACTCTATACACATCTATATTGTGTTATAGATTTCTTTCTTTTGTTGCATTTTTTTGGTTCA
The DNA here is from genome assembly GCA_907164525.1 of Lophiomys imhausi. NCBI lineage: Eukaryota > Metazoa > Chordata > Mammalia > Rodentia > Muridae > Lophiomys > Lophiomys imhausi. The sequence goes on from CAJQZJ010012579.1 coordinate 6,139,196, forward strand.
GATTTGGCAATAGGACTTTGTAAATTCATAATGTACACTGGATGCCTCTCCAACTTTTTTGAGTTCTGGAGTCATGAAGAAAACAAAAATGTTTGTGTTTTAGTAGAATTTATGCCTCAGCAGTTACTTCTCAAATTATGAGTTAATCATGTGACATAAGTCCTCCACATATCACTTTTAAAATCTAAGGTGCTTATTTATGAGATAGATGGATTTATAGCATTTAATGTGATTAGAAGTTGTCAAAATTTTCTTGTACGTGAGTACTGTTAAGTTCATATTTTCAGTTAGAATAATTCAATAATACACATTATTTTATATAGACCCAATCCTTTATTAATATAAAATCCTTTCTCTTTTTGTGATTTTATTGTCAGTCATATATCATATAACAATATTTTGGCAAATAATATGCTAAATATACAACAGTGATCCATGAGGTTTTCTCAGTGACATGGTAGTCATGTTAGCTTCTGTAAGCACATTATGTTATCATTGTGATGAAATCACCTAACAACCTTTTCTCAGAATATATTTATCTTATTAAATAATGTATAACTGTACAGAGATGCTAACGTAGTTTTCCTTTGATTACAGTCTTACAGAAAATTTATTCTTATAGTTTCAAGCTTTGTATGCTGGAGTTTTCTTGAGTCAAAAGTTATTTTTTAAAATACCAAGTACCATGTTTCTGAATAAAATTAACCCATTTATATTTATTGTAAATACAAATGGACTTATTCCTGCCATTTTATTTTTACCATACTTTCTTCTTTTGTTTTTCTTGCTCCCATTTCTGCCTTTTGTTGAAGTGGACAGATTTCTTCATTCCATTTTTCACCTGTTAATGGTTTGAATATCATAAATCCAGGTTAGTTAATTCTTCAGCATTATTTAAGCTTTGACATCCTAATGTCATGTATTCACACCAAATATATTTCAAAATGAACATCTCGAACTATTTTGCATTGTGTAATTCACTCCCTAATAAAATTTTGAACTTTCTTTTTTTTCCCATTTTCACATTTGTAAAATAGTACATTTACACTTGTTTTATATTAAAAATTAAATGTGATGCTAGGTCAAGCACCAGGCTTCATAAAGAAGTCTTCAATTATTGATTCCATTTCTTCATTCAACCAAGAATCCTCTGGTCCAATCGACAGGATCATCTTTTCTCTCCTTTGTCCTTCAAAGTCACCTCATCTTCCATTATCACTTTTATCTTCATCAAATCCATCTACCTTTTCAATTTGTTAAGTCTCAGAACATCTTACACTCACTTTATATTAAAAAAAAAAAAACTACAACCCACACAGTACTGAGTAGATCGTTTGCCTCTAGATGTAATGAACGTCGTTTTCCAGTAACTCCATGCCTTTCTTCATTTACCCTTCAAAATGGCGGACCTAGACCTTCATGATCAGCACCACGTGCGCCTGCGCCTCCAGCGGCCATTTTACCCATCAACCCAAGCAGCAGAGCCCACCCCTCCCGGCGCCTGCGCACGAGCTCCGGGAGACTAGTCGCTCCTCCCCCTAGCTGCGTACGCCTGAAACCGCACGTCCCTGTGCCGTCCCTCCCCCGCAGGCAGGGTACCACCCCCGCCCCTTTCCCGTGAGATTCTTCCGCCTAGTGGAAGGGCCGTCTTTGGTCGACAGCCTACGCGCTCGAAGTGCAGTCCAATAGGCGCTCATGGTCCTGGGTCTCCCTATTTAGTCTTATCTGTGAGCCTGTGCTTTTTTCTGTCTGCCCTCAAAAGTCGATAACCGATCCGGCGGGACTCTTTTGCGTAGCGCGAGGCAACAAATGGAAGAATGGATCCGCGGCGGAGGGATCCACCGACTGCGTTCTGTACGCTCTAATGGGGGGGTTGGCTTCGAGTCGGTGGGGGGAGAGGGAGGAGGCAGCCAAGGAATTGTTTTTTTTTTCCTCGCCCCGCCCTCTTCAGTCTAACCAATAGGAACGAAGAGTTTCCTCCGCTGCCCCGCCCAGCTCCCGCGGCTCGACCAATGAACAGTGGCAGCGGCTCCGAGGGGGCGGGTCCGGGAGGCTGTGCGTGTCTTGTGCGAGCTCTTGAACCAAGTCAGTGCTGGAGTCAGTTGGGCGGCTTCGCTCCCTTGCCGCCGTCGCGGGTGACTTAGGGAGGCGGGAGGCGGGGTAAGCGCGCTGCCGGCCTCGGCTGCGGGAGACCGAGAGAGAGGAGAAGGGCCCGTGCAGGCGGTCGTCGCGTCGCCTAGGTTCAGGGCGCAGACCGGGCGGGGGTGCGCCCGAGTCCGTTGCCCGGAAGCGGGGGGCGGGGGCGCAGCAAGTGTCGAGTCGCGAGCTAGTCCACGGCGGCTCCAAGGCCGCCCGGGGCGGGGACCGACTGCCGGGACGGGCCCTCTATACTAAGGGAGCCTTTTCTTTGCCGGGGCGAGGGGACGAACACTTAGGAAAAAGCACTAGTGCCGCGGTACGGTGTTCCCTTCTCTCCTTTGGCGTCCAGCTTTGAAAGATTTGGAAAAACCGAAAGTTGTTGGGGCGAGAGGGTCACGCGGCACTCGGGCCGGTGTTTGCATCGGGGGAGGGTTGGGGGGGGTGGGGAGGCGCGGGTGGAAGCTTGGGGTGCGGGGTCCACCTGCGGGGGTGTCACTCCCCCGGTCCCTGTCGGCGCTTCGTCTCTTCGGGCCGCCTCCGACCTCGGCCGCCCCCCATCGCATTTTGTTTTTGTGCCTTTTGCAGGGAGGAGCCCTTCCTGCTGGCGTGGAAACCATGGTGCTCACGCTCGGAGAAAGTTGGCCAGTATTGGTGGGGAAGCGATTCCTCAGTCTGTCTGCAGCCGAAGGCAGCGACGGCAGCCAGGACAGCTGGGACTTGGAGCGCCTTGCAGAGTGGCCCTGGCAGTCGGGGACTATTAGAGCTGTTTCCCACACTGACGTTACCAAGAAAGATCTGAAGGTAAAAAACAAAACAAAAGACAAAATCCCTAAACAAAAAAATCATCTCTTGGGGGCTGGGCAGTCAGACGGTGTTCAGTTACCTTGGTAACGCGACAGTCAAACTCCCCTCCCACTTCTGTAATGGACCACTAGAAAGTTGGCATGTGATCTGAAGGTGCAGGAATCTAGACCTTGAAAGACTTTGAAATGGTGTGTAGTGTCAAGGTGTGTTTGGCCTAGAGCTCCAGCAGCTTGAGATTAATAATGGGTTTAGGATTGTTCAGACATCATTAATGCAGGCTCTGGGTCCCACTGGGACTGTCTGATTATGCCCCCATTGGGAAGAGTATTGTTTATTAGTGATAGATTAGAGAAGTGGGTGCTGTTTGGATTCATTAATTGTCGAGGGCTAGCTTGGAAGTGTTTTCAAAAAAGATGATTTTCAGTGGGTGTGTTCTTTTATTTCATCACTCAACTTCTTAAACTTTATAACTTGGAAATGAAGTATGAATGTAGGGGGAGGAGCTTAGTTGTGTTTGGCTTTTAAGGTGGTGGGTATTTTCCTGTGTGGTTAGTGAGACAGGAGTGGGTTCCTAGTTGTCAGTGAGCCTGGGTTGGTGTGGATAGGACCGGACCATACATCGAGGCCTTCGGTGGAGCTGTCTCATATAGGGCATTTGGGGAGGAATGCCTTCAGAAATACAAGTGGGTGTTTGGGAGGAAGGAGAGAAATGGAATTGGTGTTACCAGTGAATGTATTTTTAATATGAATGACACTCTGGAACCTTTTTCAGTTAGATCTCTTGAAAGGAATGAATTCTACTCTCTGATACAAGTATTGATGTGAAAAGATAGTCTGGAAACAACCAGTGAGGAAGCCATTGTGTCAACAAAGGCTCCTTGTGCAAAAACATCTGAAAAAAAGATTCCTAACAAAGGCTCCAAAGTGGTGATAACTTAAAGGAAGCTTGTAAGGACAGAAGATATTTCTACCCTTAGTAATGTACATGCTTTGGAATCTTTGCTAAGTTTTTGCCCATGAAAACTACTAAAAGGAAGCAAGTTTTAGCCATTGCCAGTTGAATGCATGCCTATACCATCATGAGTCTTCAGAGGATTATTGGAAGAGGATATTTGTTTAGGCATTTTCAGAGTTTCCACCATGTACCTTGTATTCATGTTGCAAAGGAAGAGTGACTACTGGGCCCTTAACCACATTGTAAGCATCATGGTGCTCACTAGCAATTGCACTCTTGTTTGATCCTTATAGCAGTGCTTTGGGCTACTAAGTACTGTTTGTTCCCATGTTACAGATGAAGATCTTGTGCCTCTGGAAGATCAAATTTATTGTTGGATGGGCCCCATCCATGGGAATTAACATAGTCTGTACACTAACCAGAAAGTTTTCCTGCAGAGGCTTCCCTCTTAGCCATCATGCCTCTAGGGCAGAGCTAGCTGTACCACTGTGGTGTTACTGATGTGTGCTCTGTGAAGTGTAGCTTCTCTCCTCTGTTCCACTCACTATACCAAATCAGGTTTTAGGGATAGTGAACTGTGTGGGGATGTCCCATGTATTTGCTTTAGGCTAATGCTCATTCCATGTAAAAAGGACTTTGTGTACCAGATTTCAATCATGGTTGCTGTGTTTTTTCACCTGCCAAGTTAAAAAAAATCTAGTACATGGCTGGGTGTGGTGGTGCACGCCTTTAATCCCAGCATTGGGAGGCAGAGGCAGGCCTGGTCTACAGAGTGAGTCCAGGACAGCCAGTTCCTGAAGGTGCAAATCTGCTCTTTTTCTGAGCTTTTACCACTACATTCCCTAGTTGAGTAGCAAAAATAATTAAGTTTAGAGGGCATGTTGTATTTAACAAAAATGTATCTTAAAACTCTAGACCAAGTTATGCATAGTGATATTAAAGCAAGAACCAAATAATTAAGACCATGTTTAAATCTGGGCTTAGGGACATTAGGGTTTGGGGATGGGTTTTGGTGGTGGAGTGACTAAGCTAATTCAAGGGAATTTCAAGTTGTCTGCAACTGTCCATTTACTGTTAGTGTAAATGCTAGCCTTTCTAGACTTGCAGTTTGATGAAGGATAACAAGATGAAGGCTGCTTAACATTGTTTCATCTAGAAAAAGACTTTGTAACAAAGGGATTTTAAAGGTTAGAAAAGCAATATGTGTAGTAGTGGATTCTGAAGAAGTTAAGATGAAGATATTGTTAAACTGGGTCATTGTTAAGTGATTATTATGTGGCAAGTGCCATTTTGAACTCTTACAAATATCCTATTTGGTAAGATACTTTTTTTTTTTAATGTATGAAATTGAGATTTAAAGAAGCTAAATAACTTGCTCACTCTTCTTGCCAGGCTTTAGATAGTGGACTTTAATGTTCAGATGGAATGGAGTTAGGAGACTTTATCTTGCATGCTTTTTTGTGTCTAACACCTGGAACTTTGCTTGCCAGTTAGTGAGTGTTCAGATACATGGATGAATAAATGGAGGACTTTGGAAGCCATTTCCTTTATTACGAGGAAACAAATAATTTACTGATGAGGCAGTAGCCATTTCCTAGTTTTTTTTTTTTTGGTTTTTCGAGACAGGGTTTCTCTGAATATCTCTGGCTGTCCTGGACTCGCTTTGTAGACCAGGCTGGCCTCGAACTCACAAAGATCCGCCTGCCTGTGCCTCCCAAGTGCTGGGATTAAAGGTGTGCGCCACCACCGCCCGGCTGCCATTTCCTAGTTTTAAGGACGAGTTTTATGTTACCCTGCCATGTTGGTATCCCTACCTTGCCCATGTAGACCTTTAGTTTCCTTTAAATCTGCTTTCTTGAGTTCTCTGCCCCTTTATTTGGCTATGTTTACCAAATAAGCAGGCACACCATTCCTTACTAACGTCAGCAATCAGGTGCTCTACCCTTCCATATCACTAGAACTAGAAAATTATGAATACTACGGACAGTGAAGCAGTAGAATTAGAAATTAGAAACTCATAGCACAGTACAATAAACAGTCTACCTCTTATAATTGAATGGTAGGTAGTAGGGTTTTCCAGTAGTATTTCACACATACATAGCATGCACACACACTGAATTTTTTTTTTAATTTATGGAGTGGTGAAACTAGTAGCCCTCTGTGCATTGTAGAGCTAGGCATAGAGTCAATGCATGATCAAAACTAAACTAACCGTGCCATTCTCTGTGTTCCTACTCTGACCTTGGAAACAATTGCCTTGGTGTTTCCAATGGTTTTATAACTAAATACTCAGGTGAGATGAATTTAAACGAAATTGGTAGGTTTGGAGAATAGCTTGATTAGATGTAACATTACTCTGTGTAGCATAAAGACTTTACTCTTGGTAAGAAAAGTAGCTTGAAATATTTGGAACTATCCAAAATCTTAGCAAGATATTTGATAGACTAATAGGTATCACATATAAATACTCTATTAAAAGAAAAGCAAGTTTGGAAAGTATAGGTAGTGAACCATAGTTAGTTAAGCATAAATAACATCTCTTCATATGTGCATGGAGAGAACACAATGGAAACCAGGTAGATTGATCAACTCATAAACTTGAGTGAAGTATCTTAGTTATCTTTGAATATGGGAGTCTTCTGACAGAAATACTGGCAGAACATCTTAAGAGGAGTGCCCTTATTTTTGGTAACTTAACATAGGTCTCATGTACTTAATTTGTATGTGAAGGAGACCTTGAGTTCCTGATCCCATTAATTTTCCATCACTGTGCCTGACCTTTATTTAATTTAGGACCTCAGGCATGCTAAGCAAGTGTCCATCACTGAGCTGCAACCCTAGTTTCTAAAAGACATGTGGTTTGATAGGAAACTAAAAAATGTTGAAGAAAGCTCATAAGTTTTAGATTACAGATGTATTTTGTACAAGTCATCCTTTTTAAGCCAAAGCTAATAAGAATTTTAGCCAAACACAACCTAATACTTGAAAGTCACATAGACGTGTCTAGCCTTTGGCATGTCCATTAGGATAGCTATAAATGCAGCCCAACAAAAAGTTATAAAGTATTAGAGTTTCGGGTTTTTGTTTGTTTGTTTTTTTCTTTTTAAAATCATGATTGTATGGTTTTGGAAGTTGAAGTTTATAGATGGTGGTATCATTTTGCAATGTTAAAAAGTTAGACATGTTTTAGATAACATTTTCTTTATCTAAGTACCTCAAATTTGAGAGAGTTCTTGTCTGATTTTTGAGTTAGATTATCTGAAGCTTCAGATAGTGAATGGATAATAGTTGTAATATTAGCGGAAGTTTGGGAAGCCACTTACATCTCGAAAGATATCCTTTGCCTTGTCCTTGAGAATATAGATAGAGGCTGTAATCATGGTGAAGCCTTTCCATCCTAACAAGTCATCTAGCAGGGAGAGTTATGGAGTCTTAAGCTGGGCTTAGTGGCACGTACCTTTAATCCCATCACTTGGGAGACAGAGGCAGGCAAATCTCTTGAGTTTAAGGCTAGCCTGTGCATACAATCAATTTTTAGGTCAGTTAAGCATATACATACATATATATATATATATATATATATATGTATGTATATATGTATGTATGTATCCTTCCTTCAAAAAACAAAAAAGCAAAAAATGCCCTGCCAGAAATATTTCATATATTATTTTTAAGTCTAAATTCAGTAAGATGTATGTTACTGTTTTCATTTTGAAGCTAGTAAATCATAGGATTAAATTTAGAGGTTTTTTTTTTTTTTAAACCAATGTGTTTTTCTTTTGAGTAAATGTATGTGTTGTCTACATGTGTGTGCACATGTGTGCTAGAGAACAGAGGTTGATTGTTGAGTTGCCTTACTTATCAATCTCCACCTTACTCTTTGAGATAGGGTCTCACTGAGCCTGGAACTTGCCGACTAAAGACTTCTAGCAAACCTCCAGATCCTTCCGTTTCTTCTCCAGCGTTGGAATGACAGAATATGCTGCTGTGCTCAGCCTTCTGTGGGTGCTGGGAATGCAGTCAGGTCCTCATGCTGTACATCAGACTCCCTAGTCCTCTTGCTATACACTGTAAAAAACAATGGATTCTTAACCTGGGATTCAGCTTAGCTGGCTTCCTTTATTCTTACATTGGTTTTGTTCATGTAAAATCATTCTAACAAAGCTTTATCAGAGCTGGGAGTCAAGCCCAGATCTCTAACTAATGGTTATCTCTTTTATTCCATATTTCTGATACATAGGAAAAAAATGTCACTGAAAGCTGGGTTAAGCCTAAGGCTGATGTGAACAGATTCCCTGGCTAGGAAACAGGGGAACATGGCAGCCTTTGAACATGAAGTTGATGTTAAAAGTTGTGTGGATGCGGACGTGGTGGTGCATGCCCTTAATCCCAGCACTTGGGAGGTAGAGGCAGGCTGATCTCTGTGAGTTCAAGGCCAGCCTGGTCTACAGAGTAAGTCCAGGACAGTCAGGACTATTACACAGAGAAACCCTGTCTCGAACCCACCCCACCCCCCCAAAAAAAAAAGTTGTATGGACTGTTTGGGTGCTGGGAACCAAGTCCTCTTAACTGCTAAACCATCTCTTTAGCCCTCAGTCTTAGTGATTTTTAAAGAAGTATTGTGTAGACTAGTAAAAGTTTAGAATTGGAGTTAGTAGTATTAAGTTGGAAGCTCATTGTCTTCTAAGTAGATAAGAGAAACAAGCTAGGAGCCCAAATCAAAAAAATAGTCATTGTAATAATTTGGTTAATGATTAGAACTTGTGTTCCAGTAATACATGATGGTAAGCAAAAGTAGACACAGACTTTGACCTGTTAGAGTTTATATGTCAGTCTTCCACAAATAGCCAACTGTGCATGAAAGTTACGAACAGAAGGTACAAATGTTTTCATTCCATCCGCCGTGGCAGATGTTGACTTTGGTAAGGAAAAGTTGGAAAGTTTCTTCAAAGAAAGGATTGTCTAGCTTTTAGCAAATGATTGGACACAAATGAGCTAGCGATGTCACTGTTGAGGGGTAGGAGTCATGAGCAGATTCCATAGATAAAAGATGAATTAATCCTTGAAATAAGTGAGAGGCTGGTTTATAGGAGGAAGAATTTTAAATAAAAATAATTGATCATCTGCATTACATATTAAATGATTTTATTAAAATCTGCTAAAGAAGACTAAAGATCTAGATGAAATGACTTAGAGAAATACAAGGTATTTTTAACACATTTTTATAACCTTTCAGGGTTTTGTGAATAATTCCTGACTCAGGGCTGCAAATAGACCTGCTTTGGGGTTATGGGATTTTTCGTTTTGGTTGTATGTTTTTGTTCTGTCTTAATATCTTTATATGAATTATAGTTAGTAGTTATAGCCTTAGGGTTCTCAGACATATTTTGCATGTCAGAAGTTTAAGGCATCACAATATTTGGAAAGCTTTCAAAGATAGTTTAACATCTGTATACGAAACTGTATGGCCTGTGGATATTGCTTACTGATAGAGCATTTGCCTGAGGTTCTTCCTCAATACTGGAAAACACATGGGACAACAAACAACCTTTAGAGATACTTACTTCTTTATGAGTAAACAAATTAGTTTTAGGCTTCTAACCCTGAAGTGAATTTTCCAGGTTAGTTGAAAGGGATGTTGAAGAGGGGTCATATATATTAGGCCTTGCTAAGTTCTTCTGATACTGGAGAATTCTAAATGTGGATTACGGTGATGGAAAAGTCATCTTAAATTCACTTTTAATGTTGACAGAAAATTACATTGCAGTGTAATAAGTATTTTTTGGGGGTTTCAAATTCATAGCTCCCCAAGATCACACTCTAGTTAGCATATGTAACCCTTCTAGTTGGGAATTCTTTGAGTTCTGGGCTTTTCAGAGGTCATCTTGAGGGCACTGACCCTATAAGTGCTGTAGAAGTTTACTCCCAAAGTAGTCTTGAAGCCAAAGCTTGGTCCATGTATAATCTCTATCATTAATATTGTAGGCTGTAAAGTGGAGATAGCATACCTGGTAAAAACATCCTTCATTCAAGTAGGATAATGAAAGCATAGAACTTCAGCATTTATAATTGTTTTGTTGTGTTTAGGTGTGTGTGGAGTTTGATGGGGAGTCTTGGAGGAAGAGAAGATGGATAGATGTCTACAGCCTTCAGAGAAGAGCGTTTTTAGTAGAGCATAACTTGGTTCTGGCTGAACGAAAATCATCTGACATTCCTGAGCGAGTAATTCAGTGGCCTGCAATAGTGAGTAAATCTTGTCTTTCATTAAGTTCAGTGAGAACATTTAATCCATTTTGGGTGAAACAAGGGAAATGTAATCCCTTTGAAACCGTAGGGTCGTGTGTGACAAGGTGGAAGAATTAGAAGAGCACTCAGGATCTTCTGCCTATTCTGGTAGGAGCTCTGCAGCTCTAGACAGGTCCCCTAACTTTTTAGGGCCTTGTTTTCTTCACTAGAAATTGAGATGGAGGTAATGTCAAGGTTACAAGTTAGAAAGTAGGAGACACATATTCACACAGATCTTTGTTTGGCCAGATAGATGGTCAGTATTTGAAGAACATTGGAGTTCCATGCTGACTTAATTTAAGTACGGCAAGTACATGTAACAGGTAGCACTGACGGACTCAGTGGGCATTAATAAAGAAAGAGGACATGAGGTGGGAGGGGGAAGAGGGGGCTCAGGATATGTTGGAGCTGTAAAGATTAAGTAAACCCATATAGGATTTTGCTTTACACACATTGTAATTATAGAGCAAAAGTGATCTGTGGATCTGTAGAGGACAGGCCAGACTTTATGGGATACAAACTGGAGCTTGAAGGAGGAAGAGTCCAGGTATGGAGTAGTTGGAAAAGCTGGGAAGCAGATGGAAAACTTCAGTGTGTGGAGGGTGCTAGCAAAAGTTCAGATTTTGTCTTTTAAGTGAAAAATCACTATAGATGCTTGAGCAGTACAGAGCTGTGGTTGTACTTCATCCTTAGTGTTTTTTCCCAGCTGTTAAGAATTTTCTAAAAACATACCCTGTCTCTCAGAAAAATATGTATACTTTTTTTGCATAAGTTTCTGAGGAAATTATGGAGTTTAGACCTGTGTGTTAATAACTTCCAAATGTATATATGGTTTAAATTACTGGGTTTCAATAAATGTTGTAATCTGGTGGCAGCACAAATGCTAGGAAATCCTCGTAGTAAATATAAAAAACTTAATGGCTTTGTCACTTTCTTCTTGTGTAGAAAATTGCCCGTTCCTATTTTTAGAATGATATTGATAGCAGTTACAATGACATAACAGCTTTTTGTTTTGTTTTTTTAGATGTACAAATCACTGCTAGACAAAGCTGGCTTGGGATCCATAACTTCTGTTCGGTTCCTTGGAGATCAACAAAGTGTATTTGCTTCCAAAGACCTTTTGAAACCTATCCAGGTAAACCATAGGAATGGTATTTAGCATACAAACAGAAGTTCTTTTTAATGTGAGAAATGAAATACACTTATTCATTGCCCTTGTGCAGATGCCTAATAGGGAAAAAACTTACCAAAGTTATATGTTGTAAATATCTCTTAGTGTTAGCCTGTAGGTTTGTGCTATCCCTTTGGAATTAAAAAGGCAACATTGTCATATTGATGATGTGTGGTATGGAAAAGGGTAGATGATGTAAAATTGATTTTTCAAAATTGCTGTTTAATATATATATGTATATATGCAATCTTCATGACTCTTACCTATTTGCTTAAATGTAGTTATAACCCCAATTGCTGCTTGCTGTTCCTGACCCTGTGGAGTCCTGTACGAGCAACAGTTTTCAGTTTTCTAATAGCAGTCCCAGCTGAAATCATACAGGGAGATAATCATCTGCATTTTTATTTTACCTTTGATAGTGTAAAAGAATTTCATTGTGCAGCTTAGTGATGCTTCTTTTTTTCTGCTCCATTTACCCCCTTTTTGCTTCTTTTCTTTTTTGGGGGGTGGGGTGGGCAGTTTCATTATTTTATAGTGCCCCTAAATGTTAAGTGCTACCCGGTGCAAGAAAGTATTGAAGAAGGAAATGTACATCAGATACTAAGTTTTGTTTAGCCATGAGGTTCAAGGTTAAGGGATCAACAATACACTAAGTAAAACATCTCCTTTGAACAGACATATATATATAAAACATAAAATTGTTGGATATTGATCAGTTGAAAAGGTGACTTAGAAGTTCCAGGAAACCCCTGTATTTTTCCTCAGAGCAGTTGTTCCATGTTCCCTAGCTCAGTGTTCTTAGCAATTTGGTAGTCAGTTCTCATTGCCAGCAGTAATCACAATTTGTGTCTAATCAGTTTGCTAAACTCCCAGATGCTTACACTCTTGCTCATAAGAGATTGTTAAGAATTTGTTAGAAGGGAAGGGTACCTTAAGAATATAGTCTTGGCTTCATAATAACATTCATCTTTTAGATAGCATTTTATTAAGCTTTATTAATTCCCTCTTTCCTCTTGCTTTGTGATTTGGGATCTCTTTGTTTCTGTGAGTTTATTAAATCTCTCTATTTGCTAATAGGCAATTTGGAATCAGTGGTCAACAGGATTAGGATTGTTAAGCCTATTGGAAAGCTTAGAGCACTGGTTTTCTCTTTATTTATATCTCACCTTACTTCCATTCCCTGGAAAACAAGACTAATAATGAATATCCTATGTAGTGTTTTAAGTACAGGAATGGAAACATGTTTGTTCCTGAGTTAGGTTCAGATACAGGGTACCTCTGTGTGTTAGGAGGATCAAGGGATTTGATCTTGCTATAAATGGAAGGACTTGCCTATATGTAAGGATCAGGGAATTTTCAGCGATACAGATGTTTTTCCTTTCTGAGTAATAAGAGTAGTTTTTATTTCTTGGCATTGCTTTCAGAATTTACATCTTTCATGTGTCCTAGCTTTTCAGTGGAAGTAGAATTCTTAGTTCTGTTAAGACTGAAAAGTCCAGATTGAAGTTTTTATTTGTTCCTAGGAAAAATGCACTGTGGGTTATCAGTATGAATATATCTACATATTAATATCAATAAAATTAATTGAAGGGGATATAATGTGTATTTTTTACATTTTGTTGAAGAATGGTCAAAGTTTATTTCTTCAGGGCATCATCTTGTAGCTAGGCACATCTCTGTAAAATTCCATATTGGAGGATGTGATTACCCTGTGGTGTGCTTGCTGTAAAATAATGTAGATTGCACCTGGAAAACTCTTTGACAGGCACAGTAGCTGGAATTGAAGCTCTTGGTCTGCCTTGACACTGAACACGATAATCTGTGAGCGTCTGAAGCAACTGACACATTTGTTGGGCCTTAAAACCCTCCTAGGTGGGCTAGAGTTAGTCTGCCTCATTGGAGAGCTCTGTGAAGCTATCTCTGTCAATATGTCATTTCATTTGTAATAGGAATTGGAAAATCGTCTTAATTGTAATAGCAGTAATTACATCAAGTTAAAAACATCCACTCCTGAGCATATATGGAACCTCTAGGTTTTATCTGATATTACATGGCCAAAGAAATGCATTTTTTTCTTGCTTGGCCCCTTACTCTGAGACGAGTTGTTTCCAGTGGGAGAAAGGAGTGAGCCGTTCCTGGCTGCGAAGTCACAGAAAAAGCCTGAAGGCCTGCTACTGGAGGGCTCTGTTTTTAGCACTCTTTTTCTCTTTGCCCTGTTAGAAGTTGGGTTTGGCAGGTTATTCCTATTGACAGTTTCTATATGAATTTATCATAACTGGGTATGCACATAGAACCATGGAACTCGGGAATAGTGCCAAGAACAGAGCTACTGTCAAGAATGGATTGTCTCAGAAGAGGTTTATTCTGGAGTCTTAGGCTATTCATTTAGATTTGTTGTTTGTCCCTCCACCTCTTAGAACAGAAGTGCATTTAGAATACTAAATGAGTTTATGTGAAAGAAGTTTAAAAACAGTAATTTCAATAAACTGACAGTATGCATCTGTCTCGTATATTTTCTGGGTTTTCACCATCCATGGGGTTTACAGGAATACAGAGTATTTTTTATTTGGATTCATCAGTTTGACTTGTATATTATTCCCATAACCAAAATTATGTCATGTTAACCCCCTTTTTCTTTTGAAAATGAGTTATTTGTGTCCATATGAGTGTATGCCGTATGTATGAGTGCCCTTGGAGGCAAGAAGAGGGCATTGGATCCCCTGGAGCTGGAATTAACAGGCACCTGACCTGGTTCTGGGAACCAAACGTGGGTTCTCTGGAAGAGCAGCAAGTGTTTTTAACCCCTGAGGCATCTTTCCAGCCCAAATTGTAATTCATCTCATGCTCCTAACTTTAACTTCAGCTTTGAATTCTTGTAATTGTTTAGTGGTTTGTGACTTTTTGACCTATTCAGTTCACAGGAATTGCAGTAGTTGCTACAATCAAATGGTTACTAAATACTATTTAACTAATCTGATTAAACCAATTGAAACATCCAACTCTTAACTTTCATAAACAACTCTTTTGGTCTTTTTGATTTTACAGGACGTAAACAGTCTTCGGCTTTCCCTTACTGATAATCAGACAGTCAGTAAAGAATTTCAATCTTTGATTGTAAAACACTTGGATGAAAGCCATCTTTTACAAGGTGTGTAGATGGTCTGCGGTCAACAGTTCATGAGTCAGTCAGTGATGGACCTATGAAAAGCTAGGTTCTAGACTCTTACTCTTCATTGAGAGAAACAGTTTGATGTTGGAGATTAGAAATTTCTTTTTAATTCATGAATTTAAAAATTTTTGTTTGTTGCTTTCTATATGGTACTATGTGACCAACGGATTTACAATGCTAAAGCCCCAGGAATTTTGAGAGTTCAGTTGTGGCAGTTAAAAAACCCAGCTATATTTTGACATAGGCTTGCTGTATTTGGAATTTTTGTTATATGAAGTTGATAAGACATTATTTGGGAACTGGACAGTAGTGGTGCGCACACCTTTAATACCAGCTCTCAGGAGGCAGAGGCAGGCAGATCTCTGAGTTCGAGGCCAGCCTGGTCTACATAGGGAGTTTCAGGGTAGTCAGGGCTACACAGAGAAACCCTGTCTCAAAACCATTTTTAAAAAAATCATTATCTAGCCGGGCGGTGGTGGCGCTCGCCTTTAATCCCAGCACTTGGGAGGCAGAGGCAGGCGGATCTTTGCGAGTTCGAGGCCAGCCTGGTCTACAAAGCGAGTCCAGGACAGCCAGAGCTGTTAAATAGAGAAACCCTGTCTCGAAAAACCAAAAAAAAAAAAAAAAAAAAAAAAATCATTATCTTTTCCTTTCTATTTACTGTTACTAGTTTCTCAGTCAGCTTCATTGACATAAGCTTTTGTTTTAGTTTAGTTTTTTGTGTTTTTTTTTTTTTTTTTTTTTTTTTTTGAGCCTTAGCAGTTCTGCCTGGGATTCCTGCATTAGATTAATCTAAAACCACAGAGGATAGTGAGTTCTCTTTTGGTGAATTGTTTGGTACTTCTTGGTCCCATAGAATATGGTAGGGTATGTATATTGCCACTCCTAAGACAATGCAATTTTATTTCTTTCCTTTTCTTCTTGTTTTTTTTTTAAGGTGACAAGAACCTTGTTGGTTCAGAAGTAAAAATCTATAGCTTGGATCCATCTACTCAGTGGTTTTCAGCAACTGTTGTAAATGGAAACCCAACATCAAAAACTCTTCAAGTCAACTGTGAGGAGGTACAGCAATGATAATTGATGCCATCATTATACATTACAGGGTAGGGTACTGTCCAGAGCAGCTGTGTTCTTGATGCTGACTCCCTTTTTATTATAAAATATTAGAGTTAGAAATAAAAGGCATTGCAGTTGTTGTAAAAAGAAGTTATTTCAATGGTGTCCTATTGCTGTGTTAGTTGCATTAATTTCCAAGTATTGTTCTCAACATTTAAAATTTTTCTAGTATCTTTGTTTTATTTTTAAGATTCCAGCACTGAAAATTGTTGACCCAGCACTGATTCATGTTGAAGTTGTACATGATAACTTTGTGACATGTGGTAAGATATTGATTAACCCTTTCTCCTTCTACTCTTTCTTTCTCTTCACATTAAGAGAAAGAAGGAAGCCTACTTATCCATTATTCTATATTGTAGGTAATTCTACAAGAATCGGAGCTGTAAAACGCAAGTCTTCTGAAAATGATGGAAGTTTGGCTTCTAAACAAGCAAAACCTTGCTCTGAGGTAACTTATTTTGTCACTGTGTGAAACTTTGACTTTAGCATTGCATGGCTAGTCTTAATAGTGATGAAGCAGTTGGTCGTGTTCTTCTGTGCTGTCTGGTCTGCTTCTGTTATAAGTTCCAGATTTTAGCCATAATTTCTGTACTCATGCAGATGGAGATAATATAAGTTTCTGGTTCACTATTTTGGAGGTCTAAAAGTTCCATTTTTTGGTTACTTGGTGTGTGACAATTTTACCGTTAAGGTGGTTCTGAAAGTAATTGAATTATATAGTTAAATTGGAAACTTACCTGGTATGAGAGGAAGGGGAGAACCTTAGGATTGTGAGAAGGTTGTCTGTTGAAATAGGACTCTTAGCCTCATGATAATGATGACTTGCATTGGTTGTTTGTGATTAAGTATATGGATGTATATGGATGTATTACCTTTTTAGAATAAATGACTGATTAATTTTTGGCTCAGAAAAACTGACTTTTATGGATGCCATGTGAGTTCAGGTGTTTTATTTACTTCTTATCTGAAATGCTATTTGGAGCTATTTCTCATTTCATCATTAGGACATGTTGCAGGATGAATAAATTTTACAGTTTAGGGATCCAAATGCATGTGTTACATGAAAGTTTACCACACTATAATATTCTGGGTTAGTGTTTAGAATTCTAAAACTAGAATGATTCCAAGCAGACTGCTTATAGCATTTAAGAGGGACCCTCAAATATTAGGAAAATAAGGCAAGAAAAAATAGCATGGAGAATGAGTCCGTGAGTGAACCTAGCTAGGGCTCTGGATCAAGGGCCTTTTGACTGTTCAGATGACAAGAACTTTGATACTTTACCCAAAGGCTCCTGACTCAAGGTGATGAAAGCCTTTCTCTTCCTTGCAAATGTCTAGACTTCAGTCTCTTTAGTGGAGGCTCAGAGTGTTCAGGAAAGAATGACGAGATCATTTTAGAAATTAATTAGGAATTAATATTTCTTCTTCACTAAATTTCAGATATAACCATCTAGGAAACCAGAAAGATGGTGTATTTACCGTGTGCTATTATAGGACAAGAGTCATGGGAAGAGAAAGGAAGCACCTTCAGAGGCAGAAGGGAGACATTAGCTGAGTCTTGAATATATGGTGTGATTTGGGAGGGAGTGATAGTGGAAACATGGGCACTGGTTAGGCTGTTGATATTAGCTATTGTGAATAGGCATGAAGTGAAGCAGTAACCTTAGAGGATAGCTTTAATTTGACGTGGTGGAAGACTGTGAATAGACATGAAGTGAAGCAGTAACCTTAGAGGACAGCATTAATTTGACTTGGTGGAAGACTGTGTTAGGATTGAGGAATTAAGAGAATACCTCATACAGTGAGTGAACTGAACAATTGGAGTGTTTGTGCCATGGAACACAGCAATTCTAGTTTACAAAGTTCAAGTGATGTGGTCAGGTGATCAAGTATAGTACTGTTTGGTTCTCAGCATAGGAAAGGTCTGAGCTGGTTAGAGATCCTTATTCTAGAAGGAAATGATAGTAAGTCTTTTAGGGCAAAGTATTAAAGGACTATAAAGAGAAAATGATTGAAGTGCATCTTAGGGTTCAGCTCATAGAGGATCTTGCCAACTAATTCATTGTTAGAAGCTACATAAAAGTGGGTAGAATTATGATCTGTCAGATTCTGACTTTGGAGGAGTTGTTAACAATCTGTTACAGAAGTGAGTAAAGGCCAGTTAGGTAAATGTTGCCTGTCATAGAGAAGAATGCATTAACTTAAATAGTGAAAAGAGTGATGAAAATGAGAGTTGCAGGTGGGGAAGGGGTCAGGGAGTGGGGATGTATACCTTGGACATTGGAAATCATCCTGATATGCTGACACAATTGTGGTCAGTAGAGACCTCCTGGGGGTGTGCCAGTTCTTCAGAGTGTGAAAAAGGCAGTTAGGAGGTGTTTGTAAAACATGCTCTGCCTGACTCCCTCTAGTAGAGAAGGAAGCAAGGCTTAATCTTTGAGCATGTCTGTACTATCTATTCATGCTTAATAAGTTTGTGTGTTCTTGAGCTCATTGTTGGGCACAGTAGAAATCTTAAAAATTAACCTCTATGTGGTAAATGAAGAACTACATTCCACATTTTAAAAATACCAGTTTTTATCAGGCTTTTATGTCATCCCAGTTACTTAGATGTCTGAGGCAGTAGGATCCCTTGAGTTCAGGTTATAGTATGATATGCTCATTGGATATCCACATTGTTTGTCATCAATATGGGTGATCTTCTGGGAGCAGGAGACTAACAGAAAAATAAAGGACATTGGAAGTATGGATATTTACTTGACTATTAGAAGCTATAGGAGTCTGGCACTATTACTTTAAAATTTGTGGTTAGTTAAGAAAAGTATAGTGAAGCAAAGGAATGATAGCCATTCATTCCTCTGGGCTCCTTCCTCTCATCCTTCCTTTTATGTATCACAGAAGCCTGGTATTAGAATGTCTCTCTTTTGGAACTATTACTCTCTTTTGTATCCTCCTTGATTCCTATTCTTTGTGAATATTTTCCCATATCAGTATACTTTTATATTCTGGATGACTTTATAATTGAGAAAGTTTTGGAAACACTGGTCTGACCTAGGTTTTAAGAGAACTGAAGAGTTAGAGAAACAGGGAAAGCAGGCAGTTACTATAAATGTGACAGGTGAGTACAGTAGCACCCTTGGCACCATTCTCCCCTGTGCTTGCACTTCTCAAATACATTGCACTGGCACAGGTTTACTTTTAGGGTGGTCTTTGGAAGATAGGAGTTGGGATTAGATAGGTGAGACATTGGCTGTGGTGTGGTTAAGATAAACATGTTTGCCAGTGGCATCTGGCTCCTTGAAGGTCTTCTCTGCCTAGCAGACTATTCCTCAGAGTTATGACACTGCTTGGTTAATTGAGTCTGCTGAGGAGTGTGAGCCAGCAGTGACCTTTTTAGAATACTGTCGTACACTCAATTATATTATCTCCGTCTGCTGGCAGGGAGGAACTATTGCCATGACTGGTATAGAAGACCTTCAGGGAAAACTCTTCAGGTAAGAAGAAACTTTGACCTTTGTCAAGTCAGAGGCCAGGGCAGAAGTGTGTGCGTGAAGATGGGTTTGGGATCAGGAGTCCTGACCCAGTTGTGTTGAGTCTTAGGCAGGGTATGGAGAGGTATTCTTCAGTTTCTTAAAGAAAAAGCACTCATTTAATGGCTGATTGTATAACATGGTGACATAATTGAGAACATTTGTAAAAGATTTTATTGCTTTTAAGAGAGCTTATCTCTAAGATTGATTTTCCTGTGTGCCAAGCACTGTAGTAAATGTTACCGTCACTGTATAATAGGAAGAGTGGCTAAGAAGTGCCAAAACCTTGATTTCAAACCAAGGTTTGACATCAGAATCCATTGACTTTATTCATCGTGCTACTGTTGTTACTTTCCCCTAAATCTTTGTCTTTTTGTGGTGAGTCGCCATTGTAAAAATAGCAGATTCCCTTTTTTTCCTTCACTATCTCCCCTTCTAATGAATATTTTACTGCATACTAGATGGGAGATACTGATGTACTATGGTGAGCATTACCACTGCCTATCTTTTCAAGTATCTTCTACCACTAACATATAGCTACTTGAGAAAATGAAGTGCTACTGTGTTTTCATCCATACATCATTCCTCTAGTGTTGCTCATCATTTGCCTTATGTTTGGCTTGATGAGTTCAGACAAGGGATAAAGGAGCAGACCTATGCCCCAAGTGTGCATTGGGAGGACACTGACAACAGCTAAGTAAAAGAGCTTCACAATATAACAGGTCTGTGGAAGTAGAACCAGGGCTGTGGTAAAACTAAGGAATGGCTCCTAGGACACTCTTGCAATAAGTAACCTGAAATTCTGAGGACTAGCACTTCAGCCAGTTCAAGGGTAAGAAGATGGAACCAACCCCTGAAAACTAGGCAGAAGGAATAGCAAGTACAAAGCCCAGACAAGAGAAGGCTTAGGATGAGTGTGTGAAGAGAAGCCAGTTCAGATGAAATGCTGTGGCCAGGGAAAAGAGTTCATTGAGATGGGAGTGATAGGTGGCTGGGGACTGGACCATGTGGGATTCTTTTAGACGGTGGGGAGGTAGTCCTACTTAATGTCTGATAAAGCTAGGTCTATGATGGGTAGGAGTATCAGGGTTAGGGTTATCAAGAATGTAGGAAAGCTAGACTAGACTAGTCTGGGAGAAACACAGTAGTGGTATTACAGAAATGGAAAGATTCAATGGATAGTTTGAAAATGGAGACATGATTGATTGATTGATCAAATGTGTGGAATGAGGAAGATGGGAAGTTTCTTGATTTAAGCAGATTCATGGATATTGTATAGAGTAAAAATATATCCCACAATTTACAGTCTAAATTTTAAAGTATGTTGGTTTTGGAGTGCAATTTAAGGAGAAGTAATACTAAATCAGCTCTAGACGTACCAAAGAAAGGGGACGGAGGACGGAGGGCATACCTGATGATAGTGAACCGTGAATAAGCATTTGTAACGGGTTGGTAATTCAGCTTTTGGAGACTACTGGTTTAATACGTGATTATCAAAGAAACTGTATTGAATTATAGTCAAAAGAAACTTTTAGAAATAAACTCAACTAATTTCTTTATTTAAAAGACTGGGAGACAACCCCAGAGATAGAAAGTTGACTGTCCTAAGACTGTAAACCCTGGTGCCTACACAACCAGGACAAAACCAACAGGCACACAATGTTTGACCAAAGTTGAGTTGACAAAAATAATGTCAGAAATGATCAGATACTTCAGTACCTAAAAATTATTTGAAACAATGCCAGAACTTTGATAATTAAATTTTTCTTATTTTTGGGTGTTTATTCTATGCTGGATAGTCTTTTCAAGGTTGTCAGAGTAAATGAGAAAATGATTCATGAGTAGACAGCATTTAATATATTGGCAATTGTCAAGTTTTAAAAATTACAGTTCTGTGTCATAGTTTAGAGGTTATTAGATGAAGCCTTTTTAGGTTTGCATTTGGTTAGGATAGAGGTTGTGGTAGTTAGTATGACATAACTGAGAAAGGCATAGGACTAATGTACAGATGAAGAGTCTAGTTAAATCTGTAGACTGAATACACAGTCAGCCATATACAAGTTGTCTGGAGTTTGTATGTTTTTGTTTTTTTCTCATGGTAAGAAATTTTATTTCTGTAGCTAATATAAATATGTGGATCCAATATTTTTATTTTTACAAAGGTGAAATTATATGGAAAAGGGGAAAAGATATCCCAGCTTTTTCCCATAGGCCAGTCATGACTTAATATTTTTTCCAGCTTGGGGTGACCTTTGTGACTTGATGAGCCACATAAGAACAAGAATCGTGTCCTCAATCTTTATTGCATTGCCAACGCTTATCGTGGTACCCAGTAGGTTCCATTGCCTACAAGAGTCCTATGTGGTCTGGTCTCCTGCCAATCTACGCAGTAAGTGCGTGGTGGGCACTCAGGTCATGTCCAGATGATTGCATGTGAAGCAGCTACCATTGGAGCTGTCACTTAAAGTTCACCTCTTTGCATTGCATTAATAAAGCAGTTGTCACATCTCTCTTCCATATACAGTGACAGAATTCTGAAAAAGATCAGCTTGTAATTTATAGGATCACTTAAATTTTGTGGAAAATGGAGAGACTTATTTACAGCTATCAGATAAGAGTCCTTGGTGTTTCATTTAGCACTTGTTTATTCTGCTGGTCTTTATTTGGCAGTGGTATTGTGTTTGCT
Organism: Lophiomys imhausi; assembly: GCA_907164525.1. NCBI lineage: Eukaryota > Metazoa > Chordata > Mammalia > Rodentia > Muridae > Lophiomys > Lophiomys imhausi. The sequence continues at coordinate 6,161,051 of CAJQZJ010012579.1, forward strand.
TAGCATTAAACAAAGGAAATTACCTTTAATTTCTTTAATATACTATAATTTCCCACTAGGGACTTTCTATTTAATGTCTGTTGGTTTGGTATCTTTTAGGCCTCTCCCAGTGTGTGTCCTGTGCAGTCGGTTCCCACAACAGTGTTTAAGGAGATCCTGCTTGGCTGCACTGCAGCAACTCCATCTAGCAAGGACCCCAGACAACAAAATATTCCCCAGGCAGCCAACTCTCCACCTAACATTGGAGCAAAACTTCCTCAAGGGTGAGTAATGCTTTGTGCAGGGTATTCAGGTACAGAAGTAAATCATTTTATTCACGGTTCATTGTTTCTGTCTCTGGTATCCCAGGGATGTTTCCATAGGAGCTCCTCAGGAGAGATGATTGATCAGGGGCCTTCAGAGGTGGAAGTATCCGAGGCACCCAGAACATGCATAGGGTTGGTTCAAATAGGTGTCTACTTTTGAGGAAAGGGGAGCTAGTTGGATGTACATGGGAGACATAGGTCAGGGGGTGTGTGAAGGAGAAGTTGGCATGGTTACAGTGAGGTTTAGCCTAACATGCATTGAACCCCAGTTATAGATATGTGGCTATCGTGGAGCGTCTGAGAATAGATACTTGGAAGCAGCAGCTTTGCCTGTCAGTTCACAGGTGAAGAAAATGTGAAGTTTAAAGTAGTCAGAAGGATCTCTTTTGTGAGGGAGTGGTGGCTTGTACATGCAAGTGATACAGACTTGAAGATAAGGGTCAGAGAGACTTCACTGTAGAAAAATCAATTTGGAAGACAACTGCAAAAAACTGGGGAGAATGGGAGAGCACATTGGTTCACTAGGGAAAAAGTGGGGTGGGTGGCAGCCTGGGATGGAGCTAAGGGCAAGTGACATAGCTATCAAATGGAGCAGTGTCGGCATGTGCACAAGCACACACAAGCACACACACACACACA
>CAJQZJ010012579.1:6185674-6200484 GCA_907164525.1 Lophiomys imhausi
TGTCCTGAGCTCCTGTCCTGAGTTCCTGTCCTGAGTTCCTGTCCTGAGCTCCTTTCATGGTGAACTGTGATGTGGAAGCATGAGCCCAATAAGCCCTTTCCTCTCCCACTCGATCTTGGTCATGGTGTCTCATCGCAGTAATAGACACCCAAACTAAGACACTGGGATTTTATGGTGTGAACTTTCTGAGCATTCACACCAATGGGCACTGTGAAGGCCTGAAGGTCTGCAGCTGACCATCAGGGAGAGAGACTTAGTATGACACCTGAGAACAAGTCACAAATGAAAGGCAGAGTTCTAGCCAAAGGTTAGGACCACAGTGGAAAACAGAAGGTTTCCATCTACCCAAGCAGTCTCCTACCACTAGATGATGGACAGACAGCATCTGCTCTGTGAAGAGCCTGTTGCTGGTCTTCAGAAAAGTTAGATAAACAGAGGTGAAATAGAGTAAGTTGTGGGAAAAGCCTTCTGTGGTCTAACCCTGTATACACCTTCTTTCCAAAAAGCTGTCACAGAAGCAAATGACTATTTCCCTCACTGTGTTCACCCCTAACAGGTCAAGTAACAAGTGAGCAACTCTCCCAATGTTACGGAATTTCATGAAATTTCAGGTTCCCAGAATCACTCACTCACTCACTAGAAAGCAAGTTGTTCACTGACAGTGACAGACACTTTTCCTGCACTGCAGTATCTGGTTAAGCCAGGAGGCACTGAAAATTTAACTTTGGCAGAATCCAGATCCTAGGAAGCTTTCATATCTAACAGAAAACATGAATCAACAGGAAAATGCCTATCTAACAAACATTGAACATTGTGTGATTTTCCTAGGTAAGGTGTGCTAGTGGCAGAGAGTACTTCATTTTTCTAACCACTGGTTAGGAAAGTCAAATGTTAATTTATGCCATAGAAGAAGGCTCAAGACTCTGTGTGGCTGAAACAAGCCATACAGCACATATGCCATGAAAGGATATAAAAAGACAGGTATTAGAAAATACTAAAGTTATCTGGGAGATGGCTCAGCAGGTAAGGGCATCTGCTGTACAAACCTGAGGATCTGAGTTCAAATCCCCAGATCCCATGTAAAAAGAGAATGCCTGTAACTCCAGTGTTGTGGGGTTGGGACAGGAGGATCCCTGGGGCTTGCTAGCCACCAGCCTAGCTCCAGGATCAGAGAGGGTACTGGCTGGTTTTGTGTCAACATGACACAAGTTGGAGTCACCTGAGAGGAAGGAACCTCAGTTGAGAAAATGCTTTCGTGAGATCCAGCTGTAGGGCAACTTTCTAAATTAGTGATCAGTTGGGGAGGGCTGGTGGTCCTGAATTCTATAGGGAAGTAGGCTGCTAAGAAAGTCAGAGGAAGCAGGCCAGTAAGCAGCATCCCTCTCCATGGCCTCTGCATCAGCACAAACCTTCAGGTTCCTGCTTTGTTTGAGTTCCTGTCCTGACTTCCTTCAATGAATAGTGCTACGGAAGTGTAAGTAGAATAAACCCTTTCCTCCTGAACTTGCTTTTTATTCATGCTATTTCATTGCAGCAATACAAACTCCAAGACAGACACCATGTTTCAAGGAAATAGATGAAATGTAATAGAGCAGGACACCCAACATCCTCCAGTGGCCTCTGCACACCCACAGGTACATGCACCTGTACACATACACTCACACACATCTCCAAATACACACACACAAAATAAAGAAACTGCTAAAGTTACCATTGACCATTGTTCAAATGCAAACACGAAAGTAGAAGGTGAATCCCATATGGTTCTGTGAATTATAAAACATGGTGTCTATGTGGCTGTGTTTTGCCTTTGCAGCACAGAGCACATCAGCATTACACTCAATGACTGTGTGAGTCGGAATATAAGAAAGTGGCACATAGTAGATGTGCTGGCTCAGGCAGTGTGGGGCTCGTTGAGGTAAGGAGCCTCACCGGGTGCCGTGGGCTATATGGGTCATAGGTAATGCTCTTGAAAGGGAGTAATGCTGCTCTCACAAAGCATGTTAGATCTCAGAGTCCAGTACTCCAAACAGAGCAGTCCTGGCTTCTGACCCTCCCCATGGGTTTTTTCTGACACGTGCTGCTTTTATGCTTTTATTTTATAAGCCAGTCATCATGAGGCCTTCCCAGAGGCCAAGCTGCAGGCTACGTAAACCTCTTTATGAAGTGTCCATATCAGATATTTTATTACAGAAACTAAGACATATGTAAAAATATGTGACTGAGGCCACAGACTCTGAGGTCAGATGGGTCAGCAGGTAAAGGCATTTGTCACCAAGTCAAATGGCCTGAGACTGACCTTTGAGACTCGCTCATGCAAGTCTTAAGGGAAAGCACTAATTCCCATGAGTTGTCCTCTGACCTCCACTTGCATGCAATGACACATGTCTACTCATGCATATACAAACAGTTTTTAAAATTAGTACGATTAGAAGCAAAACATGGAATAATTTTCTTTGAGAAAGTTGTAATTATTTGGTTATAAGGAAAAGAAGAAAGTCAGTGTAGTAAGGAGGGAAAGAAAAAGACATGAGCTTAGAAATAAAACATACAAAGGCAGCTTCAAAACCAAAGTAGACTGGAAAAGTTGCTTTCTTTGCTTGTTTTTAGTTATGTATATGTATGTATATGTGTGTGTGTGTGTGTGTCTGCATGTGAGTGATGGTGTCTGGTATCCTTGGAGGCCAGAAGAGGGCATCAGATCTCCTGAAGCTGGAGTTCCACCCAGGAGAACATGTAATCTCATTGTATTTAGAGCAGACTCACTAGCTTGCTCTTGACGTGCACACCGTACTACTGCATGTAGTAGCTAACAATCAGTATTCCAAACCGAGCCCTCAGGAGCACAGGCAAGCATAGTGAGTCTGAGGCCAGCCTGGCCTGCACAGGGAGTTTCAGGCCACTATCCACATCTCTTAGGGGAAGTTGGGCTTTTTGTGAGGTGCAGGGGATGGAACCCAGAGTCTGTACATGCCCGACAAGCACCAATAATGATCTCCACCTGCAGTCCAAAGCACATGTGTAGAGATCAGAGATCAGTCTCAGCAGTCGGCTCTCTCCTTCCAGTGGTTCTGGAGATGAACTCAGGTCACCAAGCTTGTGCAGCACACACTGAACATGCTCACCAGCCATGGCACTGGCTCTTGAATAGCTGACACCACTGACATACAAATCCTAAGTCTGTATCAACATCACCTGTGTGCTTCAGCTCGCGTCACCCAGGAAAACAACGAATTCCTAGACACACATGACCTACCAAAGAGATTCAATTGGTAATAAAATGTCTTCCACTACAGAAACACACAGGACTAGGCAGCTTAACTCTTAAATTCTACTGAAGAGTTAGGTGAACTAATTATTTTCAAGGTTCCATAAAATTACAGTGACTAAGTCCAAACACATGTATGACGCTAAAGGCAGACTGGGCACTACACAAAAACTGTAAGCTAATCTCACTAGTAAATCGAAATGCAAGATCTCTCAACGAAATATTGTAAATCAAAGTCAAGCACACATGAGCTGGAGGAAGGAGAGAGAAACAAAAGGAAAGGGAAGTGATTACTAATGAGATCATTCACTGTGATCAAGTGGAGTTTATCCTTGGGATGCAAAGACAGTTCAATATATACAAAATGATATGACACCATATTAATAAAGGGAAAAGTGGACTTATTTCAAATGGAGAAAAGCACACCCTTTCACGGTAAAAACAAAACAAACAAAAACCTGGAAGCAACTAAGTAAAGGGGACACATCTCTAATAGAGGCCATGTATGGTAAACGTAGAAAAAGGAGAGGGCAAGACAGGTCAGGGACTAGTATGTCCATTCTCAACACTTTTTTTTTCTTTTCTTCCCCTTCCTTTTAAAGGCAGGGAGATAAGTTGACACTGGAGCTTCATGATGCTCCTGAGCTATAGGTCCAGTCCAACAAATACTTCTTGTGTGTGTGTGGGGGGGGGGTTAGTTTGTTTTTATTCATAGCCAGGGTCTTAACTCTCAGACTGGCCCAGAACTCACTTTCAACTCATGGCAATCCTTCTGTCTTAGCCTGCCAGGTGCTAGGGTTACAAACATGAGTCCCATGCCCAACTACTACTTTTCAGCATTGGCCTGGAGATGCTAGCCATCACAACTACTTAGGGGAAAGAAATAAAATGCATCCCCATAGGAAAGGAAAAAATGAAACGTCTGTATGCTGATGTCATGATCTTATACTAAGACGTTCTTAATTCAAAAATCAGAATGAATGAATTCAGTAAACTTGCAGGAGTAAAAAAAAAAAACCCAACATATAAAAATCAACAGCAGTTATTTCTCTTTGCTTCCTGGCTTCCGGCCAATGTTTTATCTCACCTAAAACTCATAGCAACAGGGCCAAGTAAACAAGGATGAAAACCTCCAGAGCCATGAGTCAACATAAACATCCTACTAAGACAATTTTGTTTCTACAAATAATGAACCACCCAGAAAGGAAATAAAGAAAATAACTTCATTTACAACAGGAACATGAAATTTTAAATATTTAGGCACTTTTATAGTAAGAATGTAAGTTAGTACAACTATTATGAAAAATAGTATGAAGACCACCTCTGTTGGCACCTAACTATAATTCCAGCAGCTGGGAGAGAGAAACAGGAGGATCACCCTAAGCTTGACTAGCCTGAACTCAACATAGTGAGTCCTAGGCCACTTAGGTTACATAATAGCCAGGCTACAATGCAAAACTCTCTTTGTTAGGGCTACTATTGCTGTGAAGAAACACCATGACCAAAAACAAATTAGGGAGGAAAGAGTTTATTAGGCTTATATATCCTGAGTCACAGCCCACTGAAGAAAGTCAACACAAGAACTCAAACAGGGCAAGAACCTGGAGGGAGCAGCTGATGGAGAAGTCATGAAGGGGGGCTGCTTACTGGCTTGCTCCCCATGGCTTGCCCAGCTTGCTTTCTTATAGAACCCAGGATCCAGCCCAAGGATGGCACTCCACACAATGGGCTGGGTCTACCCGCATCAACCACGAATTAAGAAAATGCCTTACAGGTTCAACTACAGCCCAGTCTTAGGGAGGCATTTCCTAGTTGAGGTCCCTCCTCTCAGATGACTTTACCTTGTGTCAGGTTGACATAAAACTGACCATTACAAAGACTCAGTCTCAAACAACAACAACCAAAAACCACAATGAATCGGTATAAAGGTTCTTAAAAAAACAAACAAAACAAAAAACTAAAAGCATGTGATCTAGTAGCCCCACTCCCAGGTATATATTAAAATAAGTGAAATGAGAATGTGAAAAGGATACCTGAGTTCCCATGTTCATTGCAGCTTCACAATGATCAAGACACAGAAACAAATGTACATGCTCATCAATAAACGAATGGATAAAGAAACTATAAGCTTGTTTGGTTTGAGTCTGAATGTTCTCCTTCCGTGACCCCCATCCCCAGCACCTGTCTGCTTTGGCTCTGTTTTAAATGCTAGATGCCTATTTGGGGGTGTCTGGAAACTTTGGGAAATGGCGTCTGCCTAACAGAAGTGGGTTACAAGAGAGGTCCTTTGCAGGTTAGATCCAGCCCTGGTATCTGTGTCGCTCTCTGCAACCTCTCTACTTTGATGTGCTTGCCATGCCCTCTCTGCTTTAATGGACTGAAATGTCTTAAAGAGTCAGAATAAACCTGTCATCCATAGGTCAGGTATTCTGGTCACACTGACACCAAACTAATACAACAACACAGCAGAATACTACACTCAGCCTTAAAGGGAGGATGCCCTGGTACCTGTAATAACATGGATGAATCTGGAAAACATAACAGCGGAATAAGGCAGACATGGAAAACAGATGACACACGCCCCACTTACAGGTGCATTCTAATAAAGTGAAGCAGAGGATAACAGTTCTATCTAATGGTTTACAGAAGATCCCAGGCAGGGGGACTTTGAAGGGGATAAATGGGGTACTGCTGATCCAAGGGTAGCAAGTGTCAGAGTCAGGAGGAATCACGTTGAAATGTATTGCACAGTAGAGTAAAAACTGTCAATAATAACATATATTTCAAAGTGACAGAGTGGGGCTAGAGGCACAGCCCAGTGGCAGAGGACCTGCTTAGCATATGCAGAGCCTGGAGTTCAATCCTTAGCACTGTAACAATGTTAAAAAGCCAGGCAAAAGAGATAAAGAATATGCTAACTGACCTAGCAGATCAAAACCAAATTTTATCCTGGACATATTTATAATTATGATCTGTCAATCAGGAAATAAATAAATGCATTCCAAGTACATGGGAAGTATTTCATTTGAGCCTGTAGACTCATACACATGTGCATGTGCGTGTGCGTGTGCGTGTGTGTGCAAAACAAAATAATGTTAAGACTGAAATCAAAATATTACAGGGTGATTCAGATGGTGTTCTAAAAGAAGTTATGGTGAAGAGGGGGTGTGACCCCCACAGGTAAGATTCTGCCAGGAAGGCTGAAACATACTGTATTCCAGAGACAACAAAGAGAACTGTGTTCGGACATGTGGTGATAGAAGTGTGATTACTCACAGGAAGTGAGAAGCTAAGTTCCCAGGAAAGCCCATGCCAGAAGTACAGTACAATGCGGGAGTGATCTTCCACTCACATGGTCATCTTCCCAAGGCCATGGACACCATGAACCTGTACTATATGTGTGTTACCCCACAATATCAACCCAGTTACACAGAGATCTCCACCCTCCTCTCCTGTAACAATTGTCAGGGTCTGTGTACAGAGAAAGTGGGGTTGATGCCCAAACAAGGCACAAGTACTTCATTTTATATATTTCTGCTGCATTTTTTAAGTAGTAAGCCTATGCTCTAGGTACTTAGATGTGTACTTGTTCTCTAACTTTTATTAGGAGGTGTTTAAGGTTCATGCATTGTAGCCTATGTCAGAGTTTTCTCCTTTTTTAAAAAAAAAAAGAGAATTAAGTCGTTTATTGATTACACATAATAATGGATAATAAATAAGCTTCATTCCCATCTGTTACTATTTTATCTGACATCATTATTCAATTCTGATATTTCAGAGAGGTGCTAACAACCATTTTATAACCAAATTATGGTCTTGTTTGGATGACGCTTTCAATGATGAAACTCATTAAAGTCACAACAACAACTGGCAGTTTACACCAAGGTTTTTTGAAGACAATGGCTTCTTCATCCAAGCAACTATAAATAAATTCCAAATAAAACTTGGCACCACCCTGAAGAAATTCTGACTTCACACTGTTGGGGAAGTTTACCAACATGGCTTCATAGTAGACTAACTTTACACAGCACATTAAAAAAAAAAAAGACACATGTATTCAGCACCATGATCAGACTACTGCATTTAACAATCAACAGCATGGGTGAAAAGGTCTACTTTAAACCCCTTGTTTGAATGCTTTACCCTTTCCACAGAACAGAAACTAAGATAACCTGTTATACAATTAGTCACAAATTCAGTCCTGGTTTATTTGTTTTTTTGTTGTTGTTGTTGTTTACCCGTACACATGAGCATTCTCTGAAAACATGTCTTCTTTGTAGAAGCTAGGCCCTGCCACCACTGTGCTTGGCTGAGTTCACAAATCTGTTGTAACCTGCAGCTTCCCTGTCACTTCTCCGGCTCTCTTCTCCTGCTAAGTGTTGTTTCCTGGCTGTAATGAGAACCTCCTGCCACTGCCATATCTACTGCCGCTGGAGCCTCCACAGCCACCTTGGCTTCGTGGTTTAGCAAAGTACTGGCCTCCACCACTATAAGGGCCAGAGCTCCTGCCTCCAAAGTTTCTTCCCTTTATTGATCCAAAATTTGAAGACTGACTGTTGTAATTGCCAAAATCATTGTAGCTTCCACCACCTCCAAAATTGCTTCCACCACCACCGCCAAAGTCGCCTCCGCTGTTGTTACAGCTGTCATAGCTGCCACTCCTACTGTAGCCACTGCCCTGGTTTCTAAAACCCTGTCTACCTTCCTCCAGAGTAGCCAGGGCCACCTCCTCCATAACCACTATCATTACCAAAAGTCATCCCCACTGCTACCATATCCACTACCACAACAGCTGCCACCAAAGCCACCATGACCACTGAAGTTTCCTCGTCACTGCCACCAAAATGACCTCTATGACTACCACGAAAATTCCCAGAAACATTTCAACCTCTCTGGCTGGATGAAGCACTAGCCATCTCTTGCTTTGACAAGGCTTTTCTTACTTCCCAGTTGTGGCCATTCATAGTATGGTATTTCTGAATAACAATCTTATCCACAGAGTCATGGTCATCAAAGGTGACAAAAGCAAAGCCCCTCTTCTTCCAACTGCCTCTGTCAGTCATGATTTAAATCAGTTCAATTTCCCCATACTGCTCAGAATAATCTCTTAGGTGATATTCTTCAGTGTCTTCTTTATTACCATCAACGAAAACTTTTTCACAGTTAAGTGAGCACCTGGTCTCTGAGAATCTTCTCTTGACACAGATCTCTTGGGTTCCACACGTCTTCCACCCACCTTGTGTGGTCTTGAATTCATAGTGGCATCCACTTCCTCCACAGTGGTGTATGTGACAAGCCCCAAGCCCCTGGATCTGTTGGTGTTTGGATCTCTCATTACCACACAGTCTGTGAGTGTACCCCATTGCTCAAAATGGTTCCTCAGACTCTTGTCAGTTGTTTCGAAGTTCAGCCCTCCAATGAAGAGCTTCCGCAGTTATTCCACCTCTTTGGGAGAGTGTGACTTAGACATGATAGCAGGGAGACGAGAGCCTTCATCGATGATTCCTCAGCCCCATCAACAGGCAGAATGGAGTAAGCTAACAAACGTATCCTGTTTTCTCCATTTTTAAGGATGAGCATTATTTTGGATGCCGATAGTGTTATGTCTACAAGTATGTGTGTTGTATATGCCCTGAAGATATAAGGAAGTCAGAAGACACTGGGTTTTATCTCTATTGCTCTTCACTTTATTTTTGAGGCAGGGTTTGTCACTGAACGTGAACCTTGCTGCGTTGGCTAGGCTGGCTGGCTAGGAAGCTCTTGGGGTCTGTGTGTCTCTTAACACCCTGCACCCTGTGCTGGGGTTCCAGGCATGAGTGGCCATGTTCAGCTATTAATGAGTGCTGGGAACTCAAACTCATGTCCTCTTGTTTGTACAGCAAGCACTTTTACTCACTGAGCCCTCTCCCTAGCCCCAAGGCTGAATAATAAACAGTCTAACATACGTCTGCAACATTTTATTTATCTCTCCGTCTACCAATGGGCACTTCCACTGCTTCCACTCTTTGGCTACTATGAGTCACTAGGAACATGATGGTACTGTTTGTGCCTCAGTTTACAACTTTAGTACACAGCCAGAAGCAGAAGTGCCAGGTCACATGGTAATTCTATTCCCGCCATCTTTGAACCTCTTCCTTAGCTCTTGCCCCCAATCACAACATGCTCATCATCTGTCCTTTTCTGCAAGCAGCTGCTGTCTAATCACGACAATATATTCATAGCTGACAAGGTTTAACACCACCCACCTGGAGACAGCTACAGTTTAGTAGGAGAACATCTTAAGGTTAAAAAAAAATTTCACTTCAGAGCAGTCACAGGCTTGGGCCAGATACAGGGCACTGGGGCCAAGTCTGACAAACAGTGCTTGGGAACTCTGGCTATCCTTCCTTTTTCCACTCCTAGAATGGAGACTTCCTTTTGCTTCCTTCTCAGGTTCTATCCTGTTACCCCTCAACTGTATCAAATCATCCAACATACAGCACTCCACCAAAGTCACTGATCTCAAGGAGCTAGCCTGGTCAGCCCCAAGTGGACCCTTTCTGTCTGTCTCATCACATTCCATTTCCTCTCAGGCCCTGTGGCCTCCATCTTTGGCATTGCACTGTACCTGCAGTCAGGGCTCACCTGGGGTGTGCTCCAGAGTTCTCCATACCTGCAGAACGAAGTTAAAATCCCTCCACCTAACTCTGACTTCAACCTGCCTTTCAGCCCCACTTTCCAACTTTCTCCTTCGTGCACTTCTGCTAACCTGTGTCCTGAACACAGCCTGAAATGTTTTGCGCAGTTGCTCCTTCCACTCAAATACCTCCCTCCATCTCCCCAAAATATCTCGCCTCTCAACTCCCACTGCCCTTGATCTGCACTGTCACTACAACATGCTTCACTTTGAGCCTGTCTTTATAAACCGGTCTCCTAAGAGCTGTAAAAACAGCATTCTACTCCTCACTGCCCATCCTTTCTAGACACCTCTGCACCCCCTGCTCAGTATCCCAAACTCCCAGGTTTCCAGTATTGCAAACACCATGTTCTCTCTGGCCCAGTGCCTTTAAATATACAGTCCTCTCAGCTTGGAATAACCCTCTCACACACACTTATGCATTCAGCCTCATATCCTGCTTCAGACTTCATCAGGGCTTGAAAGACACCTCCTTGATTCTCTACTTCCCCTTTACAGCCTTCTGGTGACTTACCAGTTTGCAATTAAATACATTGATTTGATCAAGCTTACTGGTTTCTTGTTCTTATTCAAATTATTTGATTTCTACTTGATTCCTAAAATAATTGTGCTTGTACCTTTCAGAATTTTAATCCCAAAATTAAAATAAAAAGAGGAAGCAACAAGATGGCTCCATATGCAAAGACACCTATCGACAAACTGATGACCTGATTCTATCCCCAGGATTCATGAAACAGGAGAATTTACTCCCAAAAGGTGTCATCTGACCTTCGAGCATGTTGTGGTATATATGTTCCCCCAAAACATGCACAGTAAGGAAAATAAATTTAATACTTCTTTTTGCTGTTGTTTAAGAAAAGAGGACTGAACAGAGGGCTCAGCAGTTAAGAGCACTGGTTGCTCTTGCAGAGGACTTGGGTTTGGTCCCCAATACCCACATGGCAGCTCACAACTGCCTTAACTCTAGTTCCACATGATCAGATTCCCCCCTCTGGCCCCCATGGCATCAGGCATGCCATGGTGTACATACCTACATACAGGCAGGCAAAATATTCAAGCATATAATGAATAAATAAAACATTTCTTTAAAAAACAGAACAGGAAGCATTATAGGAAGAAACTAGGGAAGAAAGAATGAATTTGCTTTTCAGTTCATCTGCATGAAAAGAACGAGTAGGAGATTCATGAAGTCTACACTTAGCCAGCCTGAGCCATCTCTCCCCACCTCTGCCCCCCATTCCTCACCTATTTCTTTTCTGATTGTTTGTTTACTTGAGACAGGCTCTTTCTATATCTCTCTGGCTGTCCTGGGACTCATGATACCAGGCTGGCCTCAAACTCACAGAGATCTTCTGTCTTTGCCTCCTGAGTGCTGGGATTAAAGGTGTGCGCTCAGCAGTTAAGAGCACTGACTGTTCTTCCAAAGGACCCGGGTTCAAATCCCAGCACCCACATGGCAGTTCACAACTGTCTGTAACTGTCGGGTATGGTGATGCACACCTTTAAACCCAGCACTAGTGAGGCAGAGACAGGCGGATCTCTGTGAGTTCAAGGCCAGCCTGGTCTACAAAGTGAGTCCAGGACAGCCAGGGCTACACAGAGAAACCCTGTCTCAAAAAAAAAAAAATATATATATATATATAATATATACACATGAAAGAAAATTAAAAGTTCAGTCTGAAAAATCCAAAAAAATGACTAAAATCATTTGCTTTTCAGAAGCAAAGACAGTAAAAAGGAAACATACAGAAGAGAACTGAAAGGTCAAGTTCCCAAATGGAAATAACTACTGAGGAATAGCCACAGTACTCTCCCCCTTAGGAGCCCATGGAAGAACAGATACAATGGACTGTCAGAGGGAATACAGGAACCAGGTGAGGACACAAGTCAAGTGAAACCAGATAAATGCATTTTTTAAGCTAATCACAGATACCTACTAACCTATCAGGCTATTTACTATAGTTCTGCAGACACTTACATTTTACTATAATAAAGAACTGAAAAGAAAACAATTCAGAAAAACTCAGCACAGAAGTACTTATTAAAACAGTGGAAGTCTTCTTCCTTTAATCCACCCTCAGTTTGGAGCACCTTTCTCATATGTTGGCACAGTTAAACTTATTTACACACCTGCACAAATACACACTCCATTTGCCCTCACAGTGCATGCTATACATTCTGCCTACAACCTTGTTTTCTCATGAACATGGCATCCCTAGCATCCTCTTGTTGGCTGAGTACCAAGTCAAGCTTGAATATGCCATAATTTATCAATTAAGCCCCACATTGAAGAAAAACAAAATACTATCAGTGTTGGCTTTAAATATCTGCATTTTACTAGCTGGGTAAATTTTTTCTGATGTTTACAAATATGTACAATTACAAAATTAATGCAAAACAAATGAAACATCAAAAAAGTTCAAAATCAAACAAATTCACATTAATGACAAAATTTTTATGTGGTGCTTCACTGAAACTATTTCTTTAAACGTGGGTGATATTGTGGATAAACACTGAAGGGCCATATATCTACACAAGGTCTTGTATGTTTGACAACACTTTTTCTCTATTAAGACTACTGAAAATCATTGCATTCAATGGGACTACTTGGCAAGGCCATTCACACAGTAGGTTTGACTCCATTTTTTTTCTAATTGTTACTGTTTTTGAAACAAAGTCTTACTATGTAGCCCTGGCTGTTCTAGAACTGGCTCTGTAGCCTAGGTGGCCTCTACCTCACTGACATCTGTCTGTCTCTGTCTCTGAAGTGTGGAGATTAAAGGTGTGCACCATCATACCTAGCCTGAGCTTTTTTCTCTTTCCACATTACATTGTCATGATTAAATCTGGTACCAAGTCTATGCAAATAAGGAAGTTAAAATCTTATGAAAGTATATGATTGTAACATGACCCATTGATAAATATGTCAAGTTTATAAACAATAATGAATGATGACTTAAAATTTTGTTAAGTCTCAAAGAAAAATACAAGAAAAAGAATATATTCTTTGACTCTTTTGGAAAATCTGCCAGAATAAAACTGGCTGGCCTTACTGAAAGTGGTGGCACACACCTTTGATCCCATCACTGGGAGGCAGAGGCAGGCAGATCTCTGTGAATTCATGGCCAGCCTGGTCTACAAGAGTGAGTTCTAGGACAGCCAGAGATAGATTTTGAAACCCTGTCTCAAAGCAAACAAACAAAAAGAATGAAAAAAAGAAAAGGAGGGGGGCGGCAAGAGAGACAGCTCAGTGGGTAAGAGCACTGAATGCTCTTCCAGAGAACCAGTGTTCAATTTCCAGAATCCACATGGCAGCTCACAACTGTCTGTAACTCCAAGATCTGACACCTTCACACAGACATACATGTGTGAAACAGGCAAACACCAATGCATATAAAAGTAAATTATTAAAAAACAAAAGAAAAGCCGGGCGGTGGTGGCGCACGCCTTTAATCCCAGCACTTGGGAGGCAGAGCCAGGTGGATCTTTGCGAGTTCGAGGCCAGCCTGGTCTACAAAGTGAGTCCAGGACAGCTAGAGATATTCAGAGAAACCCTGTCTCGAAAACAAACAAACAAAAAAAAAAAAACAAAAGAAAATGGTTGACCTTGAACTCTATCTCCCAAGTTCTAAGATTACAGGTATTGTGCCAACATGTCCAACTAACAATTCCTATAAAAAATATTTTCATGCTTGACAGCATGCTTCAATATGAAAGGAAGTATATATTTAAATAGCCAAGATTACTTTCAAAAAAAAATTTGGGGAGGGGGTTCGAAAACAGGGTTTCTTCTTTGTGTAGCCCTGGCTGTCCTGGATTCAATTTGTAGAACAAGCTGGCCTTGAACTCACAGAGATCTGCCTGCCTTTGCCTCCTAAGTATTGGGATTAAAGGTGTGCACCATCACGTGGCTCTTTCAAAAATTTTGAATCAATTATTAATTACACTGAAATAAGTAAATGCAAACTCCAAGTCATTTCTATTGATTTTGATTTGGGAAGTCATGTTCCATTTGAGTCTACTTTAGGTTGTTACGCCTTTTTTAAAAATATTTATTTTGTGTGGAAGCATAGGGGAGAAGCAGGTATGCCATGGTGAATGTTGGACGTTGGAGGATAATTTGTAGGAGTTGGTTGTCTCCTTCCACCATGTGGGTCCTAGGATCAAACATTTTCTTTTGATTTGACTTTGTAAGGATTAGTTTTGAACTTGTTCAGAAACTTACTTTTCTGTTACAAGATTTTATATTTGACTCTGACATTTTTCCATTTTATCCTCTTACAAATGTTAAACATATTTTCTTTTAGTGCTTTTATGAATTTAGTTTTTATCTTCAATGTTCAGTCCATTTGGAAATTATTTTGGCAAAACATAAAGTAGAGATTCTTAAAGCAGATACAGATGCAGAATGCGATTTCCCAGATACCTGTTAAGCTAGGAATATAAACTGAGATGTCATGTATTCTGCATGTGCTGAAGGGCTTCTTGAGATCCAGGAGCTCTAAGATCAAAACATCGAGGTGAGGAAGAGGAATAAAAAGGAAAGGAAAAAAAGGGCATAAAGACTAGCTGGGCTGGGCATGGTGGCGCACACCTTTAATCCCAGAGCTTGGGAAGCAGAGGCACGCAGATCTCTGTGAGTTCAAGGCCAGCCTGGTCTACAAAGTGAGTCCAGGACAGTCAGGGATACACAGAGAAACCCTGTCTCGAAAAACAAAACAAACAAACAAACAAAAAAGTAGCTGGAAGAAAAAACCTAATAAATAGAACTGAAGAGATGGTTCAGTGGTTAATAATATCTGCTGCTCTTGCAAAGGGCAGCTCCCATCACCCTCATCAGTTGAGAAACAACCATTTCTAACTCCA
>CAJQZJ010012579.1:6210056-6242652 GCA_907164525.1 Lophiomys imhausi
GAAGGAAGGAAGGAAGGAAGGAAGGAAGGAAGGAAGGAAGGAAGGAAGGAAGGAAGGAAGGAAAGAAAGAAAGAAAGAAAGAAAGAAAGAAAGGAAAGAAAGAAAGAAGGAAAGCAGAGAGAGCTGGCCCAGCAGTCAGGATGCATACTGCTTGCTCTTGCTGAGGCCCTGGGATTCCCAGCACCCATGTGACTCCAGCTCTAGGAGATCCAATGCATCAGGCACCTGACTCACATGTAGAGACCCACACCCAGTCACTTAACTTAAAAATAAAATAAATCTATAAAATTAAGTTTTAAAAGACACAAGCAATACCCAGAAAGGAACCAGACTTTACATTTTTATTTAAATTGAAACTATAAATTTTTAAAGAAAAATACCACAAATGGGAAGAAGACATTTGTAATCATACCAATAATTTTTTTAAAAATTAATTTTTGAAAAAAAATTAGATGTATTTATGTGTATGTGTTCTGCCTACATATCTGTGTACCACATGTATGCCTGGTGCCTAATGAGTTCAGAAGAGAACTTCAGATCCCCTGGACCCGGAATTAGGGATGGTTGTAAGCTACCATGTGAGGGCTGGGAACTGAACAAAGTGATTGATATTCTTTCCCTCTTATATTAAAAATAAGGTTTTTTTTTTCTCATACACTATATCCTAAACACAGTTTTCCCTCCCTCTACTCCTCCCAGATCCTGCCCTCCTCCTCTCCCTTCCAGATCTACTCCCTTTCTGTCTCTAATCAGAAAAGAACAGGCTTCTAAGAAATAGCAAAATAAAATATAAGATAAAACAAAACCCATCACATTGAAGATGGATAAGGCAAACCAACACAAGGAAGAGTCCGAAGAACAGGCACAAGAACCAGAGATCCAGTCATTCACACACTCAGGAGTCCTATAAAATATTAAACTGAAAGGTGTAATATATATGCAGAGGACCTGGGGCAGACACGTTTAGGCCCTCAGTGCTTGCTGCTTCAGACTCTTTGAGCTCATATGAGCTTTGCTCAGTTGATTTAGAGAATTTGTTCTCCTGGTGTTCTCCAGCCCCTCTGCCTCCTCTTTCACAGGGTTCCCTTGGCTTTGAGGTGAGGGATATGATGGAGATATCCCATATAGGGTCGTGTGCTAAACAAGCCCCCAATAAAATTTACAAAGAATTTGCACCCAGGATATATGAAGGTTTCCTACCCATAAATGTTTTTAAAAACCAATTCTGAACACTGTATGTGAGAATTTGCAGGATAATTTAAGTCTCTGAATGTGACCTTATCTTCTTCCAGAGAAAATTTACATTTCTTCTGCCAAACATCTAACTTGAGAGCTGGCAACTGGTTCTCAGTTAATATTCTGAGGACAGTGACTGTCTGCATCAGGCTTCAGTATTGGTGAATGCCAGTCACCGCTACTCCTGAGGTCTATTTTTCAGAATCCTTTGCCCTTAGTTCATCACAAAATCCAGTTGTGGTGATCTTTTGTGCTGCTCAGATTCTCAGTTTCTTGGCCAATGCACTAAGCATTGGTGAGCTCTTGTAAGAGCATCCCAGTTCTTTGGGATCCTGGAAATGATATCCCACCACCTTGGTAACTTTCAGTGATTTCAAATAGTTGTACTTTTTGTTTACCTCTGCTATTTTTGGCAAAGTTTTGGTTTGATACAATTTATAATCATCATCATCATCACAATTTTTAAATTTAATATACATTCTACTCATGTTTCATAAAAAGGCCTAGAACTGAAGACATCAGAGTGGCAAGAAACATCATGGGCACCCAAATTTTGGGTTCTAAGCAACACTGCCATTATAAGAGAAATAGCAGATTTTGGTTCCAAGATGGGAACATAAGAATCACACCAAGATATATACTGTGCTAGAAAGCAAGGAAGCACTCAAAGACCATTAAGATTATACTAAAAGGAGACAGAAACTATTTAGTACCACTGACCAAACTTGCATTTCAGCATCACACAAAATAATGGTGAAAAGTGACCGTGACATACAAAACATATTAAAATCTACAAGACTGAAATGGCACTGGAGAGAAAAAGCATTTCACATCTCTAGAAGCCATTATGCCAACCCTTTATTCTACGTATTAGTGATTAAAGAGGAAGCAATTGAGCACACACTTCCCTTTTCACCAGAAAGTATATGTCTAGGTAACCAAGCATGCCTAACTAACAATAGGATGATCTTTATTGAGGACTGTCAGCTAACAACTAAGAGAGGAATGATAAAATTAGTAAAGAAATTACCAATCAGAAAACCATTAACAGCCACTTGTTTCAGAAAAGAGATAAAAATAGATATTAAGGCATTTAAAAGAAAGGGCTAATTTAATTCCCCTCCTGAGTGAGATTCAAGCATTCTCCTTTGGGTCCTCCTTGTTGCTTAGCTTCTTTGGGTCTATGGATTGTAGCATGGCTATCCTGTACTACTTGGCTAATATCCACTTAGAAGTGAATACATATCATGTATGTCTTTCTGGGTCTGGGTTACCTCACTCAGGATGATGTTTTCTATGGTCAAGGACACCACAAGAAGACCTACAGAGCCAACTAACCTGGGCCCATGGGGGCTCACGGAGACTGAACTACCAACCAAAGAGCATGCATGGACTGGACCCAGGTCCCCTATTATATATGTAGCTGATGGGTAGCTGGGCCTTCATGTGGGTCTGCTAACAACTGGATCAGTGGCTGTCTTAGACTTGGACCATGTGGCCTGCCTTTGGATCCCTTTCCCCTAGCTGGGCTGCCTTGTCAGGCCTCAGTGGAAAAGGATTTGTTTAGCAACTTGATGTGCTGGGGTTGGATGGTAAGGAGAGGGGTGAGGGAGCTCCCTTTCTCTGAGAAGGGGAAGGAGGAAGAGGATGGGAGGGTGAGACTAGGAGGAGAGGAGGTGAAGGCTCCTATCAGGATGTAAAGTGAATAAATAAATTAATGAAGGGGTTAAAAAGAGAAAGGGTTAATGAGAAACTGCACAGCCAATCCATATAGCACGAAGGTAGCACCCCTCATGTTACTTTCTATTGCTAAGAGAAAAATTTCTTAGACCAATCAAATTGACTTTATTAGAGCAAAGCAAAACAAAACCTAGTCACAAATCAGGCAACTTCCAGAACCAGAGTAAGTTCTGAAAAATCCAACTACTATAATTAAATGGCATTTATAGAAAAATGGAGGAGAGCCAGAAAGCAAGTCAGGTACAACAGCTTCATTAAGTAGTGGCTGCAGCATCCATTACAATTAATCAAACTGTGACTAAATTATATTGGTTTGGTAGACTCTAATGAGTCCAATTGAGATGCTCAATCCAAGTCCATGGCCTCCCATAGAATTTTATTGAATAGCAACAAAAGAAAACTATAACATAGATATATGGTTGACATGACCTGAATGAAGCAGGTCACCCAAGTTACTAGCAACATTAATGAAACTAGCAGCCATGTATAGTGATACACACCTGCAACACCAGCTCTTAGAAGGATCACCAGTTTCAAGCCAGCCTGGGTTACCTGATGTCTTAGTTTAGTTTCTACTGATGTGATAAATGATAAACATCATAACCAAAAGCAACTTGGGGAGGAAAGGTACATTTCAGCATACAGTAATAGTGGATGATGAAAAGAAGTCAAGGAGCCTAGAGGAAAGAACTGAAACAAAGGCCAACGAGGACCATCCAGGACCACCTGTCTAGGGGTGGCATATCCCAGAGAGTTAGACCCTCCCACATTAATCATTACAACACCCCACATACTTGCCTACAACAATTCCCCAATTTCGATTTCCTCCACCAGATATGTCTAGGTTTGTGTGAAGTTGACAAAAACCACCCAGCACACATAACAAGACCCAGTCTACACACAAAATGAAACTACTTATCATATGCCTTCTGGTATAATAAGCTAGAAATATTAAATAATCTTTTCTATCATATACTATAAAATTTGTGTTTAAGACAAGGAATTCAAAGCTTTTAATCTTCCCCACCTTGTAAGACTTTTATATAAATGTTTCAAACCCCCATCCCAAAACTTTTGTTTACACAAAGGCCTCCTCCTGAATTCTAGAAATTAGATGTGACCCTGCCCACCTCCCTCCTTCTTCCTTAATTTCCTGTGCAGCAATTCTTTTCAGACTAGTTAACTGAAAAGGACTGTGAGGTCAGACCCCCAGCTTGTGAAAAAGGCAGTCACGGCCTGAGTTAGAATAAAAAACAAGTGTAACTGCTACCTGTTGACTCTTCTTGGCACACCTTGAGCAAGAACAGTCTGTCTTGTCCAGACATGGCAAGCTTCAGCTGGAGTGGTGGGCTCCTTCGTTTCCACCCACAACTTATTCCTAACATGATCTAGTATGAAGTTCACACCTTCCTTGTGAGACATTCTGGCTAAAATGGTTTAACTTGGACCCCATCAGGTTTACATCCAGCTTCCATTTCACAGAAAATCACACACGGAAAAGCCAAGCACGAGTCACAGTCAGACCATGAAGAATGATGAATAGCCAACTCTCAGGTCTTTACTTTTACAATGTTTTTTTTTCCAATGCCAGGATTAAATTTTTAAGATGAATGCATGGTAATATCTCAGAACCTCTACAACACCCAGACTTTTTCCTAAAATCTTTGCTTTCTGAGTCACTGTCCAGTCTAGCTTCCAACTCTTAGCTTTGGGAATATTCCTTCCCAAGACCTTTTCTTGTTAAGAGCATTCACCTGTTACATTTTGCTCACTGGTATAAAACTGAATTTGCAGAGCATAAGTGAGATGCGCACACGTTTTCACTTTGAAACATTACGTAGATAACCATCTTGTGGTGTTTGTATACTCTTCCTGATGATAAGAAAATCACTACTAGTGTGTGGATTTAGCTTTGTCATCTAAACAATGAGATAAGAGTCTAAAGAAAATAGCCTCATGACTATTTAAATTTATGCCTGGCATGTGCATTATTTAACACTTTCATTATTTTAAATGATAAATGTGACAAGAATGCAATGTTAGTTTCTCTTCTAGTAACCACCTAATAGAACACGAACCAGAAAATGGCAGCGTTGATGAATGAGATTGGCTTGACAGCTTCACTTCTGAAACTGAACTAAGGATTTGAGAGACAAGTTTGAATACTGTGGAAACAGTGCTTCTCAAACATCAGGACACATACTAACCACTGGGGATAGTCATAATTTAAAATGTGAATCAGTAGGTCTGGACCCCACAAGTCCAATATGCTCGGGTGCTGGTACTGCTGGTGCGGCTGCTGGTCTATGTATGAGTAACAAGGCTGGGTGTGTAAAGAAGGCACCTTCACTACCACTACTAGCTCAAACTTTACATCTTTTTTTTTTTTTTTTTTTTGGTTTTTCGAGACAGGGTTTCTCTGTGTATCCTTGGCTGTCCTGGACTCATTTTGTAGACCAGGCTGGCCTCGAACTCACAAAGATCCGCCTGCCTCTGCCTCCCAAGTGCTGGAATTAAAGGCGTGCGCCACCACCGCCCGGCTAAACTTTACATCTTTTAATGCACTAACATTCTTCTTGACAGGTGAGAAGACGGCTCGAACAAGTTTCTCGAGGTCACAGAGCTGAGATGTCTCAAAGTAGGACTCAAACTCAAACGGATTCTTGGTTCCCAGAATAAATCAATCTATAGCAGATCTAAGAACTCAGAGCAGGTTCAGAACTTTTCGGTAGCGTTCGTATGGATACAGCCCTGGCAAAACTACTGAACTTCTGGAGTAAAAGGAAGTCAGACTTCCCCGCACAGAGAGGTGAGCGAGAAAGGAACCTGGGTGGCAGGTGCCTGGAGCTTCTGGGGTTCCAGACCCGGTTCTACACGCACAACCTTCCGGTGTGGGGCAGGTCCTCCGGGTGGGCTGCAGACCAGCGTGGGGGCGGGGCCTGCGCGTGAGAAAGGTTCCGGGCGGCCCGTACCACCGCGCGCAGGGGTGTGGTTTCTCAGGGCCCGACTAGGTCGTGCCTCGGCGCCTGGGGGCGAGGCCGAGGCGCTCCTAAACACGGCCCTATGTACCTTGCTCCGGCGCCGAGCGGTAAGGGCGCGCTCTTCCTCACAGCCCGATCCTAAACGATTCCCTGGGCCCCTCGACCGATTGGAAGGCCCGGGAAATGGGGACCAGCCTGAGAGCGCGGCCAGCCGTTCCCACCTCCGCTGCCCGCCGCGTAGCTTCCCCCGGTCGCTGACCCTTACCAGCTCTTTGGGAGGCTTCTCCTGGGTTTTTCCAAACAGCCCCATGACGAAGTGAACTCCCCTTACCCTTTCCGACTTTCCGTTCCCTGCGCCCAGGCAGGTCACGGACAGCCGCCTGGGCGGGGCTGCGCGGAAGGAAATCCAGTTGCCATGAGAAGGGCGCGGCGGCAGCAGGGGTTGTACGCACGCGCGCTGCGCAGGCGCAGAGCTGAGTTGGGTGGGGTTCTACAATCCGGGTGTCGCTAATGCGCATGTTAAGGGTGGTAACGTGAAGTATGGGAAGTAACTTTGTTGACGACACCCAAAACCTGTCAGTTGTTCCAGAAATATGTATCTCAACGCTGTCACGCATATTTACAACCACTTCCCAGATGTTTATGGATGGCTTTTTTGGGTTCTGGAGTCACCTCACAGATTACAAACCTACCGTCCTCGTAATACCTACTCAAAAATTTGACCCTTGGCTTCTTTTCCCTTTTTAGGAAGTCTCAAAACTTCTAACAGTGATCCTATTCTGAAGGCTTAGAAGTGGAGACTGGCATAACCATTTGTTTCTCTTGTTTAACGTTAAACAGACCTGCAGGAGTCAAAGCTGAAGCTAACTTCTAAAGAAGAGATAACAAAAGACTTGTATTCATAGACAACGGAACTCAGCACCCCTGGAAGAACAGGAAGCGCTCTTAAATGCTGAACCACTTCTCCAGCCTCATCTTACCTTTTCAAAAAATGGGGAAATCTTTAAAACCCTATTTTATTTTTTGTTTATTACTTCAAATTACATCTCCATCACAGTGCCCTCCTGCCACCCCTCCCGGTTCCACCCTCCCACCCTCTCCTCCATCTCCCACCCATCCCACTCCTCCAATGTGGAGTGTCCCTGAAGGGAATGAAATTTATTAAAAGACCCCCTAAGTCGGCAGTAGAGCCAGGCCAGCCGCCAGGTGATTCCCGGAACTTAGCTGACCATGAAAAGGGTGGAACCAAGAATGTAGGTCATGGGTCACGGGCCCCCAGGGTTTCAGGAACTGGCTGACCACAAAGAAGATAACAAAACAAGATTAGATTCATTCCTGAGAAAAACAGATGTAGGATGTTTCCTGCTGACTAACTAATGGGCTGGCACATTCCACCTGTATTTCCTCTTCCCCTTGGGTTGTGGTAAACAATGGGCTGGGCTGGTACTTTGCACCCCTATAAAATACTCTAATCTCCCCCAAATCAAGGTCACGGCTCTATCCCTGCGGGGGATACAAGTGGTGCCCTCAGTGCACTGAGCCTCCCCTCCCCCTCCCCCCCCCCCCCCGGAAATAAACCTCTTGCGATTGCATCAAGATGGTCTCTTGCGAGTTTTGGGGCGGCTGTGATATCCTGAGCGTCGGGTGAGGAACTTCCCTCCCCCGGGTCTTTCATCCCTATATATCAGCCCCTCTCAGTTTAACAGTCATATGAGAGCTAAGAGCATCCTCTTGCATTGAGGGCCTACATGGTAGCACCCTTAGGGCAAATTGTCCCATTAATAGGTAACAAAGTATATGTTCCTAATCCTTTTGGTGTGTTGGTTGTAGGATAGTTATCCTGTACTATATGACTAAAATCCAATTATTAGTGAGTATATGCCATGTGCATCCTTCTGAGTCTGGGTTAGCTCACTCAGGATGAGCTTTTCTAGTTCCATCCATTTGGCTGCAAATTGCATGATTTCCTTGTTTCTGATAGCTGAGTAGTATTCCATTGTGTAAATGAACCACAATGTTTTTATCCAATTGTTGGTTGAGGGACATCTGGGTTGTTTCCAGTTTCTAGCTATTACAAATAAAGCTGCTATGAACATAGATGATATGTCCTTGTGGCTTGGTGAGGAATTGTTTGGGGGGATGCCCAGAAGTGGTATGGCTGGGTCTTGAGGTAGGGCTATTCCAAGTTTTCTAAGATATCACCAGACTGATTTCCATAGTGGTTGTACAAGCTTGCACTCCCACCAGCAATGGAGGAGTGTTCCCCTTTCTCCACAGCTTGCCAGCATGTGCTGTCATTTGATCTTTTGATCTTAGCCATTCTGACAGGTGTGAGATGGAATCTCAGAGTCGTCTTGAGTTGCATTTCTCTGATGATTAGGGATGCTGAGCATTTCTTCAAGTGTCTTTCAGCCATTAGGAATTCCCCCTTTGTGAATTCTCTGTTTAGCTCTGTTTCCCATTTTTTGATTGGATTATTTGGTTTCTTGGCATTTAATTTCTTGAGTTCTTTGTAAATTTTGGATATTAGCCCTCTGTCAGATGTGGGGTTGGTGAAGATGTTTTACCAATCTGTAGGTTGCCGTTTTGTTCGAATGACAGTGTCTTTTGCCTTACAGAAGCTTTTCAGTTTCATGAGGTTCTACTTTTTGATTGTTGGTCTTAGATCCTGAGCTGTTGGTGTTCTGTTCAGGAAGTTGTCACCTGTGCCAATGAGTTCAAGGGTTTTCCCCACTTTCTCTTCTAATAAATTTAGTATGTCTGGCCTTATGTTAAGGTCTTTGATCCACTTGGACTTAAGTTTTGTACAAGGTGATAAGTATGGGTCTATTTTCATTCTTTTACATGTGGACATCCAGTTGGACCAGCACCATTTGTTGAAGATGCTGCCCTTTTTCCACTGTACAGTTTTGGTTTCTTTGTCAAAAATTAAGTGACCATAGGTGTGTGAGTTCATTTCTGGGTTTTCAATTGGATTCCATTGATTCGCTGGTCTGTTTCTATACCAGTACTATGCTGTTTTTATTACTATTGCTCTGTAACACAGCATGAAATCTGGGATGGTGATACCTCCAGATGTGTTTTTATTGTACAGGATTGATTTAGCTATTCTGGCTTTGTGTTATTCCATACGAAGTTGAGAATTTCTTTTTCCAGGTCTATAAAGAATTGTGTTGGTAATTTGATAGTAATTGCATTGAATCTATATATTGCTTTTGTTAGGATGGCAATTTTTATTATGTTGATCCTACCTATCCATGAGCATGGGAGATCTTTCCATCTTCCTATGTTCTCTTCAGTTTCTTTCCTCAAGGACTTGAAGTTCTTGTCATACAGGTTTTCACTTGCTTGGTTAGAGTCATGCCCAGGTATTTTATATTGTTTGTGGCTATTGTGAAGGGTGTTGTTTCACTAATTTCTTTCTCAGCCCTTTTTTTTTTGTTTGTTTGTTTGTTTTGAGACAGGGTTTCTCTTTGTAACTGCCCTGGCTGTCCTGGACTTGCTTTGTAGACCAAGCTGGCCTTGAACTCACAGATATCCCCCTGCCTCTGCCTCCCGAGTGCTGGGATTAAAGGCGTGCACCACTACACTCGGCCGTCCATTAATTTTTTTGTATAAAGAAGGGCTTCTGATTTTTTAAATTAATTTTGTATCCAGCCACCTTACTGAAGGTGTTTATCAGCTGTAAGAGTTCTCTGGTGGAATTTTTGGGGTTGCTTATTATACTATAATATCATCTGCAAATAGTGATAATTTGACTTCTTCATTTCCAATTTGTATCCCCTTGATCTCCTCTAGCTGTCTTATTGCTGTAGCAAGAACTTCAAGTACTATGTTGAAGGGATATGGTGAAAGTGGACATCCTTGCCTTGTCCCTGAGTTTAGAGGAAATGCTTCAAGTTTCTTTCCATTTAATTTGATGTTGGCCACTGGCTTGATGTATATTACCTTTATTATTTCTAGGTATTGTCCTAGTATGCCTGTTCTCTCCAGGACTTTTAGCATGAAGGAGTGTTGGATTTTGTCAAATGCTTTTTCAGCATCTAGTGAGATGATCATGTGGTTTTTTTCCTTTCATCTTGTTTATGTGGTGAATTATGTTGATGGACTTTCATATGTTGAACCATCAAAGGAGCTTTTGATTGCTAGACTTCAATTCTTTGATAGATGGACCTTAGTAGTCCGTCTCAGAAGGAGGAAGTGACCAAATAAGGGAATAGGCCTTGGTGTCTAACTTTAGGAATGTAATATAGCTGTTTTTTTTTGCAAGGCAGAGGGAATGGGGGAAGGACAAGGTCTGCCAATGTTTGCCATGGATCCTCTTCATTCTCTTTTGTTTCCTTCTTCCGGGTTTTAATTTTTTTGTTGCAGAAGGTCTTTCATTTCCATGAATAATGTCTTAGTTATTGTTCTATTGTGTGATGATACATCATGACCAAGGCAACTTTTAGAAGAAAGCATTTAATTAGGGGCTTCTTATAGCCAGAAGGTTAGCCCATGGCCATCATGGTGGGGAGCGTGGCAGCACACAGACACTTATGATGCTGGAGTGGCACCTGAACTCACATCTCCCCTTCATGGTGTAGGCAGAGATCAAGCTAGACCAGGCCTGCGGTGGACTTTGAAACCTCAAAGTCTACCCCAGTGCCACACCTCCCCCAACAAGGCCATACCTCTTAATCCTTTTGAAACAGTTCCACTAAAAGAGGACTAAGCATTCAAACATGAGCCTATGGGGATCATTCAGATTCAAATCACCACAGTTAGATTTATTTCTAGGTGTTTGTCTTTTAAGGCTGTTGTGAATTGGAACTTTTCCCCCTAAGATATTTCTCAGCATGTTAGTTATTATTATAGAAAAAAAAGGTACTGAGTTTTTGGATGTTAACTTGGTATCCTTTTGCATTTCTGAAAGTGTTAACCAGTTATAAAGGTTTTCTGATAAGTATAAGATGCTATCATCAGCTAAATTGAGATAATTTGACCCTTTTCTTATTTGTATCCCATTTGTTGCTTACTCCTGTTTCTGGTTCTGCCTAAGTCTTCAAGCACCATATCGAATGAGAGCAGAGAAAATACTTTCCTTGATGCTGTCTTTGGATGATAAGGCTTTCAGTTTTCTCCTATTTAATATAATACTAGCTACAAGTTTGTCTTATTTAGACTTCATTATGTTCCTGATTTCCTCAGGACTTTTATTATGAAGAGATGCTAACCTTTGCCAGAGACGATCTCTACATCAATTGAGATGACCATGTGATCTCTAGTCCCCAGTCTGTTTATGTGCTCTACTACACTAACTGGTTTACATATGTTGAAATTTTCTTATGTTCCTGGAATAAAACCAACTTGATCATGGCACATGACCCTTTTCATGTGTTGTTGAATTTAGTTTGCAAGTATCTTCTGGGTAAATATTGAATCTACATTCATCAGAAAGTTGGTTTATAGTTTTATTCTTTGTTTTGTCCTTATCTTGATTTGTTACCAGGGAAGCACTGGCTTTGTAGAATGAATTCAGTAATAAGCATTCTTTTCCTATTTTATGAAGTAGGAAGGAGCATGAATGTTAATTCTTTAAAGGCCAAGTAGAATTCAACACGAATCCATCTGATTTTGGGCTTGTCTTAGTTGGGGAATTCTCAATCATTGCTTCTATCTTCTCATTCATTATAAATCTAAGTTGTTTACATCATCTTGAGTTAATTTTGTATGTGCTTAGGAATTGTTGGGATTTCCTGCTCAGGGATTGGTGGGTTTTCCTGCTCAGGGATTGGTGGGTTTTCCTGCTCAGGGATTGGTAGGGTTACTTCACCTTTTTATCCTACAGAAAGCAGGAGGAGCAAGAGAACAGAGACTGCTGCCAATTATCTCATTCATGTTTTTGTCTCTCTCCTTTTTTTTAGGTTTTCCCCAATCATAGCAAGATTTTCTTTAATTATTCCTGATTGAATAACATAGAAACCACAGATTTCTCCCAAAGTCATACATACTCCCCCTTGTCTCATGAGAAGCCTAAGCCGCTCCAATTTTGTAGGACCACTTCTGCAAGGGAGTCTAACTGTTCTTCTAACTCAGAAATAGGAACTTTAATGCTTCTAGTCCCGATCAACCTGCCATCTCAGTTCCTTAAAGTCTGTATCCCCATAATAAAGACTAATGTGCCTGTGACTGTTGAGCTGGTTTTCCCTGCTTATACCAGGAATGGAGTAAGGACTGGTGCAGCTCATTTTTTTCTTTGTAGTCCAGGGTCCATATTAATATATGTTTTCCATTCCTCTCCATTATATACATAGATATAACTGGAACAGAATGTGTACTAAAATGCATAAAAGGGGTTTCTTAATTTTGAAAGTATCAGGAGAGGTACATTTAGTCAAACCATTAGTACACACCCATCAAATAGTCTCAGGGGCTCAGTAATATTGTTGTGGTCCAGATGAATTAGCCCACAAGGCAGAATAACAGACATTAGAATAAGGGGAGGTGCCTAGATTAAAGGTTTTGGATATTAGATAAATTCCAGTCCCTTGTAAGTCCTTTAATGTTAATCTGGATTGCCCCTAGTCACAATGACTTTTGTCAGCCAATGGGCTGTTTGACAGCTTGATTAATTCCTATCCCTATGTAGTATGAAGACTGGGAATCTAAGCATAATCAGGAATACTGGCCAATTTCTGGTGGATATGATTAACAAAGTGGTAAATTTGTCAAGAGTGGAAAATAAGAATGGGGATCTCTTGGCTTGAACCCTGGCCCTGGGTGTGTCAAGTGCTTTGGAGGGGAGAGTTGGTTGGGGCTCTGGCATGAGTAGCAGATCACTGTTAGGTCTGGAAACCTGGTGGAGGATAGTAAGCCTATCCCCAGGGTCCATCACTGTGGCATAGAGTCCAATTACCCAAGTTTTTCCTGTTTCCCAAACACCAGAATCTTCCTTTCAGGTCTCTAATTTTGTCATCATTGGATTACATTTTTCTACTGTGCATTCCTTGGGAGGGATATATATATATATATATATATATTAATCTGAGTGTTTTACAACTCCAACTTTTACAATGGAAACTCTTTTGTTCTTGGCAACTAGGGTCCCAGCCACAGGGTATGCATAGAATTATAAATTCTGTATTCCAATTTCAAAAGATAAACATCCTGCAGGCTGGAGGGATGGCTCAGCAGTTAAGAGCACTGGCTCTTATCCAAATACCAACTCAATTTTTTACAGATCTGGAAAAAACAATTCTCAACTTCATATGGAATAACAAAAAACCCAGAATAGCTAAATCAATCATGTACAATAACAGAACATCTGGAGGTATCACCATCCCAGATTTCAAGCTGTACTACAGGGCAATAGTAATAAAAACAGCATGGTACTGATATAGAAATAGACCAGTTGACCAATGGAATCTAATTGAAGACCCAGCAATAAACCCACACACCTACGGTCACTTAATTTTTGATAAAGAAGCCAAAAACATACAATGGAAAAAGGAAAGCATCTTCAATAAATGGTGCTGGTCTAACTGGATGTCAACATGTAGAAGAATGCAAATAGATCCATACTTATCACCCTGTACAAAACTTAAGTCTAAGTGGATCAAGGACCTCAACATAAATTCAGACACACTAACATTAATAGAAGAGAAAGTGGGGAAAAGCCTTGAACTCATTGGCACTGGTAGCAACTTCCTGAATAGAAAACCAATAGCTCAGGCACTGAAACAAACAATCAATAAATGGGACCTTATAAAATTGAAAAGCTTCTGTAAGGCAAAGGACACTGTCCTTAGAACAAAACGGCAGCCCACAGACTGGGAAAGGATCTTCACCAACCCAACATCCGACAGAGGGTTAATATCCAAAATATATAAAGAACTGAAGAAATTAAACACCAAAAAAATCAAATAATCCCATCAATAAATGGGGTACAGAGCTAAACCGAGAATTCACAGAAGAGGAATCTCTAAAGGCTGAGAGGCATTTGAGGAAATGTCCAACATCTTTGGTCATCAGGGAAATGCAACTTAAAACAACTCTAAGATTCCATCTCACACCTGTCAGAATGGCTAAGATAAAAAACTCAAATGATAGCACATGCTGGCGAGGATGTGGAGAAAGGGGAACACTCCCCCATTGCTAGTGGGACTGCAAACTTGTGCAACCACTTTGGAAATCAATCTGGAGATATCTTAGAAAATTGGGAATAAATCTACCTCAAGACCCAGCCATAGCCCTCTTGGGCATATATCCAAAAGATTCTAAACGAAACCACAACGACACTGCCTCAACAATGTTCATAGCAGCTTTATTTGTAATAGCCAGAAACTGGAAACAACCCAGATGTCCTTCAACTGAAGAATGGATAAAAAAAAACTGTGGTACATTTACACAATGGAATAGTACACAGCTATCAGAAATGAGGAAAACATGCAATTCGAAACAAAATGGATGGAACTAGAAAAGCTCATCCTAAGTGAGCTGACGCAGTCCCAGAAAGATAAACATCCCTTATAAATGGATATTAACCACACATCAGAGGATAACTATCCTACAACCCACACACCCAAATAGATAGGAACCTAGCATATCTATCCTAGGAAAAATTCTACCCACCAGTGAGTCATGGAATCTGCTGCAGGTTAGTGGAACACCACACCCTAGATGGTGTGCCTTATCAAGATCCAGTACAAGTGGAAGCTCTTGGCCCTCACATGACGCAAGATCTGAGGGAGTATCACATGTGAGGGTCAACCTCATCTGAGGAGAAGGAGAGTACCAAGTAGAGGAATAAAGAGGGAGGGAGGGAGGGAGGGAAGGAGGGAGGGAAGGAGAGAGGAAGGGAGGGGCCAGGAGGGGAGGAGGGAGGAAACTATATTCTAGAAGTAAATAATACTTTTTAAAAAGAGTTAATAAGCTTTAAAATATAATAAAAATACAATGTAAAATTTTCAAGCTATAATTTACCAAAGGTATAATAGCCTTCCTGGCATGAAAGGAAAATGGCCTTAATTTCAGATTAGAATGTTAGACTGCAGGTGGCCACAGAGATTGCACAAACTTGATAGCAGCTTAAAAGTTCTTTTTTTTTTTTTTTTTTTTTTGTAGAGGTATAGGATATTTCCATGGTTTGGCATTAAAAAGCGGGTAACAGGTTTAAAACACTGTAAATAAATTAAAGGTGACAGCTGTTCAACCTGGTTTTACAAACCTCCAAGAGTTGAAAAAACTTAGAGCTAAGGTAAAATAATGCATGGTGTTAGCCCATGCCTTTACCTCCAGCAGAGACAGGAGGATCACTATAGAGTTAGTTGTCTTATAAATTCTAGAGTTACAAGAAACAGGGTGGTGATGGTGCACACCCTTAGTCCCATCATTGGAGAAGAATACACTCTTAATCTCAACACACTAGAGACAGAAACAGGCAGATCTCAGAGCTCAAGGTCAGCCTGATACAAAACAAGCTCTAAACAGAGAAAAACTTTGATCCAGGGGTGGAGGAGCACATCTTTAATCCCATCAGTTGGGAACCACATGTCTTTGATCCCAAAACTTAGAATGCAGAGACAGGCACATAGGATTTGGAAGGATTTGAGTTTAAAAGCTACTTACAAAAAGGCAGACTGCAATTCAAACAAATTGACCTTTGAGATCTCAAAATATATACACTAAAGGCTTGTTTAGCTCCAAAATATCAAAATAATTTCTTCTTTAATCCGGATTGAAGGGTAATACTTTATATATTGTCAAAAAAACAAATTTGCTCCAGGAAAAATATTACCTGACCCCCCCCTCAAAAAAAAAGGTAATTGTCCCAGAGTTAGGATTAGGGCAAGCCTCTGTTCTTATCTTTCCAGGAGATTTAAAGCATCCATTCAAGGAATCCAGGGACAACTGGACAACGGAAACCTCAGCAGAACACAGATCAGACACCAAAGAAGACGAGTGGCCCAGATGATCCAGCCTTGCAGACTTCCTCAATAGCAGTTTCCTCCAAAGTCTACAATCACAACAACTCAAAATCGCTAAGATCGTTCAGCTCCACAGACTGCTCCAGCCAGAACTTCAGTAAAGCCCTGAAGATCAGTTTCTGTCTATGAACTTCTTAGGACATCTAAATAGCTGAGCACAAAAGGACTGAACATCAAATGATTCTATTAACATTTTAAACCATTTTTCCATTCTTATTTGGGTCCCAAACAGGTTTACTACGTCCCAAATCAGCAGGAAGTCATTTTAAGAGAACAACGTTCCATCCCCAGAAGGTGGGGAGGGTGTTCAACCCCCCTTTGGTTATTTGATGGATAATAGAAAATTTTGTTATTTAGGGGAAAAGACTACAAGCTGTTAAATGGTCTTGTTAAATGGGTTTTGGAGGTTAGACCCAGGGACTTCTCTCTTTTTCTTTTCTGTATCCTTCTTTCTCTCCTATGTAGGAGTGAATAGACTTGAGAAAAATGGGACATAGACATAGTATAGGAAAGATCAAGAAACAAGGACAGATTATTGAATATTGCCTTATACCTTTGTATATTGATACAAAATTAGTATTATATTTGGCTAAATTGGTACTGATTACTGTATATTAATGCAAAATTAAGATTGTATTGGGCTACATTGGTATTGATCTTTGTATATTGATACAAAATTAAGATTATATTTGGCCACAATGGTATTGGCCCTTGTATAGTGATGTAAAATTAAGATTATATTGGGCTACATCGGTATTGATCTTTGTATATTGATATAAAATTAAGATTATATTTGCCCACATTGGTATTGATCTTTGTATATTGATACAAAATTAAGGGTAACACTTCTTAAAGGTATTGTACCTAGTAATGCTTAAAAAATGAAATATAAAGTTTTGACCTCTTGCTACCAACCGTCATAAACTGTTTAGGATAATTAAGAAATGCAAACTAATAGTCATGCAAACGTGTCATTTTGTTAGTTACTATGACAGTCTATCACAGTTATTTTCTAAGCTACTCAGAAATCAAGTTGCTAAGAGACAAGCAATATTTGCTTATCTAAATATAAGAGATAGATAGGGCATCTTCAAAAACCTCAAGAGATCTGCAGAATATGGCATTCAAAGATGTTTTCTTAACTTAAGATTTTTTGATATTGAGACATGTCAGCTCCTGACAGCACCCCCTATTCTACTCCAAGTAGAAGATGAGCATCGAAGAAACTCCAGTGGGAGATGATTGAATTGGTGGTAAGCCTTTCTCTTGACAAGAAAAACCCCTTGCTTCAACTGTAGACAGACTGCTGTCCAAAAAGGACAAAACTTGGAAGCAGGTAAGTCGACAGCCTAGCTCTGCCAAGACAGGGTAGGCAAGTCCTTCATAATTCCTGCTCTACAATCAATGTCTGTCAGAGAAATGGAGCCAAATGGCTGAAGATTGATGCTGTAATGTATGGAGAGAAAATGGGAACTGTCCAGGCAGCCACTGGTATGTCATTTCTTAGTTTTGGAAGCTGCAGGCCCTGCACTTCCTATATAATCAGATATATTTATCCCTGTCAGGTCTCTGAGGTGGTTGAAGAATAGATAGCTAGAGTCTCATAGTTAAATTTTGAGTTGTTTAGGAATCAAGAGGGTGTTCTGGATCTAAGAAGATATTTTTAAAATTGTGAGGCAAGTTAGTATGAAAGCTGAGTTAGATATAGAACTTTAAACTCGTGGAGATGGTTAGATAGTAGAATGTTAAAGTCAGGTGCCAAATACATATGGACTGGACATTGGGAATGTATGCTAAGCCATATAACTCACATAATTGAATGTATGCTAAGCCATATAACTCACATAATTGTGGCCTATTTATTTCTGTTGTTTTGTATTGTATTTATTGTTATAAGAAAAAGAACCATTTGTTGGACTGAAAGGGAGAGCTGTTGAGGGGAAAAAGAAATACCTTGAACTAAAAAAAAGGGAAGAGGATGGGGGTTGAGGGGGAGGAGGGTGGAAGGGTGGGACTGGAGGAGGGAGTAGGGAGGGGATTGTGATTGAGATGCAACTTGAAGAAATAAAAAATAAATTATTAAAAAAATTGAATGAGAGAAAAAAAAGAAAGTTCTGCCCACTGCTGGTCTCTGAGTGGGGTAAGTAGTAAGGGAAGTCTTCCAAACATAATCTCATAGAGAGTAAATCCCTCCCTATAAGGGGTTCAGCAGGCTGAAGTAAAGCAAAAGGAAGGAGGTCTATTCACCCTTCACTGGATTCTAATGAGAGTTTTGTTAGTTTCCTTTAATGTCCTGTTCATTCTTTCTACCTTCCCAGAGCTCGAGGTCTATGTCTAAAGCTTTCGCTATTAATTGAGAGGTTTTGGCTATGAAAATCAGGCCATACTTGGACCCCATTTATGGTCAAATCAGGGGACCAGTTCCTAGAGGAACTTCTTAACTACTATTTTAGCAGTTTCAGTGAGGTGAGGAACCCTTCTACCCACCTAGAAAAAGTATCTATAAAAACTAGCAAGTACTTGTGTCTTCCCCTGGCAGGCTGGATTTCAGTGAAGTTAGTTTCCCTGAGTTCACCTGGGTGTTGGCCACTCATATAGACCCCTTCCTGGGTGAAGGCTCTCTGTTTTGCATTTGATTGAGCACAAACCTGGCATCTGTCTGAGACATCTTGCACCAGGCTGTCCAGTCTAGGTATAACATACCTTGGGAAGAGCAAATCAGAAGGTTTTGTGGACCCCAGATGAGGAGCCTGGTGAAGGTCATTTACCAGAGACCTGCCAGTTGTTTCAGGGAGAATGACCTTCTTTGGTAATCCTTTGGTGTTCTCAAACCCATCAAGCTGTGGGTTTGAGCTGTCCATTCCTTCTTTTCAAATCCTCTATTTCCTCTTGGTTATACCATGGAGTCTCAGGCAGTACTGGGTTGGGCTATGTCACCAGAATATCAATGTGCTCTATGGATTTCAGGACCACTTGTCAGGCAGCCAGATCAGCAGCCTGGTTGCTCTCTCATGTCTCAAGGGAGTCTTTTTTTTTTTTTTAATGTTCTTGGTAGTGGAGGGTAGCAACTCATGGGGGAAGCCAAATAGCCTCTAGTGGAACCAAGATTTTCTCTCTCTTTTTTTTTTAAATGTCCTTTTCCCCAGCACTACAAAGCCCTCTTTCCTTATAGATAATACTATGGTTATATGCAGTAACAAACACATAGTAACTGACCATCTATAAATGGCAATGGACTTTCTGTTTCCTCATTTGAGAGCCTGATTAGAGTGATCAGTTTTGTTTTCTGGGTTAAGATACCTGGCCTTAAAGTCTGGACCCACATAGTTTCCATTGAACTAACTATGGCAGACCCTGCCTACCTGGTTCCATCTTTAATGAGCCCACTCCCTTCCAAGTAGGGCACTAAATCAGATCTTTTGAGGGAGGTATCCATTAGGTCTGGGCAGATCACCTAGACCACGGTGGTTACCTCAAGACAGTCACGGGTGAGTATCTATAAGCCATCATCAGGCAAGAGGGTAGCAGCATTGATGGCGGTAGTTTCTCAAACTGGACTTGGTGATAGTTGAAGAGTAGGGCCCGGTACTGGTCATAGCAGTATTAGATAGTCAGCATTCTGGTGTTCCTCGGAGGAGGGCCTCAAGTGCATGCGGTGTTGTGAGTATAAGATTCTGGCCCAGAGTTAACTTTCACTAGAAGCAGCTGGTACCTGCCAGCTAGCTCTTAGACAAGTGGGGCATCTACAGGGTCCAATTGTTTGGACAAGTATGTCACAAGGTGTTTCCATGGCTCTAAAGTTTGAGTTAATACACTTTTTACAATGCATTTTGTTTCATGAACAAACAGATGAAAAGGTTTGAGACATTTGGAAGTGCTAGGTAGGACTGGAGCTAAAGTCGAATGTTTTTAAAGTCTCAAATGCCTTTCTTTAGTCTCAGTCCAGATTAGGGACTCTGAACGCTTACTTTTAAACTATTTATTTATTTTAATTTAATATCTCTATCTACTTCCCTGCCTACTGACCTGGGTATGGGAGAAAGGATATTAATAGGGACAGAAGATGCAGACCTCTTTAGTTGTAGGTCCTTGGGGTAATTCGTCAGGATTCAAGCAGACCAGGAAAACAGCATGCACCAGAACAGGTACCAGCAGCAACTGGAACACAGCCAACCAGGAAACCAACAGCAGTTTGGGGGAGTGCCCGCAGGGACAGCTGAAGAAACAGCTGCTCTCGCTCCCTAGTTCGGGCCTCGATCTCCTAAGCCCAACCTGGGCCACAATCTTCAACAGCGAAGGCAGCAATAAGTTTTGGCAAAGCGTTGTCTGGAGTATTTCAATGCCAAGCCAAAGCACCCCTGTTTTTCTGGGATTTCTATTAATACCTCCTCAAAATTTGCACAAGGATGCTTTCCAATTGGTCAACCTCATGCCCTCTGCACAAGATACTTTCTGTTGACCAAGATCATGAGCTCTCCAAAAAGTGTGTCCATCAAAGGATGTTTTTAATGAAGAACATGTTCCCCACACGTGGCAGTTTCTGGCTGACAAAACATCACAAGCCCTACTACCATCAGGATGTTTTTCATGCCCCTCTCATGAGTATGCTTTTCACCAGTGGACAAAGCACCCCCATATCCCATACTTGAGACCAAAACAAAAAACACATTTATTCAATACAACCGTGTTTCTAAAGAAATCAGAACCCCCACCACAGGGTACAGCATTCCCTTTTATGCTGATGTATAGGGGCTTTACTGTTCTTCAAACTCTGGTATCCAGAGGTGGCAATATCCAACCTCACCTAGGAACTCTCAGACTGTCTCTTAGTCTTTGGAGTTGAGATCTGAAGTATGGCAGCTATCCCACTCTGAGACAAGTTTCTTCTGCTTCCTCTCATTTGATAACCAAGATAGATAGCCTCTGATGTACAAAGTTGGGTTTTCTTAGCAGACACTCTACAGCCCAGTGTCTGTAACTCTTGTAGCAGTTCCTTGGTGGCATTTTTACAATCTATTTCCGTTTTCAGAGGCTAGGAGGAGGTCATCTACATACTCTAAGAGTATGGGGAAGACCTCTGATGGAAGGACAGGAGGTCAGCACTCAGTGTCTCATCAAACAGGGTTGGAGAGTTTTAAATCCTTGGGAAACTGGTCCAGGTAAATTGCCCACTGTAACCTTCCTCTGGGTTTGTCCATTCAAAATCAAAGACGGGTTGACTCACTCTGCCAATGGGAGGCTGAAGAATGCATCTTTCGGGTCCAAGACAGTGTATACTTGTTTCTCTAGAAGAATCAGACTCATGGGAAGGTATGGAATGTTAGGAGGATGGTCTCAACCTTCTTATTAGCTTCTCTTAGATCTTGGACATGTCTATAATCAGAGGTCCTGGGTTTCTTCACAGGCAGGAGAGGTGTATTACAGTGTGACTGTCAGGGCACCAGGATGCCTGTTTCTCTAAACCAGGCAATATGGGCTGTAATTCCCTTTTATGCTTCCAGGGCCATGGGGCATTGCTTAATCTGGATAGAGGTAGCTGAACTTGTTAGTTGAACAATTAGAGGAACCTGATGTAGGGCCAGTCCTGAGGGGTTAGTTTCTACCCATACACCAAGGAATTTTTGCTGAAAATCTGAGAAATAGTCCAACTGTATCTTTTGACTGGGGAAGACTTTCAGCTAGGAGATATTCTTCTGACAAAAAAGAAAGACACCCAAATTTTGCTGGGTCTCTATAAATCTAACTGTGTCTCATCATCAGAGAAGGTGATGATGGCTTTCATTTTATGCCAGAGATCTTGTTTCAGCAGGGGATGGGGTCAATCAGGAATGACCAAGAATGAGCGGTTACTGTCACCTTTCCTAGGTCAATGGAACAGGTTATGGTCTAGCGGTGGTATGCTGTTTTTCTTGTTTCCCCTTGAACTGCAATCTTTTGATCAGCCTGTTAGCCTACATGCTTCTAAAGTACTTGATACATCACCAGTTGTCTACTATGAAGTCAATTGCTTTTCCCCCAACTTTAAGTGTTACCCTAGCCTGGTGCCTTAGAGTGCAGGAGCCTGGGCCTCATCACTTTTCCAGCTCTAGTGTGTGCAGGGCTGTTTTCTTCCATTTAGAGCAGTCATTTTCTCCGTGTCTTTTTTCTCTGATGGTGGCTTATTTGTCTCCTGACCTCCTTCTCGCCTGTTGCCAGACTGGTGTATTATTTGGATTTTCTTGCAGAGCCACAACTATGGCCTTTGTAAGCCTCTTATCCCCTCTGGCTCTAAATTGGTTTTCTGTTGTTAAACACCTTTTGAGCTACCTCCAGCAACTGGGACCTATTCTTACCCTCAAATTCCTCTAACTTTTGTAACTTCTTTCTAGCCTGTGAGGCCCACTGAATGACATAGACAATGTCCAGAACCTGCACAGACTCCTGCCTTATAGGGATAGTAAGCCTCTAGGAGGCACTCTGGGAATGAGGCCGGGGGTGGAGGCGATGCTCTGGGGTCCCCTGTATGACCTTACTTACTTTTGATAGGTTTGTGGGCTTTAGTGCTGCTGTTTGGAGCCCAGACAGGAAAGTCCTGCTGTAGGTGTCTAGTGACCCTTTACCTTGGTCAATTTTAGGATTCCAGTGCAGAGTAGGTTGATTGGATGGAAACATGCTCTCAATGCAATTAGCATTATCAGTCAGAGATCCCTGGTCTGGACCCAGCGCAGCTTGCTTAGCTTCCAACTTTAGCAGTTTTTTCTGATGTGAACAGGGTAGCTAGTAACTGTTGGCAATCTTCCCGGATGGGCTGGTGAATATAAAAAACAGTTTCTGGGAGAGAGATGAGTGCCTGTGATTTCTCAGAGAAAGAGGGATTCTGTGACCCCCAGCTGTACAGGTCTGGCCAAGAAGGGAACATGTATCATAAATGGGGTGGTGCTCATCACTCAGATCCTTTGGCTTAAAAGGAGTGAATCTAAGGAGCTTGACAGAGCGGAAGAATGACAGGACTGCAGAGGTCTGTATCAAACTGGGGAAGTCCAGAAACAGGGAGCATAGTTGGAGCCATTGCAGGTATTGGGGGAGACACTGTAGGGGAAGAGAGGAAAGGATACCTTTGACCGAAGCTGGGGATGGGATCACCATTCGTTCAGGTGGGTAATCGGAGGGCCCTGCTGCTAAAGGTTGCAGCCTCTGTGACCCGACAGCTCTCCGAACTCGGTCAAGATGGAGGGCTCCCTTTCCCCAGTGGGGCTTCCTACTCTCGGCCTGTCCTTATTTGGAAGATGTTCCTGAGCTAGATGCCTGGCTTATCGTAGAAGTAGTCTCTGTCTCAGCTCCAGCAGCTCCAAGGGAGATGGCAAGTAACAATCCTACTAATAAAGGGAGGAATATCTCTTGTCTCCCTTCTGTCTGTAGCAGCATCACTGTTATCTCCTCCTCACAGACATAGCCCTGAGGGATATCATAACAGGGGTGCAGAATCATGATAGGGGTATATCTATGCAGGGAGTTATCTTTTCTTTCCACCAGAGGAAGAAAGGGGGTGGTATACAAGTTAGGCCTGTGACAGTCTGGTTGTTGGCACATCAATGGTCTGTCGGCATAGACCTAGGAGAAAGGAAAAGGGGTAATGTAG
This sequence comes from Lophiomys imhausi, assembly GCA_907164525.1. Classification (NCBI taxonomy): domain Eukaryota; kingdom Metazoa; phylum Chordata; class Mammalia; order Rodentia; family Muridae; genus Lophiomys; species Lophiomys imhausi. The sequence goes on from CAJQZJ010012579.1 coordinate 6,233,600, forward strand.
ATATTTATTCAAAAGGGGGATTATTGTGGAGATTTTAATGGGCATCATTTTTTCTTAGTTGTTGTTGTCACAGAGGCATTTGTGGGTACTGCAGTAAGCAGAGAATCTAGCAGTACAAAAAAAAGTGTGCTAGTAGAATGTGCTAGCTGTACAAAAGAAACAATGGGAGGCATTTAAGAGAAGGTCAGCAACATATTGGATGTCAGTTATACCAGTTTTAAAGGGAACAGGTTCTAAGTCATGGAGAAGGTTGCTGTAATAAATGAAACCAAACATCTATATAGGGAAACTAATCAGAGTAGCCAAGAGTTTCTGTAACCACCAGTCATACTGCTAGGGCCTTTCGATGGTCTATGAAGCAGAGGCAGGTGGATCTACATGAGTTTGAGTCCAGCCTAGTCTACAGAGTGAGTTCCCGACAACAAAAGCTACACAGAAAAACCATGTCTCAAAAAACAAAACAATCATGATGCTGTTGATTTTATTTGTTCCTCCATTTGTTTTCCCTTTAGAACAATGTTATGATGAATTAGCATGGGATTAGTTGCGGGTACAAGCTATTGGGAAGTATGAAGGTCAGCAACAGGATATCTAGCAAAGTGATTTGCCTGTCACCCCCAAAGTGCCAATGATTATGTCCAGGAGCTGCAATAAATATTATAGAATAAGTTATGTTATTCTACTAGATGGCTTTTCATTTCCTGTTTTTGTCCCAGCTGATCCTTGTGTCAGACCAAACTCCATTCTGCAAGAACGATAGTCTCCTGGAGGCATGATGGATCTGCTTGCTGGAAAGAAAAGCAAGTATATTCATCTGGATTCCCTAGGAACATAGGGTGGGGCAGTTCTTCCTCCTCTAGGTCAATGGATAGATTTTTGGTGCTTTTTTCCCTTTAGGGGTTAGTTACCAGAACCTTGATACCAGTTTTAAAGGAACAGGTCCTAAGCCATGGAGAAGGTTGCTGTAATAAACGTAACCAAACATCTATGTAGGGAAACTAATCAGGGTGGCCAGAAGTTCCTGTATACCAGCCACACTGCTAGGGCCTTTCAGTGGTTGTGTTTCAAAAAACAAAACAAACCAAACAACAAACAAAAGGGTCATTCTAATTAGCAAAGAGTGTAGAGGTGGCCTTTTGTAAGATGGACTCTGTACTACACCTCTATGTCTTTATATGTCTCCTGAAAATAATGAAGGGGTCATTTAGAAGCAGAACTGCCTATTTTACTTTCTGGATCTCAATTCACAATGACAGTAAGGGACTGATCAGAAGAGACAGAGACAGATAGCACAGAAACAAACAGTAACAATAAGGAGACAAATTAGGGGTGGACACCATGCACTTATCACCTGAACAAAGGGAATCCTGTGACATCCCACAAGGACCCTGGACATTGGATCAGCAGCCATATCTGACTTCTATGATTCCAAACAAAACGCACCTTAATCAGACTTACATCTGAAGGTGACAGATCCCATGACTCTCACTGAAGGAAATTTAGACAGGGATGTCAGAAGGGCCTGGACTGTAGCAAGTACTGAGTTCCTCCCCTGGAGCCCTGTGGAATGCTTCAGATGCACACTTCCTAGGAGGAAGTTCACACCCATTGTGGTCACAGTCCAAAAACAGACCTGGAAATTGGTCAAATTGGCTAGGTTCTCAAAAAGATCTTGCTGGGGCCTCCAAATGTTACAGGATAAAGAGCCAGGGACCACTCACTATGACCAAAGTTCAAATTGAGAGTCTATATTAAGCCAACCAGTTACTGCCTGGAGAGAAACACTTCTCACAGTAATCCCAAAAGAATATCATGGGGAGTTTTCAAAGACAAAGAATACATAAAGCTACATCTTGGTTGATCGTTGCAGGGAGAAGCAAGCAAGCAATTTAAGCAAGCCAAGAGCATGCATTAGCTGGCACATTTCGACCCTGAATTTCTTTAGCAAGGTTGGTTGCTTTCCCGCAGGACTTTTCAGATCAAGGAGTAGAAACAAAGATGGCTTCAGCTGAGTCAAGGTGGAGAAACCTTTATCCTGTTCCTCTGGCTGCCTTCCATCTGTTTGACACAAGTAGAGTCATCTGAGAAGAAGAAATGTTAAGGAAATGTCTCCATAACACTGGCCTGTAGACAAGTATGTATGGCAATTTTCCTGTCTGATGATTTATGTGGGAGGGCCCAGTTCACTGTGGGCAGTGCCACTCCTGAGCAAGCTTAGCAAGCCTGGAGGAACAAGCCAGTAAGCGGCACTCCTCCATGGCTTCTGCATCAGCTCCTACCTCCAGGCTCCTGCCTTGAGTTCCTGTCCTCACTTCCCTGGATGATAGATTGTTACCTGAAAGTGTAAAATGAAATAAACCCTTTCTCCTTAAATTGCTTTTTGGTCATTGTATTTTGTCACAGGAATAGAAACCCTAAGATATCCTAAAAGGTCTTTATTACTCCATGGATTTAAAAAGATAACTTTGATAAATATAATAATCTTAGTTGTCATTTATTTTATGAGCTTGAAATATATTATCCTATATTGTTTTCCTGGCATTTAGAGTTACTCCTGAAAAATCTGATATTATTCTAATGAGTTTACCACTGTGAGTTGGTGTTTTCACCACCATTCACTGAAAATTTTAATATTGTTTCTCTGTTCTTATTCTTAACATTCTTATTCTCATCTCCTGAGTTGCTGGAATTATGGGTCAGCACCACCAGACTACGCATTCTGTGTGTGTATGTGTGTGTGTGTGTGTGTGTGTGTGTGTGTGTGTGTGTTGATACAGGGCCTCTCTGTATATTTCTGATTGTCCTGGAGTTCACTATGTAGACCAGGCTGACCTGAAATTCACAGAGATCTGCCTGCCTCTGCCTCTCCGGTGCTAGGATTAAGGGTGTGTGCCATTATGCCTAGGCCCCTAGACACACATTTTACAGTGTGTTATAGAGAGGTTCTTTTCCATTTGTATCTACTTGTGATTCTAATGCTTTTTGTGGTTGGGTATCCAAATCTTTTCCTAGGTTTGGGGAACTTTCTACTATAATTTCAGCTAGTAGATCTTTTTTTGAGCAAGGTCTTATATGGCTTCTTCTATTCTTAAGTCTTATTATAAAAGGGACTTCTCTTGAGGAATCAGTTCTAAAAATGAACCAGAGAGGAGTAAAGATATTGCTGCAACAGCAACACTAGCCAACAAAACTAGATATAGAAGTATATCTGAAATCATTTAAAGCCACCTACTATATATCACCAATGACCCTGGGGGAAAAGTGGCAAACGTAATATAGAGTAAGCTCTGAAATTAAAATGTAATTAAGTCCATATGTATTTGGCACCTGACTTTAACATTCTACTATCTAACCATCTCCATGAGTTTAAAGTTCTATATCTAACTCAGCTTTCATACTAACTTGCATCACAATTTTAAAAAATCTTCTTAGATCCAGAACACCCTCTTGATTCCTAAACAACTCAAAATTTAACTATGAGACTCTAGCTATCTATTCTTCAACCACCTCAGAGACCTGACAGGGATAAATATATCTAATTATATAGGAAGTGCAGGGCCTGCAGCTTCCAAAACTAAGAAATGACATACCAGTGGCTGCCTGGACAGTTCCCATTTTCTCTCCATACATTACAGCATCAATCTTCAGCCATTTGGCCCCATTTCTCTGACAGACATTGATTATAGTCAGGTGCCAAATACATATGGACTGGACATTGGGAATGTATGCTAAGCCATATAACTCTCATAACTGTGGCCTATTTATTTCTGTTGTTTTGTATTGTATTTATTGTTATAAGAGAAAGAACCATTTTGTTGGACTGAAAGGGGGACCTGTTGGGGGGAAAAGATATACCTTAAACTAAAAAAAAAAAAGGGTAGAGGATGGGGGGCTGAGGGGGAAAAGGGTGGAAGGGTGGGACTGGAGGGGGGAGTAGGGAGGGGATTGTGATTGAGATGTAACTTGAAGAAATAAAATAATAAATTTAAAAAAATTTTTAAATGTAATTAAGATAAAAGCAATGATAATAAGGGAATAGAATAAAGGAAGAAGAAAGGTTGTGCTAGTTCCCACTCTATTGTTGTAATAAAACCATGCCCAGAGCAACTTAGAGGAGAAAGATTTTTTTTTTGGCTCACCATTCCAGAGAGATAGAATCCATCAAGGTGGAAAAGGCATGGCAACAGGGAGGAAAAGCATGGAGGCAAGAACAGGAAGCTGTTTGATCACATTTTCATCCACACAAAAGACTGGAATTGGAGACAAGCTATAAAACCCACCCTATAGTAGCATACTTCCTCCAGTAAGGTTATAAAACTTCCTAAAGGTTTTATAACCTCCCCCAAACAGCACCACCAAATGGGGACCAAGAGTTTAAACAAACATATGAGCCTATTGGGCGTGGGGTGATAGGGTGGTGGTGGCAGTGGTAGTGGTGTGTGATCATTTCTCATTTAAACCACCACAAAGGCTAAACAAAATAAATGAAAAGTCGGAGGGGGGTGGGGACAGAAATGGATTTTAGGGAAAGTGAAAGAAAACAGATAAAAATCTGATTATACAATACAGAAAAATATGTAAATAAAATTAGATAAATGTAAAAGGGATGAAAAACATGTAAGAGCTCTTAAAAACTAAAGTAAGTTAAGTTGGTGGTATTTATGTACCTGAAATCCCAGCACTCTGGAAATGGAGACAGAAGGGTCAGTGTTCTGCCCCATTCTCAAGACCCCAAAGACCACTCAGGAGCCATCTCTGATGTAAATACATGAGGGTTGTTTATTCAAGCTCAGAGATTGGACTCTCAACACTCATTGACACAGCAGTTTGAGTTCAGAGCCCCTAGACCCAAAAGTACAGAGTTTATATACAGACTCAGACAAAGAAGTAGGTTCTTTACCATATGATTGGATGACATCTGGGTGGATAGTCATGTCCATTTCTGATTGGCTTGTTGTTACTAACCAACTGCTGTCAGCTTGACCATCAGAAAGTTTGTTTAGACTTTTTGGGTGCTTTCTCAGAGTGAGCTGTCTGGTGATGATGAGGGAACACCCCTGAAATACAAGGTCGGGTACATTTTGTTGTTTTTCTGGAACTGGAGGTTAGGTCTGAGTCAAACTTAATATAAAATGTAATCTTTTTTTTTTTTTTTTTGGAAGATGGATTCAGGCAGACTCCACATCAGAAGCCAAGTGCAGCCTGGGCTACATGAGACCCTGTCCAGATAAAATAATAAGTGTAAAAATAAACCTAGAAATAGCATAAAATGAGGGGGCAAAGCAAGAAAAATGTTCTTTTTCTTTTGAATGATGAAGCATTGGATTCTTTCACAGTCTTCTAGTATCTGACAAGTGGAAGGTAGTCTTCTGAGGTTAGAGTCTCATATCCACCTTAGTATCAGCTCGTCTTCGGCCAGATCACTGAAGGGTCTATTTTCATCAGGGCTGCCACTCATTGCAGAAGTTTTCCTTCTTGTGTACCAAGAGCCATTGATGGCCATGCCGAGGTTGTTGATTTTTTGCTTGTTTGTTTTTGTAAGGAATGTAGTTTATTTCAGCAGGGTACAATAAGGCATAGTCAAGTTCTTTATTAATTTGGCAACAGTTTCACACATGCACACAATGCAGACAGGCCACTCTCAGCCCTCTCCCACCTTCCTAGAACCCTTATCAACCACTATTCCTTCCCCTTTTTCCCTACAGATCTCTCAAGTTCATTTTGTTTTTTATCCACTGAGCTTAACCAGAACTGTTTGAGTTTGGAGCTGTCGGAGCCTGATGGGCTCAGCAGTAGGTACACAGCTGAAGACAATGACTCTCCGCCCCGTTCCAGAATCCATACATAGCTAATAATTCTTCAGCAAGGGAGAGGGCCTTATGAGCTCCTCCCCCACCCATGACTGACCATTGGCAGGGCCAATCTTGTTCGGGCTCATTGCAGGGACCTACAGTTGTTGTGATTGCAATGGTTGTGTCATTGAGTCTGAAGGGCCACAGCCCGTTTCCGAGACTGCCAGACAGAAGTCACAGCCAATCACTTCAGGGACTTTCCCGTTTCCGCAACCTGAGGTGGCTAACATCCCAGACCAGAGAGTTGGAGAAGCAAGCTGAATCCTGCCATCTCTGCTTTGGGCCCAGTCTCTACTTTCTGAGCCTGCCCAACAAGGAACCATCCCTGCACTGATTAAGAGTTAAGAGGGAGGAGGCTGAGTTTCAAGAGCTCTCAGTCCCTTGGGCAGTTATCCAGCAACTGCAGGCAGCTTCAAAGGCTGAGCAGTATGATTGGTGTAGACTCCAGTCTGTCTCCATAGTTACCCTGGTGCGATGGGCCCTGCCCCATCATCAGTCTCCATAGTTACCTATGGAGATGGGTGTGCCACAGGGCCACCAAACACTGTGCCTTTACAGTCTTAGCTGTTGTGCGACTATACTCAGCAAACCTCTTCCTCCACTACCTTGTAAGGCTTTCTGCCTCACAGTGCAGTGTCCCCAGGCTTCCACCTTTCAATTATCTCTTGTTCTCAGGTCTTCAGAATATGTAAGTCTCAAACGGTACCTCTCAAGAAGAAAACTGAGAGTGACAAAGTGGATGTCTGACCTGCCACACAGGAGAACTCAGTCACAAGTCCCCCAACTGGATCGAAGACAAGCAAACTGAATTCGTCCTACGGCTTAGACTGCCAGTCTGCTTAAGTGCCAGAAACTAACTGATTGCACCGTGGAGTGCGCTCCCTGCCAGGCTGTTGTGACCTAGGCTGCCTGGCCCACCTTCTGCTTATAGCTTCAGTTTCTCCTTGCCTGTAGAAGCTGAGGCTGGAGCCACCACAGGATCCAGCCGCTTTCCCTTGCGTTTTGCAGCAGTCTCTCTGTTCCTCTGTGCTTTCCTGTCATCTTTTTCCTGGTAGCCAATGTTCTTCTGTTCCTTTTTGGAGTAATCTGTCCTTTGTCCCCAGGATTCTCACTCGCAGAGCCACTTGGAGGTAGGTTCTTATGCTAGAAGTCTATAACCATTATTTACAATTTTAATTTTCCTTGTTTACTAGTCTTTGCTTACTTGGTGACCACTTGAATTTCTTTAATAAATTATTTCTTGATATCCATCCCAATTTTCTGTTGAATTGTTGTCTTCTTTACCTTCCTCCCTTTTCTCATTTCTAATGGGAAGGGTGTGGATTTTAAAATGAGCTCTGTGGGGCTGGAGAGATGGTTCAGCAGTTAAGAGCACCGGCTGCTCTTCCAAAGGACCCGGGTTCAATTAGTGACTATTCCCTGGGCAGTTGATATATAGAGACCTACTAGCTAAACTAGCAGAGAGATGAAGAGTATCCCAGCAAAAAGAAGAGCCTTCCGAGTTTCTCAGATTTCAAATCCTAAAGCCACATTTCTGTTGGTCATCAAGAGCAGAGGGTGTGGAAGACAGTTGAATTTAGTACTTGCCTCTCAATGGAATGGAAAGACCACAAGACTAACGGAGCCATGAGCACACCAGCACAGCTTCTCCTTGACAACTGGGAGGAGACCTTGCAGCTTCCTTCTTGAGGTTTGGGATCCACCCTCAGTAACACCTACTCTTTGCCATGGCCTGATGTCTCCATTCCTAGTTACGGCTACGACTGTAGTTTGTCCTTCTTACATGAACTTCAGGAAGCATGCCATGTATCCTTCCTACTAAGACTCACACATCTGAGAGGGTGGGCAGAGCTAAGTGAGCAGACATTCTAGTTCCTTCCTCCTGCCAAACGCAGCATGTGTTTGACGGTCTCTCACTCCCCGGCCGTATGTTCACGCAGACATTGAACCACTGAGCATCTCACTAGTTTCAAAGGCTTTGTATGCACTTTCCTCTTGATCCCTGAAAATATTATAAATAGATGAACATCCTCGGTCCAGGGGACCCTTCAAGGTCCATGCTTTTAATCCTTGTCTGAATTTTACATGAAAATAGAGAAAATGCAAAGTAATGAGAGCCATTTTTACTTCCCTTCCCTGCGTAGCTTTGTTCATTTTGTAAGATATTTATCTCTGGAGCCTCTTGGTCACTGTCTGCCTGTGTATGAGGCAGACTGCTAAATGAAATGCTCTGGACAAGAAAACCACAGTCCAACTACTAGTAGGTATTTTTGTGTAATAAAAACCAAAATAAACCTTGCAGGTGGATTTTATTCATATGTATGTTATGTGTAAGTCAATTTTGGGAAATAGAATTTTCTTAGATGACATAAAATAATTTTGAAATGGATTTATCTTTCTTAAAATTTTTATATGTATGTATGTAGTCATTCATTCATTCATTCATTTGTGCGCGTGGGAGGTGGGGAGCCTGTACTATGGCATGCATGTGGAGGTCAGAGGACAGCCTTCAGGAGTCAGTTCTTTTCTTCCACCATGGAGATTCTAGCAATGAACATGATCACCAGTCTTGGCAGTAAGCATCTTGAACCACTGAGCATCTCACTAGGCCTCAAAGTATCTTTATTTCTGACCAGTCTTCAGATCTAAAGCGTTTCTTATCCGTAGCTCGTTTCTCAAGAGAAAGCAAAATAGACCTGGAGTCATTCCTGAGCATTTCAACCTCCCACCACCAACCTTATAATGACCTTGAGAAAGTTACTTTTTAATGTTCTTTTTAATAGCATAGAAAGAAATAGATTTCAATACAGCATTTTCAAACTAAATTTGTTTTGTTATTTCTCTTCTCCTTCATTTCCCTCCTTCTGTCATAATTCTTACCCCGAGTCCTTCTTTCCTCCTTTCACTCTTCTCTCTTTGGCCTCTCTGTGTTTCCTTCCCATGGTTCCCTGTTTAGTTTCTTAGTCTATACTCACATAAACACTTTTACTTACATACACACAAATATTAAAATTAGGATCTGCATATGATATAGAACATGATTTTTGTCTTTCTTAGTCACCTCATTAATATGATACCTTCCAGATCCATCCATTTTCCTGCAAATTTTATAATTCTATTTTTTACAGTTGTGTATAATTCTATATCTATAGATGATAGATAGATAGATAGATAGATAGATAGATAGATAGATAGATAGAT
>CAJQZJ010012579.1:6242662-6252838 GCA_907164525.1 Lophiomys imhausi
GATAGATAGATAGATAGATAGATAGATAGATAGATAGATAGATAGATAGATATGGGAGTGTGTGTGTGTCACATTTTCATGATCTATTCTGTTGATGGACATACTAGAGTGAGTCCATTTCCTTTCTATTATGAATAGAGCAATAAGAAATATGGGCGTGGAGGTATCTCTGAGTAAGAAATTGAGTCTTTGGGGTATATGCCCAAGAGAGCTTAACAAAGTCATATGCTAGTTCTATTTTTAATTTTTTGAGGAAAACTCCATACTGATTTCCATAATGACTATACAAGCACTCATACTAGCAGTAAATAAGAAAAGCTTCTCTTTCCCTAAATCCTCACCAGCATTTGATGTCACTTTCTCTTTTTATTTTTGACTTTTTTTTTTTTAAACATGGTCTCACTCTGTAGCCCTGGCTATCCTAGAACTCACTTTGTAGATCAGGCTGTGTCGGGGTACATTGTGTGAAGGTGCATCTCTGTTTATTCAATTGTTGATTGCTAAATCAGCATAGAGCCGGATCTTTATATTGTTATTTCTATGGCCCATCACCAGTCTTACATTTTGAAAATATTCCCTCACTTGCCAATTGGTTGTGGTAAAGATCTGATGGCCAATAGCTGGGCAGGAAATGAAGGATGAACTTCAAAGAGAGAGATGGAGGCAGAGACAGAGACAGAGAGACAGACTCTGGGAGAAGAAAGCAAGGCGGTAGATTCTCCAGCAAACATGGGAGAATGGAAGGATGTGAACAGGAGCAAAGAGGTAGAGCTAATCACGTGGTGGAACATAATGACAGTATTATTTGAGTTAAGTTAGATAAGACTGCCCTCGCTGAAAGGCCTTAGCTTTAAAATATTAAAAAGCCTCTGTGTCATTATTTATACCGCCGGCAGCTCCAAAAGACCCACAATAAGGCTGGCCTCAAACTCACAGAGATCCACCATCTCTGCCTCCCAAGTACTGGGATTAAAGGTTTATGCCACCAGCTCTCTCTCTCTCTCTTTAATAGTTTTATTTATTATTGTGTATATGGATGTTTTGCATGCGTGTTTGTCTGTGCACCATGCCCTGGTCCCTGCTTAGTCTAGAAGAGGACTACTTCCAGCAGTGTTCTTACTCTTTGGATATCTGTCATCTTCTGAGTTTGCATATACATTCTTGTATTGTTTCTGCTAAACCTGTGAAATACACCAACAGAAATTTGATAGCTACAGACTTCATTAAATCTGTAATGAATTTGGTACCTATTTTCACAGTATTAATTCTGCCAACCTAGGATCATGAAAAGGTCTTCTTATCATCTAGTAGCTTCTATGACTTCCTTCTTCAGTGTCTTGATGTTTTGTGTAGAGACCTTTCTCTTCTTTGGTTAGATATATTCCTAAATACTTAATTTGTTCACAGTTGTTCTGAGCAGGATTTTTTTTTTTTTTACTAATTTCTTTCTCTGAGGGTACACAGTGACAATCTTAAAAATAACAAGAGAGGAAAGACTATCACACACACAGGACGACAATCAGAAGGACAACAACCTGGAGACTAAAAGAAAGGCTTCAGAGCACTGTGGAAAAACCCAAAGGATGGCTAACTCATGGCCACACACCCTGCCAAATGGCCATCTGTGGGACTGCAGTGAGAGTCACTGTGACTGCTGCTCTGAGTAACCCTGGCCAGTTTCTTCCCTTGTCATTTCCGAGTGTGTTTTAAGCACATACAACTAGCAGAGTAATCTGTGGAGATTTAGCCAGGATCCCTGGGGCTGAGTGCACAGGCGTACATCTTCCTGATCTATCTAAAATTTTGGTGGTAATTTGAGAAGGACCAGGTCTATTCCAGCTAGAGGGAAGTTAGATTTCTCTAGGCCATGCAAAATTTCTTCTAACAAAATTTCAGGGATGTCTCTGCTCTAGTTGACACCAGGACTATGCCTCTGATAGGCCAGTAAATTGCTCTCAGTGAAACCCCAGACCTCTCTGCTTTTCTTCAGTTTCTTAACATCCTGGGCTATTTCTGATACACTGGAATTGAGTCATCCAGGAAAACTCTCTCCGAATGAGTAATGATGAAAATAAAGAAATGTTCAAAAGGGCTGGAGAGATGACTCAGCCGTTAAAAGCTAGGTTCACAATCAAAAATATAAAATATGTTTGAGAGAGAAAAACCTAACAAGATACCAAAAGAACCCTATAAAATGCAGATCAGTACTAAAAGAAATCCCAAAGAATGTATACTTTAAAAATAGTACCAATGATCTTAAAAATAAGACTCTGTGCTATGACCTATGACCTTGATTACCCCAGGAGAAACCTGCTTTCCAAATATAGTTATATTAGTGGCTAGGGCTTCTGCACCTCAATTTTGGGGGCTAAAACTCAAGTTTCTTATCTCCACCATCACAGGTAGAAAAGCTAAGTGTTTCCTTTTGATACTTGATAGATCAGGAGACATATATTTGATGAAGTATATAATACCTACTTGATCTGTCTCATCCTGTACACAGCAAACACACAGGACACACATCACATATAATGACCATATTTCAACAGTGTTAGAAACCAGCAATCCAGGAGAGTGGTGTACACCTAATCTGAAGATTACACGTTCCAGGTTACCCGTTGCTACAGAATGACTTAGAGCCCAGGCTGTCTCAAAAAAACAACAACAACAACAACAAAACAAAAAACAAACAAAAAAAGAAGTCAAAAAGAGAAATCAATGAAGAGCCAGACATTGTGGCATATCTCTGCAATCCTAGCAGTTGGGAGGCTGAGGCTGGAAGATCCTGAATTTGAGGTCAGCTTAGCTACATGGAGAGCTGTTTTGACAAAACAAACACCCTTCCTCAACCGAAAGAAATCAGTGATTAAAACGAGAAAACAAGTTGGAAATGTAAGAACCTGTTTCCAAACTACATCAGTCCCACCGCTTATCTGCAGTGGGTGGGCACCAAACCCCCTGGTAGGAGTTAGACTGGATGGAGAAAACTCTACACTTTTTTTTTTTGTTTTGTTTTTAACCTGACCACTCATTTTCCTTTATCTGTGGTTTGACTTTCTACACAGTTTCAGTCACCTGCTGCCAATAGCAATCTGAAAAGTAAAACGGGATATTCCAGAAACAAACAGTTCATTGTTTTGAGTTTCACCCCATTCAGAGCACAGTGATGAGATCTTGTCCCATGCTGCCTGGAACAGGAATTGTCCTTTTGTCCAGTGTATCCACCTTGTAAACGTTATGTGCTATCTTGGTTATCAGTTTGCCATATCAGAGTTTAATTTCAAGTAACAGTTTTTTTATGGAGTTATGGCCCCCAGGGTAAGAGTAGTGATGCTATAGATCGGGGCTACCCTAAGCTTAGCTACACAAGATTCTCTCTGCAGCAGTTACCAGATAATGCAGACTCATAACTGGTACAAGTACTGAGACTAGGAGTTTCCTGAGTGACTGTGAGGAGGCACACAGGTGGTGCCCTAAGTGGGACATGTGTTACAACCCCGCCAGCAAGCTTAAAGACAGTGCATATCGGGGGAGCGGGTATGTTAAGAGTCAGGGGATGGAGAAGAGCATGCTGTGCAATGCTGTTTTCTGGACATGACACAGGCATTGTCCCCAAGTACTCACTGTACCTGATTATGTGCATGTAATCAAGTCACCAAGATCAGTCAGCATTCTAGTAGGCAACATTGATTAGATCCAATGGGTTATTAACAAAAAAGGGAGGGTGCAAAATGGGAGGAGAGTATGCTGGAGGTGCCTGGGGGGAGTGGAAGGAGGAAGTTTGGGGTGCATATGATCAAGATGTATTGCTTACATGCATGGAATTACCAAAGAACAAATAAAAGCTGTTTCTTTTTTTTTTTTAACAATGATGTTAGTAATTTGGAAACACCAAAGAAAAGTCATAAAATGTTCCTACAAATGAAAAAAAAGATGTTGAAAGAGAACATTAACATAGCTTATAATCATTCTATTTACTATTTATTATTAATCACTTGCTGTACCTAATTTGTAAATTAAATTTTATCATAAATATTTATAGGAAAAAAATCAGTTTGCTATTTTCTGAGGCTTCAAATGTCTGCTAGGTCTTATAATAATGACTTAAGAAAATAATCAGTGTTTACCAAAACTGGGAATAAGAAAACACGATAAGGGGCTGGAGAGATGGCTCAGAGGTTAAGAGAACTGACTGCTCTTCCAGAGGTCCTGAGTTCAATTCCCAGAAACTACATGGTGGCTCACAACCATCTATAATAAAATTTGATGCACTTGTCTGGCCTGCATGTAAACAGAACACTGTATACATTAAAAAAAAGAAAACTCAATAATCCAGAAACCCAACTATAAGCAAACATAAACATGGAAATCAAAGTCGTGTACAAGAATATTCACAGTAGCCCCATGTGTCATTGCCAAGCACTAGAAATAAGCTCTGTGTCCATCGTGGTGGAATGCGTAACTAAATTGTGGTATATTCATATAAAATGCAGTCATGGGCCAAGTAATGACACGTCAGTCAATGATGGGTTACACATACAATGATGTTCCCATAAAATTTTTTTTTTTTGTTCCCATAAAATTATACTGCCTAGTAACCTTGTAGCCATATCAGTTTGTACAAACACACTGTGACATTGCCTAATGGTATTTATCAAAACGTTTCCTACCTCCTTTAAAACATTTGTTTTGAGGATTTCATTATATAGTCCTGACTGGCCTAGAACACACTATGTAGACCATGCTGTCTTTAAACTCACAGATATCCTCCTGCCTCTGCTTCCTAAGTGCTGGGATTAAAGACATGTACCACTATGCTCAGTAAGATGTGTGTGTGTATTAAATTTTATTAGGTTTTACATGTATGAGTATTTTGCCTGTTGTATGTACAATTCCTGGTGCCTAAAGAGGCCAGAAAGGGATGTCAGATCTCCTGGAACTGGACTTACAGTTTTTTAGCTACCACAGGAGTGCTAAGAATTGAACTCAGGTCCTCTGGAAGAGTTACCACTGCTCTTAATTCTTGTGCCATTTCTCCAGCCCCAATACACATATATTTATTTAGGGTATGGTTCCCACTAGTTATTAGCTATTTTTAATAATCTTGTTTGTGGTCTTGCTTTAGGAAGGGAATATAATGTCTGTATAATTGCTATGTGGGGCAGTCTCCAGTTATCTATGCTAAAACTCTTTATTTAGACAACAAGAGACATGTCAAATCTAGATAATGAAAGCCTCCCATTCTTTCCCATATCCCCTAACATTTCCTATCTTTGTACCCACCATAGTACTGATGAGAAGGAACAAGAAAGAGGCTTCTGGGATGTGAACACAGTTCTCTTTCTGATCTAGTTACATGAATGGTTTGACTTTGTGATAAATTAAAATTTTGCATATTTGTTATTTTGTTTTTAAGATTTAATTTTAATTTTAATTATGTGTATGTATGTGTGTCTATGTGTGGGTTTGTACCTGTGAGTGCGGGTGCCTACAGAAGCAAGGAGAGGGTGTTGGATCTCCTGGAGCTGGAGTTACAGGTAGTTGTGAGTCACTTAACATGAATGCTCTTCTGAAAGAGCACTATAATATATACTTTTAACTGCTGAGCCATTGCCATAACTCCAGCTCCCTATTCATATTTTTATGGAAACACATTGTCTTTCAAAGGAATAACTAAAGAGAGAGAATGAACATATGTTCCTTTTTTTCCTGAGTAGTAGTGGTGTGGGTTTTGGGTTTGGTGTGTGTATGTGTGTGTGTACAGGCAAACATACTGTGGAGGTTTGAATGAGAGTGATCCCCATAGGCCCATAAATTTTTGTTTGGTTCTCAGTTGGTAGACTGTTTAGGAAGGATTGGGAGGTGTGGCCTTGTTGCAGGAGGTATGCCACTGGGGGTGGGCTTTCAAGTTTCAAAAGCTCATGGCAGACCAAGTCTTGCCATCTTTCTGCCTTCTGCTTGTGGGTAAGATATGTTCTCAGCTCCTGTCCTAGCCCCATGCCTGCCTTCCTGTTGCCACGTTCTCCCCAAGATGGTCATGGACTCACCCTCTGAAACTGTAAGCAAGCCATCAAATGCTTTCATTTATATGTTGCCTTGGTCATGGTGTCTCTTCACAGCAATAGGGGAGTAACTAAGAGACATACCATAGTGCATGTTGGGGAGCATAGTAGGAAGTCGGTTTTCACTTTCTGCCTTACTTGAGTCGGGGTCTCTGTTGTTTCTGCTGCTGCACTGTGTACTCTAGTCTAGCTGGGCCATGAGCTAATGAACATGTAGTAAAGATCATCCAAAGCCCTTCCCACTTCTCTCCTGTAGTTCTTCCTCTAGGAGTATTACTCCAGGAAACACTAGGGCTCCACTCAGATTGTAGAATCATTCCCAGATAAAAAGATGTAATTTATACTTTGACTTCCTCTGCTAAAAACCTCAAGCTATTTAAATGGACACTAAGTATGTGGATGGGTTTATTTGCTCCGTCTCCACTTAGGGTAAAGGAATGCAAGTCAGTGGGTTCCTGTTGGCTTTGAGGGGGGTATTTTTCGAGACAGGGTTTCTCTATGTAGCCCTGGCTGTCCTGGACTCACTTTGTAGACCAGGCTGGCCTTGAACTCACAAGTATCTGCCTGCCTCTGCCTCCCAAGTGCTGGGATTAAAGGGGTGCGCCACCACACCCGGTTCCTGTGGGCTTAAAACCATAATTTGTTTTCTTTAATTTATTTCTAATAACTTCATCTGGTGCAATTGTGCTAAGAATTCCCTTTTGCTTTGGCATATTACCCTCCATCCTTTTCGAGCCAGGAAAACAGCAGACTGTAAATCTGTCCTCACGCATTATCAGTGGAAACCTGTTTGTCTGGAGTGAGACGTTGCCCCTATGGCACCTGTTTCCTCTTTTGGAGATGTTCAGGGTGAGGGCATGAATTCGGTGCTGAAAGCACAGGGACGAGCTGATGGGGCTGTCTTGAAATAAAGATCTTGGTGAAATAGCTACTGTTTTGATATGTTATGGAAACATATTTCCAAGAGAGTAGATTATGATGCAGGACTGGATTTGTCAAAAGATGACTCATCTTCCTTCCCAAAGATGGGTGGCATGGGAAGTGTCCACCTTCACTGCCGCTATGTTTTGAGCTAACCCCATGCTTCCCTGTGAATCCCACAGGAGGAATATTTATAAATTTTGTAATGGTGAGTGTGCCAGGTATGACAAGGTCATCAGTAACCTAAACTATGGCAGAAAGATTGGACTGAGTGATCATCACACATGATTCTGATGATTTTAAATAGGAAAACAGTTAAGAGTCACATCCTTTTTTACCCTTGTTGAACAATACTAGGTGGATTCTAAATAAAGCAACATCCATTGAGGTAGGTCACAGTGCACCATGTTCAATGCAAAGAAATGACTGAACAACACAGTTTTAAAAGCCCAGGCAGGATATTGATGTTTGATATTTTAAGAACCTGCTCAAATATTTGGCAACAATGTCAGGAATCAGTTTGATGGATTGTTTCAGAAATCTACTGGTTGGTCACTTGGCTCAGGAATTAAGTAAAAAAAAAAAAAAAGAAGAAATCCAGAACGTGTGGAAGACAAATATGAGCCTCCCCTAAAATGCCAGTGTTCTGACCACTTTTTGCTGTAGAACACCCCATCAGTTGGTCTTTCTGAAAAAAAAAATCACAAAACTCCAAGTAAGCTACCCATGTGGAAATGTCACCAGTCCCCGATTCATCAACAAAGAGAAAACATTCTGAAAAATATGCCCCCAAATCAAAGAGTGTGCAGAATTTTGTAATAGCAATGATGCTGATACTTTATAGACATGGTAATGAAAGTCAATTTTATGCCACCTAGCATAAAATTATGGCAAAACTGATGCCTGCAGGAATGAACCCAGCCTGTTGAACCTACTAGGCAAGCAAGTGTTCTACCTCTGAGCTAGTTCTCCAGCTCAAGTTCCCATAGCTTTTTCTGCAATGAGTTTACTTTTGAGAACATGAACATGTCAGAAAAATCCATGAGCAAGCTAGAAAAGTGCAGTTCTACCTAACAGCTACAGCGTGTTCACCAGGGCAGAGTGGATCAGCTGATGCATTCTTTTGACCACAATGAAAAGGAGGATACACATACATACCCTAGCAGCACCACTCTTCTTGAGCCCATCTTATTATCTCAACTGTCCTGAAGTCATGAATGTCTATTAAGTCAGGATTGTGTCTATCTCAGTGCTACAGAGGGACATTATAAAGGGAAATGTCCCCACTCCAGCCAGAACTCAGGTCCTGGTGCATTCTACCACTGAGTTACAGTACCAGTCTGAAACGATCTGGCACATGTTGTGTTTTGTTTTGTTTTGTGTTTTTTCTGAGACAGGGTTTCTCTGTGTAACAGTGCTAGCAGTCCTGGAACTCGATTTGTAGACCAGGCTGGCCTCAAACTCACAGAGATCCACCTTCCTCTGCATCCCAGCTGCTGGGACAAAAGGTGTGTGCCACCACGCCCAGCTGATCTGGCACATATGAAATATATACCTAGGTCAGAAGAGAATAAAACACTTGAAAAGACTGCCTGTACCAACATAAAGCTATTGACAACAAAGAAGAGAAACAGAGGGTGACAACACACATGGGCTGGTGAGGTGGCTCAGCACATGAAGATGCCTGCCATGAAGCTTAAGACCTTGAGTTGGATCCCAAGGACCCACACAGTGGAAGAATGGATTCCTACACATTGTCCTCTGACTTCCACAAGTGCCATGGTAAGCATCCTGCTCCTCCCCAGGAAATATATAGATGTAGTTTTTACATTAAAAAAAACATAAATAAATTTAAAATACCATTTTTTAACAATTTTCAGCATTTGTCTTAACTGTAAATCAGACCAACAGCAAACAGGGTCCAATATTTTACCAGCTTTTATGTCCTTTTAGCAAGTTGCTTTTTTTTGTTTCGTATGTGTATGGGTATTTTGCCTGCATGTATGTCTGCATACCACATGCATGCCTGGTTCCCAAAGAGGCCAGAAACCAGAATCAGATCCCCTGAAACTGAGTTACAGATGTTTGTGAGCTACCATGTAGGGCCAGGAATTGAACACTGGTCTGCTGTAAGAGCAGCTAGTGCATTCAACCTCTGCATTATCTCTCCACCCACCTCCTTTGACAGAGTTTTAAGGAATAATAAGATGGAAAAACATGGGCAAGCAAAGAAAAAGATTACAAGAATAACTTGTCAGGCTCCTGAGTAACCTAAAAAGTACATAGAATCTTTTACCTTTCCTACCTACACTAGATGGGGTAAGAGGTAAAACTAAAAACATTCTTAAAATTGAACCCAGCAATTACTCATAGAGTACATTGATATAACATATTGGCTCTTACATCTTCAGGGGATGAGGAGATCATAACATTATTCCATTCCTTGGGGAGCATATCAGCTTTACAGAATGAAAAGATATACACAGAAAATAATTTAGATTTAAAGTCTCCTGAGCATAAGAAATTATGTGTTGTATTGCTACCATTAGCCAGGGAATCCTACAACAGCAAGAAGCACATGCTTGAGATTTCTTAAATACAAGAAATTGTTCAATTTCCTTTAAAACAAGTTGAAACAAAGTCTACCAACCTTCAGTATTTCCTTCAGTTTCCCACCTCGGAAGAAATCTGCTAAGTGCAATGTTACCTGGTCTGCTTAACAATTAGGATGAGTCAAGCTTTACCAAGGCGTGAAGCCCTGGCAGTCCCTAACCTCATTGTAGTGTTTTTGTTTTTCAATGTGGCACTTTTATTGCACACATAACATTGAAAAAAGTAGTTTGTCCATTTTGTGCCATGCACTGTGGGTAGTCAGATGAGTAACACATGGGCCCTATCATAAAAGATCTCCTAAAAGAGGCACATGTGGAGTTCAGTTCAATCCATCTGCCAGGAATGCTGAAGGTACCTGGGCCCAGAGCACACATCTGTCCACTCAGCGTTGAGGACACTTGCTCTACGAGTAAGGTGCCCTCATCTGACTGTCCACGTCTGCAGATCTCTTTGCCCCTTCTTCAGTCTAGCAAGGAAGCCGAAGATGGGAAGGTATTTAGAGAGAAACTGCAGTTGAGTCAGCCAGAGTAGAGGAAGAAACAATACATCCAGGAAGAGGGAACGGCAGCAAAGCATCTAC
>CAJQZJ010012579.1:6252848-6360061 GCA_907164525.1 Lophiomys imhausi
AGAAACAATACATCCAGGTAGAGGAGACGCCAGCAAAGCATCTACTGAAGTAAAAATTATAGCATGGGTGTTAAGAATGTGGAATGATAACGAACCTAAATAGTAAACCAGGAATGTATAACAAAGGGCTTTGGTGGCCAATGCTACGATTTCTTTGTTGTCTAGGCCTCAACTTCTTAAACTGTGGGTTGTGACACCATATGGGTTCCAGTAACTGAATTTGGGGGCTCTGGATAAATTTGGTAACAGTAAACGGGTTCCTGAATTTTCAAAAGGTCAAAAGATAACATAAAATCAAACAGATGATAAATCTGAAGTGTTTCTGGTAACATTCATCTGTGTTGCACAGCGTGTCCTCGTGTGTCACTCTAGACACACAAGACACATGCTGCATTGAATGTGTAGTGATGGCACACAGTGCCAACACAAACTGCCTGAAACATCTTGAGCCAGACCCAAGGCCATCATATATGATGGACTGCGGTGTTTTAGTATACACACAGTTTTCTGCTCTTATAGAGACATAGTGGTTTAATCACAGAAAACAAAGACCCTAAAGACTTCCTTTATTGTCATCTTTCAGCACGGGAACTACCATGTCAGCATACTAGCACGACAGTAAATGTTTTGGTTGGATTGTATCAGATTGCTTAAGAATTTCTAGTAGCCGGGCGTGGTGGCGTATGCCTTTAATCCCAGCACTCGGGAGGCAGAGGAAGGTGGATCTCTGTGAGTTCGAGGCCAGCCTGCTCTACAAAATGAGTCCAGGACAGCCAGGGCTATTACACAGAGAAACCCTGTTTCGAAACAAACAAACAAAAGAATTGCTAGCTGCTCAGTGTCATTAAAAATTGTTAAATGAATTTTGACATGAGATTAAGTAGAATTTCCAATAATTTCTGAAATAGCTCTAACCATATTTGCTCTTTTCATTTATTTATATTACATACTTATGCAAAGTGACAATCATAAAAACAAAAATGTTGATCAATTCTAAATAGTCAAAAGATGTGCTAGGCTTCTAGGGTAATACAGTCAGCCAAGAATTAACTCTTTATGTAAAAATAAACATGTTTATCTCACTAGTATGGAAAATTGTTTTACTCTTTAGTAAACAGCAAAGCTGTAGGCATAACCCAGGCTTTTAAATAAATTTATGATTTTATTATCAGTAAATGTCTGATTTGTATAGCTGTTTTTGATACCTATACACCCAAGGTCACTTTCTTGGGTGAAAGGGATCAATCATGAATTGAAGAGTTAAAAGGTCTGTCTAGGATAATGTTACCCGATGTGTGGTGTGCTCTGGAAAACTGGAGAAAATTTGTCCACACATTTCTACACTTTTCGTGTACATTTTATAACTGGTTTCACACACAAACACACACACACACACACACATTTCCCCCTATCTCCATTAACTGAAATTGGGACCTTAAGAGGATGAAAAGAAACAACAGAGCACTATAGTTAATTAAAAGAATCCAGAGCCAGGGCATGGCAGAGGTGAACGCAGGATGATTATGAGCTCAAGGCCAATCCAGGCTACAAGAGACCCTTCCCCACAAAAATCAAAGACTGAGGATGGTAGAGTGTTTGACTAGCATGCCCCCGAAGACCTGGGTTCAATCCTAAGTACTCAAGTGAATAAACAGCACGCAAAAGAGGCTGTGTAGCAGAGAGCTGCATATCAAACTGATGATGTGGGAAGGCCCTTTGAAGAACAGGTAGATTTGAGAACCATCTGCTTTTGAATTCATGAAAAAAAAGAGAGGTAAGAAATGGTGGAACTCATCTACAAGAACGGGATTTCAGCCCTTGTTCAGAAGCATATGCAGCACTGGCTGCTATTTTAAGTTCTTAAATTTATGAAATATAAGTTCCATAGCTCTTAGCCCTTACTAGGTAGTTTCTTGCTCTATTTTTTTTCAAGACAAGTCTCAAGTCACTCAAGCTAGTCTTGAACTTCCTATATAGCTGAGGATAACACTGGACTCTTGATCCTCCACCTCTGAGTGCTAGGGATTAATTCAGAGCTTCAGGAACTCTATCTAGACAACCCCTCTACTGACTGAGTTACTGTCCCCAGATCCCTACTCATGATATTTGATGATTTCTCAATTTTTATGACGATGAGAAAGTTTCTCTCTTTGGAGGCAGTTAGCTGAAATTCTGAGCACTTCCCAGCCTAGAAAGTATTCGGATAGGAGCTTCAAGTCGGAACTGCAGTCAGAGGGTATTAAAGGGGAAAAAGCTCACACTCTTCTACAATGCACTACATTGGTAGTTTAGATGTGTGAATGCATTGTTACTTGTGATACTTTCAATTTTTGATGGAGTTATCATGACATAATTCTACTAAAAGTGGAAAAGCACCTATTTTCTATTAGTATTTAAAAGGCACAATTTATTATGCAAGAAAAAATGTTAGTATCCAGGAAGCAATTTAGTATGTTTTTTTTTTTCTTTTTCTATTACCATTTTGGAGTGCAGTTAACTAAGGATTCTAAAGGTCCCCATCATGACACTTGGGTACTCTGAAGAAATGTATGATAAAAAGTCTGAGACAAAAAGCAAAGAAGAGCTTCAAGGTTAACAGATATTAAAAAGACATAAAGGCTAGTGTAGAGAGGTTTGCACTAAGTAAATATGGCATTGAACACCCAAAATAAGCATTTTTAAAGATTTAATAATTTTTATTATATGTGCGTAGGTATTTTGCCTGTGTACCATGTGTGTTCATTGCCTGCAGAGGCAAGAAGGTGTTAGACCTCTTGAAACTGTAATTACAGATAGATGGTAGCTAGTTAGCTGTCACATGGATGCTAGGAATTGAACCAAGGTCCCTGTAAGAACGGTCAGTGTTCTTAACCAATGAACAGTCTCTCTAGCACCTGAAGTTTTAATAATAATAATGATAATACCTGAGTCCGCTGATATTGAAAACATGGCAGAAAAAATGGAACGTCTCTCTGTTATACACACACAGCCAGCTAATAAATGATGCAGAAATTTAAATATGTCCATATGGCAATTGTTTATCACTGATTCAAAGAATCCTTACTGGCTTTTAAACCACTGAGATGAGGAAAAGGGTCATGTAGAATCACAGGTTGCTTTTTAAATTATACAGTGAAAAGGTATCTCACAAAGGAAAGACTTATCACTCTTTAACACATGTAGCATCACCAACACTAGAATTGGCACCATATGCATCCTGATACTATGTAAATGTGCAACACTAAATCTGATCATAAGAGAATGAGGAACACTGTATAAGCCCATTCATTTGTACTGTTAAAAAATATTAGTACCAGAAGGGTGCCAGGGGTGCAGTATAGGCTTATAATCTTAAGCCACTCCAGAGGTTAAGACAGGAAGATTTGAGAACTCAAGGCTTGCATGAGCTACACTGAGTTCAAGACCAGCCCAGGCAACTTAGTGAGACCCTATCTCAAAACTAAAAACTAAAGAGAGGATTGAGGTGTGGCTCAGAGTACTTGGCTATTATGCTGAGGTCCTAAGTTCAAGCCTTAGCACAACACACACACACACACACACACACACACACACACACACACACACACACGAACAGCAGTTTCTCTAGAGGACAGGATGAAAGGAATGAAGACTAAACCCAATGGATGAGTCTTCTCTATATTCACAATAAGAATGAAACAAAAACATAAAGATATAAGGACATTTAGGGGACAAGGATCATATATTAGCTATTACTGAATCAATATTAAATTTCAAGGGTGTGATAATGGTGTGGTGACTATGTAAGAGAAAGTCTTCATTCCTAGGAAATGTGGTGACTGTATAGGGGTAAAGCATCATGATGATTCAATTTTACTTTCAACAGGCTCGGGGAAATGAAAAGGGGAAATATTAAAATTATAATAAAAGGTGATAAAGTAAATGTAGTAAAATACAAATATGGTGCATTAAAGAGAAATGGATATTTATCCTATTATCTATATTCTCAGCTTTCCTCTAGCACTCAAAAATTTCAAATAAAAAGTCAGTTAAACATGCAAGTTAGTCCTTGTATGACTAATACACTATAGCTGTTTTTATTTAGATGAATATGTTAAATACTAATAAGTTGTAACACTCTTTTTTTTTTTTTTTAGGTTTTTCAAGACGGGGTTTCTCTGTGTATCCTTGACTGACCTGGACTAACTCTGTAGACCAAGCTGGCCTTGAACTCACAGAGATCTGCCTGCCTCTGCCTCCTGAGTGCTGGGATTAAAGGCATGTGCCAACACACCCGGCGTTATAATACTCATTTTTAAAAAGCTCTCATGAAATTCTTTCCTATCAAAGCTACCAAGCTATAAGGTAAGCCGTCATTATCATGGCCAGGGTTAGCAATAGGATTCCTGTCCTCCTTCCTCCATCTCAAAATCATGCTGCAATTACCCATGAAATCAACAACCAGCAAAACTCCTACAAAAAGCAGCTTAAGCTTAACATCAGAAAACCTGTGACCTTTTGGTTTTAAAATAATTTATTTCATAGATCGGTTTTAATTTCATGTCTCAGAGCATACATTATTTAACCAAGAGGTGCTGGACAGAGATTGTAAAAGGGAGAAAACATTTAGGGTAAGAAACCAGCTCAGTTCCACTAGGATTTGATCCTGCCTCATAAAGTCTTGCTAGGATAAATTTCTACCATACTTCTTTTGTGCTTACAAAAAACATTAACTTCTGAATTTCCAATGCTGTAAATAAAATTGTTTTACAGTTTAGTATGCATTCAATTGACACACAAGGCAACCAAATAAATTCTGTCATCAACATCAGCATAATGTGTATTTCCTGTCACTGCACTAACATTAAACTAAACTTCAAACCACAAAAACATTGTGACTAACATTAAAAAGGCAGGCTGTAAGATACTCAAAGCTTATTAAGGACAAATTACACATGGTTAAGATGGGACATCACTTGACAACGGCTGTTGTGCATATGGCTGCTTTTTCTTATACGAAGGCCAACGGCAAACAGGGCAACAGTGTCGGCCCCCAACCAACCACATAACAATGCAATTCTGGTGAAACACATGACCACAAGGCAACCCCATTAGCAAACATCCATTTTCAAAATTCTCGAGGCAAACAACACATTCAGTACAGTGCAGCGTACCAGCAGGCCAAGTCAACCAGTCTGGTTCCATATCTTCATTAGTGTTGTGTGATCCATATGACCTTCCCTTCCTTTCACATGGGCTAGTCTGACAGTATTTATTGGCACATGAACAAGCTTCACTATCACAGTGACTTGCTCTTCCTGGAGAACTGTGAACTATGCTTTGTTTATCTTCAAATACATCCTTACTATTAAAAGTGTCCATGTTGTCACTATCTGAGTCATTTTCAGTGTCCTGAGAACTCTCCGACATTTCTTCTTCAGACTGTACCCCAAGACATTTAAACCGCCACATTGGTAAGTTTTTAATATAATCAGTGGGTATGAGAGGGTGAAGCCAAAGGTCAGGGAAAGCTAACCGTTCCAAAAATAAATCAGGATCTTCATCCCAATCAGAGTCTACAGGAAAGTTCTGAAAAGAAGCAATCGGGTGGAAGAGGTAGCTGGTGTACCAGTCCCACAGACTTGATAACCATTCTAAATTATTCGCATTAACTTCATCATTGTTGCTGCGCCGTCTCTTCTTCTCAAAGTAATCAATCAGCAAACCATGTCCAAGGTATGTACTGAGAAACAGGGCTGGATGTGAAGAGTAAAACATCCAGTCTGCCCTTACCCATGAAGCCAGTGTGGTTGTATTAGAATATCGTAGCAATCTTAAGCTATATTCATAAAAGCTATCTAAGTAAGGGAGCTGTAGAAAGCCCAACACAGGTAGCCAAGAAATAATTAATAGGGAATTGTATGTCCCTAAGGTGCTTATGAGAACCACAAATCGCTTGATGGTTGCTCCTTGTGTAATAAATAAGTCCATCCAAGCCATAAGATTAACTAAAACCAAACTCAAAACAAACAGATCATTTACTTCAGGTTGTAATGAGCGCAGAAATGAATCCATGGCCTGAAGGGATATAAATTCACCTGTGTGGTTTCCGTATCTGTAAATTCCTTCAGGAGTTCTAAGTATGTATGATGGCATGTTATAGACACCAATATCTGTCATATAACTCTTGTTGTCCCAATTTTCCACATTAACAAAAATAAACTCAACTCTTCCAGTAAATTTTATGCTTAATGCAGAGAAGAAAGCTGGCGGTTGGTCAAGGTTTGCAAAAAGGTATATTTTTACCCAATATTGATCACTTTTATTCCATTCTTCTTTCAAATGCTCAGTATTATATATAGTTTTTATCCGAGAGGCTGCATGGGCAGTTATCCATTTAAAAATGTGTTCTACTTCAATCTTACGTCCATTATACTCTTTAAGCATGACTCTCCCTTTAGAGGTGCTTGTTTGTGGGACAGACATGATGAGTGTGGAACGCACCCAGCCTCTTTTCCTGCAGTACCTGTAAGAGAGTAAACTGAATAAACAAACAGCTAGGCTGTTGCACAATTTTCATTCTAACAGTTTTCTTTAGGGCCTGAAAGGTGCCCTTTTAAAACGTTCTTTTCCCCCAAATAACCAAAGAGAAACCAACATTTGGCAACTGTGTCAGAACAAGCAAGTTTACTGTAGTCTACTTTGAATTTCTGTTTCTAGGATAAGGTACACCTAACAGCATTTCTGAACCAAGGAGTCAGCAAATATGTTAGCATCTCTTATGTGCCACTGCATTATGTACTAAGATCCAAAGATAATGGGAAACAATTTCTGTTCATATACAATTTAAAAAATCCTGTTACAGATGCAAAACCAGTATCAAAGAAAGATTAAAGAAAGGGGATAGATATCACCAGGAGTGTGAGGTGAAGAACTCAAGAAAGATTTGGTAAATGAACTAGGCCTTGAAAGATGGATGTACTAGGCCTTGAAAGATGGTTAGAAATGAGGTAGAAATACAGGAATGATAAAGAAAAAAGGACAGATTATTGAATATACCCTTATACCTTTGTATACTGATACAAAATTAAGATATTTGGCTAAATTATTATTTACCTTTGTATACTGATGCAAAATTAAGACTATATTGGGCTACATTGGTATTGATCTTTGTATAGTGATACAAAATTAAGATTATATTGGGCTACATTGGTATTGATCTTTGTATATTGATACAAAATTAAGATATTTGCCCACATTGGTATTGATCTTTGTATATTGATACAAAATTAAGAGTAACTCTTTTTAAGGTATTGTACCTAGGTAATGCTTAAAAATGAAATGTGAAGTTTTGGCCTTTTGCTACCAACTGTCATAAACTGTTTAGAATAATTAAGAAATGCAAACTAACAGTCATTCAGGCATGTCATTTTGTTAGGTACTAGGACAGTCTATCACAGTTATTGTCTAAGCTAATCAGAAATCAAGTTGCTAAGAGACAAGCAACATTTGGCTATCCAATATAAGGAGATAGATAGGTGGTCTTCAAAAACCTCAAGAGATCAGCAGAATATGGCATTCAAAGATGTTTTCTTAAGATTTTTTTTTTTTTATATCAAGACATGTCAGCTCCTGACAGCACCTCCTATTCTACTCCAAGTAGAAGATGAGCATCGAAGAATCTCCAACTGGAGATGGTTGAATTAGTGGCAAGCCTATCCCTTGGCAAGAAAAACCCCTTGCTTCAACTATAGACAGAATGCTGTCCAAACAGGACAAAACTTGGAAGCAGGTAGTCAACAGCCTAGCTCTGCCAAGACAAGGTAGACAAGTCCTTCATAATTCCTGCTTTACAATCAATATCTATCAGAGAAACGGGGCTAAATGGCTAAAGATTGATGCTGTAACATATGGAGAGAAATTGGGAACTGTCTAGGCAGCCAGTTGTATGTCATTTCTTAGTTTTGGA
This sequence comes from Lophiomys imhausi, assembly GCA_907164525.1. Classification (NCBI taxonomy): domain Eukaryota; kingdom Metazoa; phylum Chordata; class Mammalia; order Rodentia; family Muridae; genus Lophiomys; species Lophiomys imhausi. The sequence goes on from CAJQZJ010012579.1 coordinate 6,260,797, forward strand.
AGCTGCTGGCCCTGCAGTTCCTGTAGAATCAGATATATTTATCCCTGTCAGGTCTCTGAGGTGGTTGAAGACTAGACAGAGTCTCATAGTTAAATTTTGAGTTGTTTAGGAATCAAGAGGATGTTCTGGATCTAAGATGTTTTTAAAATTGTGATGGAAGTTAGGATGGAAGCTGAGTTGGATATAGAACTTTAAACTCATGGAGATGGTTAGAGAGTAGAATGTCAAAAGTCAGTTGCCAAATACGAATAGACTGGACATTGGGAAGGTATGCTAAGCCCTATAACTGTCATAATTGTGGCCTAATTATTTCTGTTGTTTTGTATTCTATTTATTGTTATAAAAGAGCCATTTGATGGACGGAAAGGGGGAGCTGTGGGGGGGATATACCTTAAACTTAAAAAAAAGGAAGGGGATGGGGTTTGAGGGGGTAGAGGATGGGACTGGAAGGGGGAGTAGGGAGGGGATTGAGATTGAGATGTAACTTGAAGAAACAAAAAAGAAATTAAAAAAAAAAAAAGAAATGAGGTAGAAAGAGAGATGAATACTCCTATACGCTGAGTTCCTGAGGTGGTGCAGAGTCCTTGATAGGTGCCCCACCTTACCACTTCTCAACTAAGCACCACCAGATGGCCTGATACCACACTGCAATAGGGCACCTACTAGCCAGTGATCTTTACAATTCAAAAGAGAAGCACTTCAAGATCCTGTTAACTCTCTTCTCTCTTTAATGAATACCGTGAAAAAAAAAGGATGTAACACCTAGGAAACAATGACAGAAGATGTACAGAGTTTCAGTCCAGTTTACCAGTGGAGTGAATGACAAGAGCATAATGACAATCGCCACTTAGTGATATGACATTTGTCCTCTCTGAAAAATTAGGTTATGAGAGATATCGAAAACAAAAACAGCTACTGCATTACTAAGGGTAGATGATAACTGAAGATATTTTCCTTAAATTCTGCCCAAAACCTGCCATATGGAATTTTACGACACACAAAACTTATATTCATAAAGGGTAAAAAAAAAAAAAAAAAATTGTACCATGTGGCAATGTTTTGTTATAAATTTGAAAATGGGTACCATTTGATTTCTTATGTTGCTACTCAGAATACTGATCTAAGTATGATGTTACATTTTACTTACTAAGCACATTGCATATTTTACTAGGGCTAGATGAGTATGTCATACATTCATAGGATCCAGAGAGGAAAGTCTAGTTATGTGGCATATGCATTACAATGACTCATTTATCTCAGGAATACTGTGGCATAATTTAAGATAAATGAAGATGGTATATTGTCTTTCAAAGAGCAGGTTGTTAAGGACTCTGGGAAGCTATATCAGTGACTCTGAATCACAGCTCCTAATCCTCAGCTTCTCTTACTGCGTTGATTCACTCCTTACCAGTGCAAATTCCAATAACATGAAATGGTTTGGAAAAGGGACATGCTTTAAAAATTAAGTATTTCTATCTTTTAACAATATATTTACCCAATGAAAAATAATTCCATAATATGAATCCTGTTTTTACCCTTGCTAAAAACAAACAGTAGGTAGAATGCATGTAGAAGACAGTCTTCAGATCTTATCTAAGGAACTTTAATGGCTTAATTCCAATATACTTGTGATGACACATTCTACTCACTAAAATATTTATTTATGTGTGGTATGTATGCTTGTGTGACTTTATGAGCATCACATGTGTGCAGGTGTCCTCTGATGGGGTGATGTTATGTATTCTAAATGTTAATTAATCTGCTCCCAGAGGCCTGCTTGCTGTGCCAGGCCATAAGTACACCAAACGAAGCTATGTTACCTTTCTTGTTAACCACTGTCTCTGTTTGGTTGAATAAATGCTGAGGCCTATGACTGGGCAGAGAGAGAGGTAGGTGGGGGGGGTGAGTTGGTGGGCTCTGGAGGAGTAGAGAGGATGATGGGATGAAGAAGCCAAGAAGAGGAAGGAGGAGACATGCCATGGGAAAATAGAAGAATCGTATCTCCATGTGGCCTGGAACATAGGCATAGCATGGAGAATAACAGCCCAAGGGGATATATGTATATATTGGGGTTCCTTCTATTTGGGGAACAGAATTACAAGATAGCTTAGTTGGGCCAAGACTGTACAATCCTCGCTAAGGTTTGTTAAGATCCATCAGGTGCCTCTGTGGTGGGATAAGGATTAACACTCCAACCCATTAAATATAATATAAATATTGGTAATGATTTAATTACTTTATTTCTACAGTCCTCAAAATAGAATATGTCAGATCCCATGGAGCTAGAGAGAGATAGTTGTAAGCCATCTAGGTGCTGGGAACTGAACCCAGGTCCTTTGTAAGAGCAGAAGATATTCTTAATTGCTGAGACATTGCCCAGCCTACATACCACATCTCTACTCTTGTCCATTTTTTTATCTTCTCTCCTGTAACTATACTGGCTCTCACTTGTGTCATGAATCAAATGACAATAAATCTTGCTGTATAAAACAGGCAAGGTTTTAATGCATTCATTTCCTCATTTTATGTTTTCTTTTCAGTTCAGAACTGATTAAGTTTTGTCATTCTAAAGAGAACTTGAGATTACCCAACAAAAGAAAACTTCCTATGTTGTAACTTCCAAATTAAATCATGTTTTCCAGGTTTGGAAAAAAAAAAACCCTAATGCTTACAAATTCTGGATTACTAATATACATTTCTCTAAATACTAATCTAAAGGTATCCTCATGAAGATAAACTACATGCATATATTGCTTTTAAGATTTTTTTTTAATAATTTATTTTTTATTTCTTCAAGTTACATCTCAATCACAATCCCCTCCCTACTTCCCCCTACAGTCCCACCCTTCCACCCTCCTCCCCCTCAGCCCCACCATCCTCTTCCCTTCTTTTTTTTTTTTAGTTTAAGGTATTTATTTTTCCCCCCCAACAGCTCTCCCTTTCAGTCCAAATAATGGTTCTTTTTCTTATAACTATAAATACAATACAAAACAACAGAAATAAATTGGCCACGATTATAAGAGTTATATGGCTTAGCATACATTCCCAATGTCCAGTCCATATGTATTTGGCACCTGACTTTAACATTCTACTATCTAACCATCTCCATGAGTTTAAAGTTCTATATCTAACTCAGCTTTCATACTAACTTGCCTCACAATTTTAAAAATATCTTCTTAGATCCAGAACACCCTCTTGATTCCTAAACAACTCAAAATTTAACTATGAGACTCTAGCTATCTATTCTTCAACCACCTCAGAGACGTGAGAGGGATAAATATATCTGATTATATAAGAAGTGCAGGGCCTGCAGCTTCCAAAACTTAAAAAATGACATACCAGTGGCTGCCTGGACAGTTCCCATTTTCTCTCCATACATTACAGCATCAATCTTCAGCCATTTGGCCCCATTTCTCTGACAGACATTGGTTGTAGAGCAGGAATTATGAAGGACTTACCTACCCTGTCTTGGCAGAGCTAGGCTGTCGACTTACCTGCTTCCAAGTTTTGTCCTTTTTGGACAGAAGTCTGTCTACAGTTGAAGCAAGTGGTTTTTCTTGCCAAGAGAATGGCTTACCACCAATTCAATCATCTCCCACTGGAGATTCTTCGATGCTCATCTTCTACTTGGAGTAGAATAGGGGGTGCTGTCAGGAGCTGACATGTCTCGATATCAAAAAATCTTAAGTTAAGAAAACATCTTTGAATGCCATATTCTGCAGATCTCTTGAGGTTTTTGAAGATGCCCTATCTATCTCTTATATTTAGATAAGCAAATATTGCTTGTCTCTTAGCAACTTGATTTCTGAGTAGCTTAGAAAATAACTGTGATAGACTGTCATAGTAACTAACAAAATGACACGTTTTCATGACTATTAGTTTCCGTTTCTTAATTATCCTAAACAGTTTATGTCGGTTGGTAGCGAGAGGTCAAAACTTGACATTTCATTTTTAAGTATTACTACAAACAATACCTTTAAGAAGCGTTACCCTTAATTTTGTATCAATATACAAAGATCAATACCAATGTGGCCAAATATAATCTTAATTTTGTATCAATATACAAAGATCAGTACCGATGTAGCCCAATACAATCTTAATTTTACATTAATATACTAGGGTCAATACCATTGTGGCCAAATATAATCTTAATTTTGTATCAATATACAAAGATCAATACCGATGTAGCCCTATACAATCTTAAATTTGCATTAATATACAATGATCAATACCAATTTATCCAAATATAATATTAATTTTGTATCAGTATACAAAGGTATAAAGCTATATTCAATAATCTGTCCTTTTTTCTTGTTCTTTCCTATACTATGTCTATGTCCCATTTTTCTCAAGTCTGTTCACTCCTATATAGGAGAGAAAGGAGGATACAGAAAAGCAAAAGAGAGAAGTCCCTGGGTCTAACCTCCAAAACCCATTTAACAAGACCATTTAACAGCTTGTAGTCTTTTCCCCTAAATAACAAAATTTTCTATTATCTATCAAATAACCAAAGGGGGAGAACACCCTCCCCACCTTCTGGGGATGGGACGTTGTTCTCTTAAAATGACTTCCTGCTGATTTGGGACATAGTAAACCTGTTTGCGGCCCAAATAAGAATGGAAAAATGGTTAAAAATGTTAATAGAATCATTTGATGTTCAGTCCCTTTGTGCTCAGCTATTTAGATGTCCTACGAAGTTCATAGAAGCTGATCTTCAGAACTTTACTGAAGATCTGGCTGGAGTAGTCTGTGAAGAATTTTATATTTTATATTAAGAATTTATAACAAAATTATTTAACATATTAAAATTATATTATATTTATGTTAATAAACATGTTTTTAAAAATTTTATAAAAAATAGAATTTTAAGAATTTTTATATAAGAATTTATATTAAGAATTTTTTTTTTTTTTTGGTTTTTCGAGACAGAAGGTTTCTCTGAATATCTCTGGCTGTCCTGGACTCGCTTTGTAGACCAGGCTGGCCTCGAACTCACAAAGATCCGCCTGCCTCTGCCTCCCAAGTGCTGGGATTAAAGGCGTGCGCCACCACCGCCCGGCAAATTTTTTTTTTTTTTGGTTTTTCGAGACAAGGTTTCTCTGTGTAGCCCTGGCTGAAGAATTTTAATGTATCAACATAAAACCTTTTACTGCCAATTCAAGAAGAACATTTAAAGGTCAGAATAAATTCAATGACACTATCAAGAAAACATTCTTCAGGATTTTCAGTGTTTCATTACATAGGTTGGCTTAGAACTTGAGATCCTCCAGTTCTGGCTCCCACTTAGGAATGCAAGCACATACCACTTTCTCCCTCTTATTTGTCAGTTCTTTTGGTTATATAAAAATGATTTTTTGGGGCTGGAGAGATAGCTCAGCGGTTAAGAGCACTGTCTGCTCTTCCAGAGGTCCTGAGTTCAATTCCCAGCAACCACATGGTGGCTCATAACCATCTACAATGAGATCTGGTGCCCTCTTCTGGCCTGCAGTCATATATGCAGACAAAACACTGTATACATAATAAATAAATCTTAAAAAAAAAAAGAAAAAAAAATGATTTTTTTTTTTAAACCAACATCTACATTGGGCGGCTCACAGATGCCTACGACTCCAGATCCAAGGAATTCCACACCATCTTCTGAACTCCAATGGCATCTGCACTAAAACGTGCATATATACTCCTCTATACACATATAATCTACATTTTTAAATTAAAAAATGGAATAACCAGACAAGAATTAATATAATAGATCAAATACTGAAGACAAAGACAAACCAAACCATCTCATCTAAGAAAATGTGAAGAAAAATAAAATAGTGAAGGGTAGAAAAGGTAGAAAGGACATGTTTAATTAAATAAAATGATAAATCTATGACATTAGGGAGAAGGGCATGCCTAGGGATAGTTGTGGAGCAGACAGAAAGTGACTAAGGAAATGCAAACTGAAGGTCAGAAGTACAAGAGTGGTAGTGTATGCCTGTAATCCTAGCCCTTGATTGAGGGATGGCTACAATGAGTTCAAAGCCAGTCTGAGTTACAGATGGGAACAGTGATGTCATTCACAGCCATTTGGAAGAGAATATGAAACAAAAGGACTACAAACACAGGTTTATGCAAAACTATAAACATCTGTGTAACTAGCAATACACTAAACATATTAGTTTTCAGTTCAGCCAGGCTTCTGGTAGTACTGTTTTCATTAAGCAAAAAAGACTCTGGAAAGGGTTCAAGCTCAGAATTTCCTAATCCACTTACCTGGGATCACTGGAACAGTTGAAAGTGCCTGTCCGTATTCCAAATCTTGAGACTTTTTTTACCATTTTCTCCCAATGGATTTTACCCACCAAAGGACTTCTGTCATTTGCTATGACCTATTTCCCAAAAAAGAAGGGGAGGGGAGGTGTAGAGTGAAATTTTAATTAACTAATCCAACCATTCATATCTATAGCATAAACCCTTTTTTTTATAAAGTCATTCTGCTTCTAGTTCTGGTTTAATTGAGTCATCTTGTTATTACTGCAATTCTTTTCAGAGTTTAAGGTATTATTATTAAGTGTATATGTACATGAGTGCTACAGAACCCTTGTGGAAATCAGAGGACAACTCATGGCAGTCAGTGCTCTCCTTCTACTACGTGGGTCCTGGGGATTGAACTCAAGTCAGCAGTCTTGTGCAGCACATACCTTTACCGGATGAGCCACCTTACTGGCCCTCACTGCTATTTCTACAGAAGTTACAACTGTCCAACTAGAAAAGACACACAAATGCAGTATGTTATACCACATGCTCTAGCAGTAACAGAGAATAGGAGTGAAAAGCCTATGAAAAATCTAGCCATATTCTCTACTATGTGACCTATTCTCTATAATTATACTACACAGACATAAAATGGCCCTAGAGTCAAATTCTCTTTGAAAAAATTAAAAATCCAAATAAAGTTTATAAAAATTATCACATGTGGACTTATTAACAAGTTCAAATTTCATGCTTTTCAATGTTCCATTTTGTAGCCAAGAGCCTAACATGTGTTTTCTATTAAACTGTGCTTTGACTAAAGTAATGCTTTGCTCCTGAGGGAAAAGGCTCTAGGAAAAGGAACGGCCATGATGACAATCTTAAACTTCTACTTCTAGTGTGCATACACAATTAAGTCTGAAGGAAACAGATAATTTTTTGGTTTTGTTTTGGTTTTTCGAGACAGAGTTTCTCTGTGTATATCTGACCATCCTGGACTCACTCTGTAGACCAGGCTGTCCTCCAACTCACAGAGATCCACCTGCCTCTGCCTCCCGAGTCCTGGGATTAAAGGTGTGTGCCACCACGCCTGGCCATTACAGACAGCTGTGCACTGCCATGTAGGTGCTGGGATTTGAACTCAGATCCTTTGGAAGAGCAACCAGTGCTCTTAACCACTGAGCCATCTCTCAGCTCAAAACAGATTATTTTTAAAAGAAAGGAAAAAATTCTAAATTGACTTTTAAAAATGTTAATAAGTTCTGTTGTGTCAGTTGGTAAATAATTCTTCTCTTTATCCCCAATCTTCCTGACTTAATGGAAGCAGAATTTCACTGGATACCAGTAAAAATTTTTTTAATGTAAAAGCAATAAAATACAATTCAATGGAGAGCCAAGAAATTCATGAAACCATCTAATTAAGTCCAGCAAATATAGGCCTAAGCTATTTTCATAAATAACATTTTTATGACATTATTCAACTTAAAATTACAAGACAATACTCTGGGGCCTCTAATCTTTCTGGCAGAAAGAACCATTTTCATATTTAAAAAGCCTCCAGGAAGTGATGCTCCAGGCATGTGTATGAACTGAGTGCCAGCAGTCAACTCCTTGGAGGAGGCAAGGGGTGTACAGCTACCTCATCTGTGGCCTTTCTCCTGGAAAGTCTAACAAATGTCAGAGGCATCACAGGCTGAGAGCACATGGTTCTGAAAAAAGAAGTTTCCTTTTTGTGCTACCAAATGACTTCAGTAACTCCTACAATATGTCACCACTACTGCTGTTCTAACACTTTTGGAGATGTACATGTATACGTAACACTATGTAACACATTCGATACTCGATACATGCACACAATTTAGACAATTAAGTAAATGGTTTTGATAGTGCTTTTAATGATAATATGTGGTCTTACTGAGGGAGACATGAGTTACATTTATACTCTCAGGTGACTGAGGACATGTTTTTAGATATAAGCCTTTTAGGGAGGTAATGCTGATCATATTACCTAAGATGCTATTTACCTTTTTCTCTGGTCCAAAAGTATATTGTAAAGGTTTACCTGAAGAATGAGGGCAGTCAAGCATGGTCTGCTTCCTGCTTCCTGGTCTTTTTTTTTTTTTCCTGTGATGGTGGCGGTTCAGGAGGTGGAACATAGGACTCTAAGGGCTCCACTACTCAGTTACATACCAGGCACAAAGCAAGTGTTCTTTTCCTTTCTGCTACCTCTCAAGAGTCAATAGTACTTCTCTTGATCCAAGGAACCTTAATGTAATTTTCAGATTTCTCAGGATATTAGTCTCTGTGCAGTTATATAGTATATTTTCTTATTCTTTGTGTGCTTTCTTATTCTCAGTTCTTTGCACCCCTTTTCTGTCTCTTCTTTTCTCTCTCTTTAAAGAAGTCTTTCCCAACTCTCTTGACTAAAGCTGTAAAGTAACCCAGACACTTTAGCCCTGCGTTGGCAATAACATTGCTTCAAAGAGCTAAGATATTGCCTCTGTCAATGTGCACACAGCCCTAAGTCTCAGGGCATCTTTGAGTGAAGACCTAATTGTTCACTGTTCAAGCACCTTGCAGACTTATGACAAGAATTCCTGTGTTAGAAATGAGAAGGGGAAGGAGAGAGGGCTGTTCTCAGGCACATGCAGGTCCTGGCAGGGAAGGCAGAGGTGAGTGGGGAGAGTTGTGAGCATGGGTGAGGAGCTACATGACAATTTCAATCAACCCTGGGGCCTTATTTACTCAGCAATCTGTTCTAGCATCTGCTCTGGAAGAGTTTAAGGATCCTCGACTGAGAGAGCTGCACAAAAATGAGAAGTCATCTAAGCACTTCATGAAATCACTTTGTATGACTCTGTCAATAGAGCTACACAATTAGAAATCGCTTTGTTAAGATCCTATACAGTTATGATAGTCAACTAAAGGTTTTACATATATGAACTTTGAAGGAGGCTGAATTAAATGAGTACTATAAAAATGGTAGTGTTTTCACAAAATAACTCATCTGGCTCAATTAATGGCAGAACAAAATCTTCTAAGCCTATTGCTAAGGTGGCACATTTGCAGGAGCCTCTCTGACTTACATATTTTCAGATATAAGAGAAAATCTGAAGTACAGCTTGAATTTCGAGCCAGAAAGAGACCTGGAATCACAGGTTATATGTGAAGCAAACTTTCCATTCATTGTAGTGCCTAGATGATCTGGTGCTGCTAAACATCTGAGCTGAACTAACTACTTTAGCTTTTTGCAGCTTGTTCCCCCCCCCCCCCCAGGCTCTGAGACTGTTTCTCTGTGTAGCCTTGGCTCTCCTGGAATTCACTCTGTAGACCAAGCTGATATCCAACTCACAGAGGTCTGTCTGCCTCTGCCTGTCTGTGATTAAAAGCATGCGCCACCACCATACCTTCTACTTCTCATTAAAATGAGTCTCTAAAGCAATTTCTTTTATAAGTAAAACTTCCTTCCCCAGCAACCTATCATCCTGAATGTTTTCTGAACAGAGAGTATAAATGGCATCTTGCTACGCAACTACACACCACTCTTCTCAATCACTTAGATATAAAAGATGCCCAATTCAATGTATTTATAAATATACTTTGGATGTTTTTAAAGAGGAGGGATTTATTTCTGATCAGAACATCTTTACTCCTCACAGATAGAGTCATAATTAATTAATTCCTTGAATGAGTGTTGGTATTTTCCACATTTCTCAGTATTTAACAGGGATCTAGTTTCACCATAGTAAAATATATGTATGTCACCTGTATAAAATCATCAAAAATGAGGGTCAGTGATGGACAAAAGCTGAAACTGAATAGCATTTTAATTGCCTAATTTTAAGTATTCACCCTGTTATTGTTTCTCTAACTTCTGACTAATACTATTTTTACTGGCTTACTTTACGGGTAAACTAAAAAAGTTTTCACCAATATAAAACACAAATGGCTTGCCATATATTTTGTTCTGTATTTTCCATTGAAGGGATAAAAAATTAGAATTGCTCTAAACAAAACTCTTGTCTTAAGAGCAAAGATAAACAAGTTTCAATTAAGCCTTTAATGCTTCCAGTCAAACAGGAAATGCATTAACTAAAACTTCAGTAAACAGTGACCAAAGCATTCCAGTACTTTACATCATAAAGTGTTTTTCATTGCTGTGCAGACCCAGTGACACTAAACTCATTAAGTGGGACAACTAGTAGGGAACAAACAGCTATATCCATTTTTGAATTATGATAAAAGGCAAAACAAATAAATAAAAATGTTAGAGGACAAATCCATAAAAGCCATCCACTATGCAACTTTTCCATTTCAAAAGCCATTTGCCTCTCTGACCAGCATTCTTTTGAAACAACATAATTATTTTCTATTTTTGGTGCCAAGGAGACTGGGTGGTGGCAGAGTCAAAGAATTCACAAAATTGGGAAATAAATGGCTAATGAAAGATAGGAGCTTAGGTTAGGGAGGAAGTAGGAAATGGTAGCTTTGTGTTAAAATAGTACCACAAAGAAAGGACTTGGTTCTGTGTGAATTACACAGTGTATATTATTGTTAATGATGTCATATGGATTTTGCTACCTTTAAAAATGAAAATTAGTTCTTACAATGGTTGGTGAAGAGAACCAACTCCTGTCTCGAAACCCTAAATAAATGAAAGAAAGAAAGAAAAAACTAAGTAAACAAACCAAAACCCCAAAATAATTATGAATCTTAAAGGAGATGCCCACCCAGTAAGTTTAGCTGGTTAGTTCACAGTGCCAAGGGCAGGGTCTCAGACTTTTCTCAACTATCTTAACATTGTTCTTGCAGACCAGACTAGCCATTTGACAGATGTCAATCACTGGCCAGAAAAAAAATACAAGCCAGACACTGGAAATCACTGCAAACCTTGAGCATTTCTAGAAAAACTAAGTACTGTTTCCTTATGAAGAAATCCATATAAACACAAACCATTTTTTTTTCTAAGGAGGTACTACATTCAACTGTAAATACATGACTTCTAAAATACACTGGTATTTTAAGAAGATAATGTGTACAGACTAGATGCTATAATGGCTATAATGTTAACATTTACATCATTATTTATTACTAACTTTGCTCAATGGCTACCTTGTAAAAAATTTCTCATTATTCTATGTCTTTAGTCTGTTTTTTTTGTTTTCTGAACTTTCAACTTATTGGTATTATATTAAATATTAATGTATTTGGTGTCTGATTCTCACAACTGGAATGTGAGCTGCCTGGACATAGCCTTGGGTATCTTTCGGTTATATCTTCAGGTCCTAGAACAGGACCTAGCATAGCCATGTATGCTATCATATTTTTATCATATATTAAGGGACTTAATCCATACATATCTTTAGTGAGACATTAAAAAAACAGATAACTGGAGCTGGAAAGATATGTCAGTGTTTAAAAAAAAAAAAAAACAAACAAAACTGTCTTCTCTTCCTGAGGACCTAGTTTTGATTCCCAGCATCCACATGGCAGTTAACAACCATCTGTAACTCTAGTTCCAGGAGATCTGACACCCTCTTCTGGCCTCTGTGGGCACCAGGCATGCACACGGTATACAAACATACACGGGGCAAAACACTCATACACATAAAATTAAATAAATCTTTTTAAAAAGATAACTCAAAAGTAAAGACTATGCCAGACATGGTGGCACACATCTTTAATCCCAGCACTCGAGAGGCAGAAGCAGGCGGATCTCTGTGAGTTCAAGGTCAGCCTGGTCTACAGAGTGAGTCCAGGATAGCCAAGATTACAGAGAGATCTTGTCTCAAAAACAAAAACAACAAAACAAACAAACAAAAACCCCAAAAAAGTGAAGACTGTATTGCTAACTAGTCAATCAGAGTACCTATCATTTACAGGTAGGATCGTGGATTTCAAAGCAATTCCCAGGCCTCTGACATGTTTCTTCTGAGTTTCCGGGGTGCCTATTGCCTTCTTCATTCATTTGCAGAGAATCAATGTAAGTGATAACCATCTAGGTCATGAATACACGGAGATGGGACTGGCTCGGTGTATTCTATTCTATCTTGTTAATAAATCTAAAATTATCAAAACCAGTAACTTTTTCTTGACTAAACTATTAGAAATAAATACTGGGGGAAGGAAATAGAGTAATAATTTCTTAAAGCTCTAAAGAGACGACTGATTTCTTTTCTTTCAATACTGGATATCCCATGCAGAGTTTCTTGCAAGTCTACCACTGAGCTGTATTCGCAACCCTTAGAGCTCATTTCTCACATCAATGAACTGAGACAGAAATAAAATAGATTTGAATGGATAGGGTACAGATTAAATCCTCTCAGGTTCCCCCCTTTGCTGATTAACTAGAAGGTAAAAAGTCAAATGCAGTAGGAACAGTGCTATAAAGGGAAGGCCAGTGGCATCCAATGAAATCTCCATGAGAGCTGCCAAAGTTCACCCTTTCAGCACAGTGGAGGACAGCATCATTCCATCCTCTTTAAATGGGTATGTGCAAGAAAAACTCACGTGTTCCCAATCAGACTACAAGCCAATGACAACATTAGGCCTTTCCAATCAAGGTTTCTGAATTCTAACTTACTTTAAAACCAAATCTTGTAGTGTTTGTTCTCAGAAAATAATATGAAGCAGCTATTTTAATTTTCAAACCCTAAATCAAAATTGGTCAACAGCAAAGTGAAAGGTCAAAAGCACTGAATGAATTGGAGGAAATAAGTGTGAATTGCCAAAGATTAAATAAACGTTAGTCAGAAGAAAGAAAAAAAAATTAAAGGGCTGGGATCTGCTCCTAGTTCAAAACTACTGAGTATTCCCAGGACCTTGAGCAAACTACTTCTTAGTGGTTCAGAAAGGGTTAGTCTGATATGACTTTTGCATTTCAGTCATCCACACACTACATTCTGAATTTTGGCTACATTCACACTTCAAGTTTACTTGTTATGTTAGAAGTGAATATAGGTTTTAAAAATTAAACTTTGCTTTCTCCTAAGCAATTTTTAGGATGACATTACATGCTCAATATCACATAATTATTCTAATTTATATGGTTATGTTAAAGTTAATGTGTATCCATTTGCCATAAACCACACAAAGGAAACCATGAAATTTTTAAGGACCTTTACAGCTTGAAATTTCTAATATACTAATTAAATCACAGTTTTGATATCATAAAAACCATCACCATAAAAAAAAATAATGCATGCTCCACAGGTCCAAAGTGCAGCTACTAAGTTATCTACTTTGCTGAGTTGTTGACTCTATGGTGGTTAGCGTAGCTGCCATTCAAAGTTGTCTAGTTCACTAATGCAAAATTTTCTTTACTCTTTTGTGTTCTTCCCTTACATACTAAAACTATGTGGATTAATGAACTCAAAAACGAGAGTTTAAAAAAAAAAACCCAAAACAAAATAGTGCACACTGCTAAATAAAAGGACATTTCTTTTTGCTGATTCTCAAAACAATCAATTCCCACTCTCCAGTCTTCCCTTTTCTACTATTTATTTATTTATTTATTTATTTATTTTTAACAAAGATAGGATCTTATGTAACCTAGGCTGGCTTTCAACTCGCTATGCAGCTGAGAAAGAGCTTGAACTTCTGAGCCACCTGCTTCTGCCACCTGAGTGTTCAGATTTCTGGTGCATACCACACCCAATTTAGGTGGTGCTAAGTATTGAAGTCAGGGCTTCATGCATTGCAGTAGTCTACCAATAGAGCTGCATCTCCTGCCCTAATTTTTATTATCAAGGTTTGAAAAACACTATTAGAACTGAGTTTTGCCTAGGAAGTATGACACAACAGAAGTGTTACTCAACAGCAAGTACTATTTTGGTATAAATAAAGGTTCTCAAGTATTATCACCCAGCTGGGCAGTGGTGTCTCACACCTTTAATCCCAGCACTCAGGAGGCAGAGGCAGGTATATCTCTGTGAGTTCAAGGCAAGCCTGGTCTACAGAGAGAGTTCCAGGACAGCCAGGAATACACAGAAAAACCCTGTCTCTAAAAAAAAAAAAAAAAAAGTATTATCACCCTTTCTACCTGAACAAGCCAGATGCCATCTTTTGTGTCTTCCACAAGCTCATAGAAGTGCATTTCTCCACTGAAATTGGTACTAGAAACAGATTCAGATGCCTCTTCTTCCTTGAGAGCAGAATAGAGTTCACCTTCCATTAAGTCACCTGAAGGAAAAAAAAAAAAAAAAAACCTTGTAAGATTTCAAAAAGCCCATGATCCCAACTTCAATGATGATTAATTCCATTTTATATCATGAATAAGCACACTATTATATTTTCCTTCTATGAAAAAGAATACCACCTTAATACAAGGTTCATCCATCAGCAAAAAGTGACGAGACAGAGACCAATTCATCTCTTATAGTAGAGCTTATATTCTAATGGCTTCATCATATAACTTATTTGTAAATCACTGAATTACGCTAGTCAAAAAAAAAAAACAACAAACAAACAAGTAGACCATCAAACTAGTAACTATTCAATTTCACATGAAGCCTGTACAGGCTTCACATACTTTTTCAACAGCCTGCTTTACGTGTTCTGACTCAAAGCTTTAGAAGTGGGTTCACAGAACTTGCCATCAGCCTGCTTAAAATGGCAACAAGGTTTTTATCTGAATGGGAGAGATAGAACGTTACCTATCAGAACAAACACCACTATGAAATATAAAAACCAAACCACTCATGTCACATTATTTAACTTTTGCCTTAATGTCACACAGTGACTCAAGAACACAGTTCCATTCCAAATAGCAAAATCATCCACAACAAACATTTAGGTTTTACAGTTGAATTGCCATACCAAGATTGTTTGTTATTGTTAAGCTGTAAAATGTGTGATCTGAATCATACTTCGGTTGTATATTTTTTAGGCTATATATAGATTCCTTATATGTTCCATATAACAACAATTTTAGGTCCAAAAGGCAGCAACATGCCTAACACAAAGCTCAAAGAGAAAAAAGTGTGGTCATATAACTGTATAAGATAGTAACATTTACTTTAGCTAACCCACTTTCCTCCCCCAACAACCAATGGTGGCATAAACCAGGCAGGAATCAAGAGCAATAAAAATACACGGTTGAAAAATGTATCCTTACGTCCACCCAACTGGTGAGATGAGCTCTGTAACCCCTATGCTATAAATACACAAGTGTCAGACTGTATGGTTTGTAATCTTGCCTATGACACTATATATTTAGATAGTATTACATAAAGAAATTATCTTGTCCAGCTATCAGTTTCAAATGCTTCCTACAGCAACTCAGAACGCCTTTCTCAATTTACATTCCTCTTTCAGGAAAACTAAACAGAGACACTTTATAAATTAACTGTACTTCCCTACTCAATCTTACCCCAAATCAGTGGTTATTGGAACTACATTTAAGGCATTAAATATTCTTTCAGCACTATTTCAAGTTTCTTCCTCAACCCATTAAATGACGCAGAGATGCCTGTGACACATGACATGAAAGGTATACATTCAAGATTCAAAAATAAAAATTGTAATCCTGCAAAAAAAAAAAGTACCCCAAACAAGGTCGACAGTCACACAAAATGTTTACTGAATTTAAAGTATATAAAGCAAATATTGCACAGTGTATACCTTACCCATACTTCAACGCATAATTTACATGTAAATCGTAGGTCCACATGCCTCTTTGTTATTATTTTAATGACGTTTTACCTTCCCAGTGGCTTGTGTTTACTATGGAGGCAGATGATGCTATTTACAGGCTACGTTTTGGAGTTTTTCCTTTCCTCTACATTTTAATCAATTTCAACTGACGTCCCTGAATTCTGGGACAAATGGTTCAATTTAATAATCTTTGTAAAAGCTACACTTCCAAAATGTCATTTCCAAAGAACCTTAGGAATACACCAATACAACTAACAGCCCCCCTTTCAAAACCTGGATTTACATATTCATAGAAAACGTGGACAAAGAAGACCTGGGCACCTCTCTGGAGCAGTCTGGTTGCTTAACCATTCCAGGGACCGCCTTATTCCGGGGGGAAAGGGGGAAAAAGCCTGGATAGTAGAGGCGACCTCCGGGAGTCTGGCACTTGCCTGACTTCTCCACCAGCTCCCGAACATCCTTCTTCTCAGGCAGCCCGGAGTAGCCCAGACCTCGACACTCCAGAATGGTCCTCAGCTTCTTGAAGCTCAATGCCACCGGATCCACCAGCTGGGTAGCAAAGATGCCAGTCTCATACCACACGATGGCCTCAAAAAACCTGGCCAGGACGAAAAGGACCAGGAAATACAGGAGCAAGAAGAACAGCTTCAGCCACATCTTCGCCCTCTCGGCGTCGCCGGGAGCTAGGACGCCGCGACAAGGGGAGGGAGGGGGTCGAGTGCGAGGCTACGCAGCGCAGCCTGGGCGAGGGCAGCTCGGGCGGGCGGGCGGGCGGGCGGGCGCGCGCGCGGCGGCGGCGGCGGTCACCGGCGGGCCATCCCCGCGGGGAGGCAGGTGGATCGCGGCGTGCGTGCGGCTGAGGGGACCGGCCGGGCACGGGCTCCGGCCTTGCGGTCAAGAGCTGAGAAAGGGAGAAGGGAGGACGCTCTCAGTCACCCCACCCATCGAGCAGTGGACGGCTGGGAGCCGGCAACAGTCAGCCAGGAGTGACCCCGGCGGCGGCCGCTGCGGGATACTGCGGGCCGGCAGGGTTCGGTTGGGGCCAGACTGCGTGGCCGCGGTCTGGAGGGCGCGGTGTTCCGCTGGGCCAGGCCTGGGGCCCTACACGTCCAGCGCGGGGAGGGGCGGCCGCCGCGAACGCCCAGGCTTCAGGCCCCGGCGGCCGCCCAGGCCCGGCGGTTCCCGCGGGCGGCGTCTCTCAGGCCCGCGGCTCTCGAGGGGGCGTAGCGGCGGCTCCCGCTGAGAAAGATCCGGAGCGCGAGGCGAGTGTCGTGAAGGGGGTCAAACAAACAAAGCAAAAAAGCAAATAACTCTAGGCCCAGACGCGGCTCTCCGGGCGACTTCCTGTCAGCTGCGTTGCCGAGCGGCGCTCAGCCCCGTGCGGAGGCGCCGCGCCAACAGCCGCCGCCGCCGTGCCTGCAGCCTCCACAGGCTGCGGCCGTCGCCCCCGGAGCTCTGGACCTGCTGCAGCCGCGGCCGAGTCAAGACATAACAACTGACGTCGGCATCGGGGCGGGGCCTCGGGAGGGACGGGATTAGAAGCTGCCGAGTGCAGGGGGAGAGGGGCTACCCTTAAGGCTAGGCTGGCGGACGCCTCCTAAATTAGCAAGCCCTCGTGTTCCCACCCCTCTCACCCCGCAAATGTTGAGTCACTGACGTCAGTCCCGTGATTGGACATCGGACCCTGAGATATTGTACGTGTTTGTGCTGTGCGTGAAAATTAAGGCTGCTGAAGATAATATGGTTTTTGTTTTGTTTTGAGGCAGAGTGTCATTATGCAGTCCTGGCTGGCTTGGAACCACGTTGTAGACCAAGCTGGTCTCAGAACTCACAGAGATTACCTGCCTTGGTGTGGAGGTGCTGGGATCGAAGCCGAGCACAACCACGCCCATCCCTAATCATCAAGATCTGTTTAAAAAAAAAAAAAAAACAAAAAAAAACAGAGTCTGTGTTTTAGTGAACCGAGTGTCCTGGGAAACTGGGCATGTTTTTTGGCACAGCTGACTTGAGGTGAAATTCCGAAAACAGATATTTTTTTACCTTTCCTTTAGAATGTGTTGGAGCAGGTTTGGCCAAAAAGAATGTTAGTATAAGATCCAGTTGTGCCTAGCTGTTAGAGTGTCTTCAGGAAGTTGAAAGTAGACATGGAAACCCTGGGTTCTCAGGACAAAAGTTGTTAGGTGCAGATAGGTCCCAGTACAAAGGTCTGTGTGTTTTAGCCAGCCAGAGGAGCTTTTATAAACTGAGTTTGACAGACAAGCATATGGTACCTGGTTCCGTGTTTACTTAACTCAAGCAGGCCCGTGCTCTTTATTTGAACATCTGTGTCAGTCTTGAGGGAGAGCACAGTTGGATGCATGAACTGAACGAAACTTCCATGAACCCCTTGATCAGGAGAACAGCAAGAACTCCATGGGAAGTGTTAGGCAACATGCAAAAATATGAACAACCCTAAAGTGGAGTGAAAATTTTAGGGAGAGAGTGTGACCCTCAGTCCAGGAGCAAATGAGCCATGGAAGGAAAAGAATGGACCACAAGAATGTAGACAAACAATAAAACCCCTTTAAAATGCAATTAATAGCCGGGCGGTGGTGGCGCACGCCTTTAATCCCAGCACTTGGGAGGCAGAGGCAGGCGGATCTTTGTGAGTTCGAGGCCAGCCTGGTCTACAAAGTGAGTCCAGGACAGCCAGAGATATTCAGAGAAACCCTGTCTCGAAAAAACCAAAAAAAAAAAAAAAAAAAAAAAAAAAAAAAAAAAAAAAAAAAAAAAATGCAATTAATAAAGGCATCTGGGTGTACAGCTAGTGGAGTTAGGAGCCACAGGCCCAGGAGCAGGAGTGCAGGAGTGTTCAGCTTCACTCTTCTGTCTTAACTAGCTTCCATGTGGCTTTGCTTCCAGAACAGCAGACTGTGGAGGAGACTATCAAACAGTTCACACTGACAGGCTTGGCTCTGTAATTTCAGTATCCTTGATTTCATGGTAGCACTGTTATATGGTCGAATTGCTATTCAAGTCTAAACACAAATGATATCCCTTGCCCCAAAGGAATGTATTTTAGTAATAATATGTCATAGAGTCAATAAGAGGAAAAAAGAACAGGTAGGGAACGTTGGGAGGAGGAGCTGAGGGTGGAGCCAGCCAGGTCAGAGTTTAAAATGGGAAAATAAATCATGTGGGAGGGGCTAGAAAAAAAAGAGAGATTAAAAAGCAATTTTCACTTCCTTTGTTTCCATTGCCTGAATTCCCAATGCTTCGCCTAGTTCTTTCAATGCTTTAAGCCTTAGGAAAGACAGACACACCAATGAAAGTAGACATGTGTTGGCTGGATAAGGATATATGTCCTCTATTGATAGAGGCAGACAACTTTCCAGGAGGGTAATCTGCAATGTGAGTTAGAACTTCCCCACAAATATGTGGTCTTTGGCACAGGAAACTTTAGGGAATTTATCGTGAGGAAATTACTGGACACATATGCAAAGATGTGTATAACGTTTTACCTTAAGTGCAGAGTTAATAAAAAGAAAAGCTCACATGGATGATTAATCTTCATTGCTGAATTTGGAATCACCTAGCAAACACAGCTCTGGGTATGACTGTGAGGAAGATTCCCAAAGAGGTTTAATTGAAAAAAGATGGCCCCATGCTGAATGTGGCTCCATTCTATGGGCTGGGGTCTTGGATGGAATAAACAGGAAAAAAAGAAAGAAGCCAGTAGAGCATCATCACTCTGCTTCTTGGCTGTGGACATAAGGCAAGCAGCCACCCTGAGCTCCCACCCCCATGCTTCCCCCACCATGATAGACTGTTCCCCCTCAAACTGTGAGCCAAAAGAAACCCCTTCTGTCTCGAGCTGCTTTTGTCATAGCAATTAAAAAACAAAACAAAAAAGACAGAAAATGAGGACTGATCAAATATAACAACACAAATGACTTAGTATAGCACAGCTACTAAAAGGAAAAGGTAGTCAAGTGGTTACAGACATGGACTCCTATCCAAAATAGTGTTTAGTGAAGAAGGGGGGGGGGAACCCCCAGATAACTCAGAAGTTTACATGATACTTCTGATTTTAGATTTGGATTAGAAAAGGGCTGGGGAGGTGGTTCTGTGGTAAAGTCATTACTGCACAGGCTGAGAACCTGAGTTTGGAGGCCCAGAATCCATGAAGAAGTATGTGCCCGTGACTCTGGTGCTGAGGTTAGAGACAGGTGGAGCCCTGGAGCTACGATCAGCCTCAGCCGGTCTATCCAACTAGTGAGTTCCAGGGTTAGGGAGTAGAGACAGACAGGGCGGTACACACTTTTAATTCCAGAATTTGGGTGGCAGAAGCAGTGGATCTCTGTAAGATTAAAGCCAGACTGGTCTACATAGCAAGTTTCAGGGGAGCAAGGACTATATTATGGTGAGACTCTGCTTAAAAAACAATAATAAATAATAATATAAAGAGAGATAAAGGAGAACACCCTAAGTCGGTCTCTGTCCTCCACATGCACATGCATGCATACACACACACATTTTAAAAGTGTATCTTTAAAAGTAAAGACACTCCTTAAATGTCAATCATATTTATTGCTTGTGATTTTTTAAAGTGATTTTAAGGGATTCAGCTTTTTTTCCTTTGTCCTTTATCTTTTTTCTTAATTAAAACGTTGTTTAAATAAAAAACTTGATTCAAAACAAAACAAAAATTCACACAACAGAATTAACACAATTAACCAATCCCAAAGTCTTTACACCCCGTGGCCTGTATACAGGTAGAATGGCAATTTTGAAAGCTGTGGAATTCTGCCTTGGATTTAGTTTGTTATTTTTTTCTGAAGAAAATACTGTATCACTTTTCAAACCTTAAAGCTGTTTTTGGAGAACAGCTACCATCCCTTTGTTTGGAGATTTAGCAGGAACAATTTATTCTGTGGACTCCCACTGTTACAGGGGTAGGAGAGGAGGGCTGTTCTCCCCAAAGCGGGGTGGGGGTGGTGGGGGTGGGGGGGGTGTTGGTTAGTGTTCCCTAAACTGGGCACTTGTCTCAGTCCCTTTGGTGCTGTACAGCAGAGCACCACAGACTAAGTAATTTATGATGAACAGAAGTTCATCTGGACCACAATACTGAATGCTGGGAAACCCAGAACTTGGAGAGAGCCTTAATGCATCCCTTGAGGAAGACAGAGAGTGGAGGCGGGGTGTAAGGAGGGATGAACTCTTTTACACATTAAAAGTTTATACTTATAGCCACGTGTGGCAGTGTCTTGCCTATGCTCCCAGCAGTAGCCCAGCCTGGTGCTACATAATGACTCCAGGCGAGCCTAAACTACATAATCATACTCTATCACTAAAACAAAAGAACAATGAAAGTTCACCTTTCAACACAGTGGTGTTTGGTTTCAACTTTTCAACGCATGAACTTGGGGTACACATTCAATCCATAGTAACAAACTGATGAGAACCTCCTGCAAAGAGCGGGCTGACAAAATGATGTTTGAATGAGTCATTGTTTTGCATAATTTCTTTTTCTAATAGCTAGACTATTAATGTGGGCTCTTTGTTTCACATCCTAAGTTCTTCTCATTGTGGGATAGCTTAAATGCCTCAGGACTTGATACTTTAACAGAGCATGGTACTCTCCTGTCCAGTGAGGATTAATATCTACTAGCCATGGTACCTTGTCAGATAGCCACAAGACCTCCTTGATCTAATTTTTTGGCATCCACAAAATGAGATAGAATGTCCACCTTTAAATTGAAAAGAAAACAGGACAGTTGTTGGCTATGGTACTTACTAGTTTTGTAGTAATGTTTTGCTAGCCTGACTTTCCTTACTGGTTTTTATGTCCACGGTCCCCAGTGACTGTTACTCTTGTTTGGGGTGTGTTCAGAGTAGTGTCTCATCTGTGTGTGGGCAGTCAGTGTATGCACACATGTGTCCTTTGACTACAGAAGCACACTGTGTGACAATGGAACAGGCAGTGGCTGCAAGTGGGATGCCGAAGCTATAAGAGCATTTGTTTTTATTCAGAACAGTATTTCCCATCTTTTGCCTGCAGGCAGGGAAAGTGTACAGTATTTATTTTGTTTCTGTTTTACTCTGAATTTGTAAGTCTCTAAGTAGCTTATATTATTATTATAGGGGAAGACAAGTGACTTGTTTAAAGTTGTATTTAGTATTCTTACTTCCTACATTCTGTATTTTAAAATATTGAAATTAAAATTGTATTACTTCTGTTCTGAAAAAAAAAATTGTTGAAAAGATTAAATGAGAGTGTGGGGAGGTAATGGCACATGCCTTTAATCCTAGCACTCAGGAGGCAGAGGCAGCAGATCTCTGAGTTTGAGGTCAGGCTAGTCTATAGAGTGAGATCCAGGACAGTCAGGGCTACACAGAGAAACCCTGTCATGGAAAACAAAACAAAGCAAAACAAAACCAACAAAAAAGATTGAGTGAGATAGTAAAAGAAACAATGTTCAGAGGCAGACATCACTTACATTTGTGACATATTACTTGTATTAACTGCACTAGCTGGGTGGTGGTGAAAGACCCGGGGGAGGGAAGTACCTCACCCGACACTCAGGATATCACGGCCGCCCCAAAACTCGCAAGAGACCATCTTGATGCAATCACAAGAGGTTTATTTCGGGGGGAAAAGGGGGAAAGGGGGGGGCTCAGTGCACTGAGGGACGCCACTCATATCCCACGCAGGGCTAGGAGTCGCGACCCTGATTTGAGGGAGAGTTCAATAATAGGGGAGCACCACAGATTAAGGGGCGGGGGGGGGGGGGAATTACAGGTGGGAAGTACCAGCCCAGCCCATCGTTTACCACAACCCAAGGGGGAGGGGAAATACAGCTGGAATGTACCAGCCCATTAGTTAGTCAGCGGGAAACATCTTACATCTGTTTGTCTCAGGAATGAATCTAATCTTGTGGTCAGCCAGTTCCTGAAGCCCTGGGGGCCCAATTGACCTTCATTCTTGGTTTTAACCTGTTTATGGTCAGCTAAGTTCCGGGAATCACCTGGCGGCTGGCCTGGCTCTACTGCCGACTTAGGGGGTCTTTTAATAATTTTCATTCCCTTCAGTGGCACTAGCGGGATGGTGGCACTAGCCAGGTGGTGGTGGCCCACGCCTTTAATCTCAGCACTCAGGGAGGCAAAGGCAGGCGGATCACTGTGAGTTCGAGGCCAGCCTGGTCTACAAAGCGAGACTAGGACAGTCAGAGCTGTTACACAGAGAAACCCTGTCTCAAAAAACCAACCTCCCCCTACCCCTGCAAAAAACAAAACAACAAACAAACAAACAAAACTGCACTAAGTTTAAGGGGAAAACACATTACAGGTAGCCAGGCCTGTTGACCTGAATCTGTGGTCCCAGCACTGGGGAAGCTAAGGTAGCAGGACCTTGAGTTAGAAGCTACCTGGGCCACGGAATGAGCCCTTGTCTTGAAAAGAGAGGTGTGAGGGAGATTGTGGGGAGAAAGAAAGGAAGAAAAAAAAAAAGACTGAACTAGATGGAACAGGGTGATTCTATTTAGAGTCCAAAGATTCTTTTACTTTACTTTCATAGAGATAACACAGTTAACAAGGGCAGGGATCGTGTCAATATTTCATTCAAACTGGGACAATTCTGAGAACGAAGGGAATGCTAATAAAGTTGCACCAAACTGACAAATCTAAAGTAGAATTTCCCAAGACAAATCCTATTAGAAAAAAACACATCCTTGCTTATCCCAACTAACCCTGATCCCATTTCTCAGAGACTGCCCCCTTCAATCTAGTCAGCCAGTTCACCCATTTGCCTACCTGCCTTCTTCCTCGATTCCTTGCTTGCTTCCTTCTTCATGTGTGAGTGTGTGTGTGTGTTTAGGTCAGAGGTTGATGGCGGTGTTTCTCAATCACTCATTACCTTATTTGTTGAGACCAGGAGATCACAGACTGGGCTAGACTTAGGTAACAAGCCCCAGGGATCCTCTTGTCCCTGGGATTACTGGTGCCACATGAATTTTTTGACATGGGTACTGGGGAATTGAACTCAATTCCTCTTTCTTGAACAGCAAACACTTTATTCTCTGAGCCATCCTTCGAATTCCTATTTTTAGTGTCTCTTTCTTGTGTATGTTTCTATATTTTCAAGGAATAATTTTCTATTGTTTTTCTTTATTTTTCCATTTTGTAAATTATGTATTAATTTTTTTCCTGTAGAATGATCTCTTTCATGTCTCCCATTCTTACACCATTTCCGTTTCTTCATTCCTAATATTACATTGTATATTCACTTTTATAATCATATAAATCTTATTCATGGTTGAGCCAGAAAGTTTATATTCCTTTCTCGGATAATTACTCATTTCTCCTGGAGTTAATAATTAACTTATAGACTGGCCTGGTAGTGTACATCTTTAATTCCAGCACTCAGGAGGCAGAGGCAGATGGATCTCTATGAGTTCAAGGCTAGCCTAGTGATCTACACAACAAGTTCCAGGGCAGTCAAAGCATCACAGAGAAACCCTATCTCATAAAACAAAAACAAAATTATTAACTCACATGTGGTAAGAGTTTAGTAAAAATAAATAAATAAATAAAAACAGCATGAGAATGTTTTTTGTTTAATCCCAGGTGTGAGGCTGCTTCAGTTAAGACCACAGGTGTAAACAATTAACTGGCTCGTGAGCTAGCAGGGGGCGTGGCTTAGCCAGCTGAGCAAGTATAACTCTGAGGACTTGAGAGAGGGATAAAAAGCCAGAGCTCAGAGAAGGCACTACAAAGAAGAAGGAGGTTGTTGTTCTCCCTCATGTTGGTGCTCCCCCAAACTGCTCCTGGTTCTTCCTGCTGCTGTTTCCTGGTTTGCTGGACTTCTGGATATTGTGACTACTGAGATTGGTATTGCCCCTAAAGAACCCTAAAACCTTAATCAGCAGGAAGTAGCTCAAAGAGAACTCCGTCCTTTTTTCCTTCAAACTTCTTTCTCTCCCACTTAATGTTGGGGGGTTGGAAGCAACAAGGGTTGGAAGGGAGGTAGAGGTATTAAGAACAGTAAAATAATTAGAATAAATAATAAAACAAAATAATAAAACCCACCTTGTTATACTTGTATTTTGGCTTTGTAGGGAGTTAGATAAATTAAATTAGATTTAGAAAATATATAGGGGTTTCTGATACTGTCTCTTAATTTGGGGCATGAAGATCATTATCAGCATGTGGACTAAAAACAGGAAACAAACAGGAGACTTAATAGACTGAAAAACAAGGTTGAAGTCAGAAAAACAGGAAAGACTTAATAGACTTAAAGAAACAAAGTATCTAGCCTGACATTGTTTTCAGCTGCTAAGTGGCCGGAGCCCAAATTAAGCTGAAACAGAGTTCCTCCTATTTAAGGACAGTGCATGGAGCCCAAAAGAAGAAGAGGCCCCTGATGCTAGAGATCTCTGAGAGTCCTGCTGAAAAAAGTTGATGATAGAAGAACTCTGAGAGTCCTGCTGAAAAAAAAAGTGCTGGCCATCAGATCTCCCTGAGGCAGAAAGAAGCGGGTGAGCAAAGAAAGCCTGAGCAAGACACCAAAAGGCCAATGACTAAATCCTGTGGCTCAGCTTTTGCCTAGAGGGGTTTGATCTGTCCAAAAAGTGGCCTAAAGAAACTGTGCCTGGCTTTAAGGACTCTGAAGTAGAGCGGCAGAGTTGCTGATGCGAAGGGGCTGGGGTCTTCCAGAGAGAATAAAGCATCAAGCTTTATTTAAGGTGAGGCTGCAATAACCAACTTACCCTGACGAACCTGCATCTGAGAGATCCAAAAAAAGGACTGCTAAGTGCGTTAAAGAATCTACAACAAAGACTGTGTTCCTGACAACTGAGGACCTGCCCCAGAGACTGTATCCTTCTAAAAGGTTAGAAAAATAATTATCAATAGGTTTAGTGGATAGGTTAAAGGGGTTGTAGGAATTTGTAGGATTAATAGTTAAGAAATTATTGGTGTTTGTTATAAGTGAATATAGTAATAAATAAGTAAGTGTTAAATAATAAAAACTTCAGTTATATGGCTTGTTCTATTTTCTGTGGTGATCCACTTACTCATCCCTAAACTCTCAATACTATATATAGAACTATTCAAATACTTACAGGTCCCACACTGTGCTGGAAATAGCCCTTTTACTCTTAGTCTCCTTGTTCCAGACTGGGCCCAGCTGCATCCCAGAGCTACTCCATACCTGTTGCTGTCACCCAGGGTACATCTGTGCTCTGCTGGATTTTTTTTTTTTACGATTTTATTTATTATGTATATAATGTTATGTCCGTAGATTTACTTGCAGGCCAGAAGAGGGCACCATATTTCATTATGGATGGTTGTAAGCCACCATGTGGTTGCTGGGAATTGAACTCAGGACCTCTGGAAGAGCAGCCAGTGCTCTTAACCTCTGAGCCATCTCTCCACCCCTGTTTTGAAGGATCCTTCTTTCTTTATCCTGTAGATGTACTTTGTTCTTTCACTTATGTATGGGGACCACGTCTCATTCCACAGAGGCTAGTCAGAAAACCAGCACAGAGGGGAACTCTGTTGAAGTTGCAGGCCTAAAACATCTATTTTCTAAACTAGTCAGGGGTGACACACAAGCCTTTAACCCCAGCAGTTGGGAGGCAGAGGCTAGAAGCAGGTGGGTCTCCAGGTTCAAGACCAGCCTGGGTACAGATCGAGTTCCAGGACAGCCACGGATAGATACATAGTCCCTGTCTTGAAAAACAAAACAAACAAATCTGTTTTCTTTTTCCCCACTTTTTTTTTCAGAATAAACTAATTGTTAATATTTTGCCCTAATTTCCCTATCACATCTTTTGTTTACACATCAACTGAGCCAACAAGCAGATAGGGAACACATCTTTTCTCTAGATTATATACACATACTTTTTTTGGAACCATTTGAGAGTTAGCTAAAGTTCTTCTCATATTTAAATTATATTATTGTTACCACTAAATATAGAATCCTAAATAGATAATCATTTCCCCTCAAGAAAAAAATTAAAGTACTGATCTGCTGCGATTTCTGTTGGAAGGCTGGCACCACTTTGATTGCTGTCCCTTACATGTGATATAGAGCCCTTGTAGCCCAGACCGGCCTCCAATTTACTATGTAGATGACTTTGAACTTCTGATCTGTTTCCGTTTCCCGTGTGCTGGTACACCTGGGATGTGCCCTTTCTCCTGCTCTGTGTGATCACTCTGAAAATGTTCATCATAGCAATTTTCTCCTGAAGTGTCTTTTACCTTTGCACTCTCTTGGACATGGTTTTATTTCCATTTGGGCTTGTTTGTTTCCTTTTGTTTTGTGACACAGGGTCTCACCCAGTACCCTGGCTGGCCTGGAGCCTGCTATGTGACCTTGAACTTGCTGTATGATCTTGGATTTATGGGGATTGTCCTGACAGAGTCCTGACTGCCAAGTGTTGGGAGTCACAAGGTTGTGCCGTTTAAGATCATTTTCTATTTGTTTATTTTGGGTTTGTCTCTCCATTTTGAAACTTGTTTTGATTATTTAAGAGGCTTGGCTCTCTGTTCATAGGTTCGTAAGTGTGAGGTGCCAAACAACTCATTGGCAGTACGTTGCCTGAGAGTGGATGCCTGTAGGATGAGAAACAGAATGGAGCTACCTCATTTTCTCCAATATGTTTGCTTTCTCCAAAGAAGAATCCTACCTAGGGTGTTCAAATGTGGTCTCTAGCAGTCTGGGACTAAGAGAAAGAGGCAGGGCACAGCAGCAAGTCTCAGCTATTCTTATGGAGTGTGTCTTAGTTAGGGTGTCTATTGCTGTGATGAAACACCATGACCAAAAGGCACCCTGGGGAGGAAAGGAGTTATTAGACTTAATACTTCCGCATCACAGTTCACCATCAAAGGAAGTCAGAACAGGAACTTAAGCAGGGGAGGAACCTGGAGGCAGGAGTTGTTGCATAAGCCATGGAAGAGCTCTGTTTAATGGCTTGCTCCAAATGACTTGCCAAGCCTGCTTATAGACAAGACCACAAGCACAGGGATGGCACCACCCTCAATGGTCTAGGCCCTTTCCCACCAAACACTAACTAAGAAAATATCCTATAGGCCTGCATACTGTACAGTCTCATGGAGGCATTTCCTTAATTGAGGTTCCCTCCCCTGAGACAACATTAGCTTATGTTAAGTCGACATAAAACTATCCAGCACAGGAGCTGGGGAGATGGATCAGCGGTTAAGAGCACTGGCTGCTTTTCCAGAGGTCCTGAGTTCAATTTCCAGCAACCACATGGTGGTTCACAACCATCTATAATGAGATCTGGTGCCCTCTTCTGGCCTGTAGACATACATGCAGACAGAACATTGTATATATAATAAATAAATCTTTAGAGAAAAACAAAAAACAAAACTATCCAGCACAGGGTGTCTCCTTTCTCCCATTTTAGCTATGAGTTATGAGCTGGACTTAGTGCATCCAAGCCCACGGCCATTCTGTTCACTTCAGAGGATAAACATCACATCTTCCTTTTTGGTTGAAGAATGTAAGTGCCTTTGCTGCACAAAGCCCAAAGCAGTTAATATTGTCAATTTGACAAGTTCTAAATCACCTAAGAGACTCTGCATGTGTGCTGGGGACAGAGTGGTAGATTAAGTTAATTGAGGTAGGATGACTCCTTCCAAATACCGCTGGGCTGGGGTCCCAGGCGAAATAAAAAGAGGAAAGTGAGCTTCTCCATCATTCATCTCTCTCTCTGCTTCCTGGTGGCCAATGAGATATGATCTGCTGGGAGGAACTGCACCTTCAGGCTGTGAGCCACAATAAATCTGTCCTTCCTTAAGTTGTTTTGTCAGGCATTTTGTCCCAGCAATGAGAAAAGTAAACAATACATCCAGTTCACAAGCCTTTGAGCAAACCTCTAGTTTTCAGCCCACACACCTCCTTGGGCTTTCAGAGTGTTGTGCTCTCAGATTCTGAACTTTACTTGGTCTCTGGGGCATCACCTAAGCAATGTGGCAAAGGGTTCACTATGCCATTGTCTCTTCCTTGGAACCTAGACAGACTGTAGCTTGTGCCCTTTCTTACTGTTAGGTTGGGCAGGTGTCTGAATCGTGGCTAGTAGGAGACTAGTAGAAGTGGTGAGCACTCTACTCAGATTGTCCCTCGTGTCCCCATCCCTCTCCAGACCGGGTGGCCAGGAAAGGGAGACTCACACCAGCCCTAAAGTTTTGCACTGCACTGGAACCAGTGATTCAAAAATGAGGCCCCAGAACCCTGAGGTTTGTTCTCGGCTTCTGTGGCTAATTTTTTTAAGTCACTAAAAAAATTATTACATTTTTTTTCTAGGTATGGTAGTGTACGTCTTTAATCCCAGCACTCGAGAGGCAGAGACAGGCAGATCTCTGTGAGTTCGTGAGTTCGAGGCCAGCCTGGTCTACAGAGTGAGTCCAGTACAGCCAGGCCTGTTACACAGAGAAACCCTGTCATGAAAAATCATAAAAATTTTACATTTTTATTTATTTATTGTAAATAGCAGTGTGGGCCACAGTGTCCATGTGGAGGCTAGAGGTCACCTTACAAGAATCACTTCTCTGCTTCTACCCTGTGGGTCCTGGGAACCAAACTCAAAGCAGGTTTACCTGTGGATCCAACTTGACAGCCCATGAAGCTTTTTTTGTTTGGATGTAAGAGTTGTTTTGTTTCCAATTATTATAATTCGCTTTGTATTTAAGACACAATTAATTCCAGAGAGTCAGTGATACAAGGGTGGGGTTTGTAAGCAACCTGAGAATGGTAGACAACAAATAGAAGAGAAAGAACCCCAGCTGCCCTGTCAGCCTGTGAGTGCCCAGATGTAATTCCAGCACTCGGAGACACACAGAAGCACTGCTGTGAATCTGAAGCCAGCTTAGTTAGCTATATGCTAAGAACATGTCTCACAACATAAGACAAAATAAAATAATCCCAAAATGATTTTGTCTTCTGGGGACAATAAGGAAAGTGGCAGACAGAGATCTGAGTTTTACTTAGATTGTCTGAATGTTATGGTTTGAGAATTTCTGCTGATAAGGTGGAAGTCTTGCGTTACAGAAAGGCCCCTGAGCCCAGCACTAGAAGGATGGACTCCCTTGTTTGATTGAGCCTCCTATTCCCTTTGATTTGAGGATCCTAAATCCGGTGGGATGTGTCACAAGGTCTAGCCCTCTTCTGACTTCCTCGTGCTAATGAGGTCTGCTGGTACTTTGGCTCTCAGCCAACAGCATTCAGTCTAGGCCTCTAGCTTCCCTGAAGTTTTCTCCACCCTCACTGCCCATAAATTAATTAGGTATTCCATTTTCTCTCTTCTGATTCGATTTCACAATACCCAGTGAATTGAATACATCCACTTCCCAAACCCGTCCCCACTACCCAAAAGTACTTAATACTGATTCATAGAGTAAACTTCCCTTTCTTTTCTCTGTCCTGGGAATGAATGTCTGCTTGTTTTTGGGGGAAGCACTCTTCCTTCTATGAAGGATCCACCCTCTGCCGTTTACCTGACTGGCCAGCTCGCTTGAGGCTCAGTCTCTGGTCTCTACCTAGCTAGATCTCCTATGGCTGGCACCTGGGGGTATAGCCAGACTCACTCTTGATTAGGCCACCCTGTGGCTTCCACAGGGCCTCTGGCCTGTGAGAGGCCTCCTTCATTTATCCTGAGCGCCAGCTTCCCCATGGTTGCCTCAACCTGGTGGGCTAGGCCTGTTCAGAGTGCACACTCCCTCAGAGAGGCGCTGAATATCCACCACCACCTGGCCCCCCTCCCGGCTCTGAGAGCGGATGTCCCACCTATCCTGCCGCCCATGTGGTCACCCCTTTTCGACTCAGCCAGCCTAGTCTGCCCAGTGCCCAGATTAGCCTTGGGGCTCCCCACCCCCTTTTTGAAACCACAGTCTAGAAGTGCAAATTTGACGTGGGCAAGGGAACAATTTTAAGTCTGTATCTAGCACATAGTCCAAAATACTAGCATGTTTACTACTTCTCACTTCTGAGGGTGCCTGCATGCTTGCATGTGTGCACGTGTGTGTGTGTGTGTGTGTGTGTGTGTGTGTGTGTGTGTGTGTGTGGTGCTGCGTGTAGGACCCTTAGAGCCATCATAGTTAAGAAGTGCTCATGCGCTCAGCACACGCCCATCTGGGTAACTGTGCTGCTTAATTTTTTTCAAATCAACAGAAGCTAGAGTTACCTGAGAAGAGGAAAGTCAGCTGAGGAGCTGCTTCCATCGGGTCGGCCTGTGAAGAAGTCTACCGGGAATTTTCCTGGTTAATGATTGACGTGGAAGGGTCCAGCCCATCTGGGAGATGCCACCCTGACCAGGTGGTCCTAAGTTGTGTGTGAAAGCAAACAGCAAGCCAATACCTTGCGCTCCTAAGGCCCCTGCTTCAGTTCCTATCTCCAGGCTCCTCTTTGGCCTCAGTGATGGGTTGTAATCTCTCAGTCAAATAAACCCTTGTTTCCCAAGTGACTTTTTGCCATGGTGTTTACCACAGCAGCAGGAAAAACGGCTAAGACAGTCATAAATGTTAATTTAATTAGTAGCAAATACTAAAAATAACAGATGGGAGCCCTTTGTGTAGAGAAACTCTCTCCTAGCACAGGTTGCTCAGAGAGGTCTTTGCCAAGAAAATTTCTGCCATGAAACGGTACCAGGCAAAGGGTGCACAGGAACCCCTGTAACCCACTCCCCAGGATTCTCCCACAAGCCCACTTCTGAAGGAAGCTCTCCAGCAGTTAAACAAAATAAAGTTTGTGGTTTTTTTTTTTTTTTTTGGTTTTTCGAGACAGGGTTTCTCTGTGTATCCTTGGCTGTCCTGGACTCACTTTGTAGACCAGGCTGGCCTCGAACTCACAAAGATCCGCCTACCTCTGCCTCCCAAGTGCTGGGATTAAAGGCGTGCGCCACCACCGCCCGGCCAAGTTTGTGGTTTTGATAGGAAGTCTGATAGCCCAGACCTGCCTCTGACTTGGCAGCTTTCTTGCCTCTACCTCCCAAATGCTGACATTCAGGCATGGGCCACCTTAACTAGCTGAATTATATTTGAAAGCTTACCATTAGACAGTGTATAATTATATGTACCGTTGGTTTCAATGTAATATTTATAGTCACTGAAAAAGATGAGTTTAGACTGAGCCCTCAGGCAAGTAGCTGCCTAAAACTGTTTATTATCACTGTGAGGAAACAAGAAAGCTGCTTCAGTGTGCCTCCTCCAGGTACATATTCTGCTGTGACCAGGAGAAATGTCTGTCCTGTAGCAACGAGCTCGTTGACTGTCATGGTACTGGTACCAAACAGGGAGAAACCTGGCTGCCATTATCCATAACATGTTAAGTTTTTTAATTTTATACCTAGAACACTCATAAAGTTGTTTTAGAAGTGATGACTCATACTTCCCTGTTTAAACAAATTTATTATTTAAAATGCTATACAGTACGCACTGCTTGATGATGGATGTGTGTTCTAAGATTAATAATAGGCATTGTATATACACATATACACATACACACAGATATACAATCAGAGTATATCTATGAGACTTGATATTGTTTTCTGGGTAATTAACAAGTTCCTTGTGGGGAGATACGTAAAAATGAAAACAGAAGTCTTGTTTCCATCATAATTTATTTTAGCACTCTTTGGTGTTTTTTGCCTCCAATAGTTATTTTGTTGTTTGACAGATGACATCTTTCCTAGCTATACTTAGTAACTAGAATTTTGCTTCAAATAAGAGTTGTCCATTTTCTCTACTTACTTAATTATTCAGCTCTTATAATGGCATATACCCAAGGATACTCATTTATTCTATGGACTATAGTTCATGGCTGTTCTTAGTTTTGTTGACCAGGTAGTCTCAGATTTGACTTTGGGAACATGTTCACATTGACTATTACTTTTTCTTTTTCATCATGTCCTTGTCATTTGTGACCAATTCCTTACTTTTTGATGTCAGATGATCTTCTAGGCCTTTGTGCTTTCCCTGTCTAAGGTCTGGGGTGATCTGTTTCTTGAGTTTTTTTTTTTTTCTTAAATGGAAAACAGACTGTAGCAACTAAGTTCTGAGTGTTCATTGCTTCTAACCTCTTTTAATAAACGGAACTTTGAAAATACATATGCAGATATGTAAAATTATTTCTACATTTATTCACTTACATACATGTTTAAAAAATAGAAAAAACAGGTGCGTTCTGAAGCCAACAATGCCAACCCAACACTGTTAATTCTGCTCTCCCATTTCCTTTTCTGTCTCTCCCCTGATAGGGAGAAACTTGGCTATCATTGTCCATAACACGTAGTTTTTTAAAATTTTATACCTAGAACACTCATAAAGTTGTTTTACAATTGACAACTCATACCTCCCTGTGAAAACAAATTTATTATTTAAAATGCTATATAGTCATGCACTGCTTGATGATGGACTTAAGTTCTAAGAAATGCATTAATAGGCAATTTCCTTGTTGGTCAAACTTTGAAGCATGTGCTCATGTAAACTAAAGCAGCTACAGTTTAGTGACGTAATACTGACATTACTATGTGATATAACCTCATGTACTCATGTCAACTGAGACCCCACCAGGTAGCACACTGCAGTATCTGTGTTCTACTCTTTGCTGTTAGCCTTACCAAGAGTCAGTCAAATCTCTCGTTGCTGATGTTGTTACTCAGTTTACTTCTTTTCTTCCTGTTTCCTTCATTGCCAGTGAGGTGTTAGGCGGGTTTGTTGATATTTGCATCCATTTTGGGTTCCTCCCACATTTGTGGCTGATTTTTTTTTTTAATATTATTAATTATGTATATACAGGGTTCTGCCTGCATGTACACCTGCAGCCAGAAGAGGGCACAAGATCTCATTACAGATGGTTGTGAGCCACCATGTGGTTGCTGGGAATTGAACTCAGGACCTCTGGAAGAGCAGCCAGTGCTCTCCACCTCTGAGCTGTCTCTCCAGCCCTTGTGGCTGATTTTTAAGTGTTTATTTATTTTCAAGGTTGAGATAGAATTCCTATACCACAGAATTTATCATCTTAATGTACCCATGCTTTCCCGCCCTTCCCTCGGAGCCCCTTTTCCACTTTCAGGGCATGTATTTTTTTTTCCCCAAGTTTTCACACACGGGAGCAAATAATCAAAGGATACTTGTTTTTCTATGTCTAGGGGTTTGAGCTTAATGAGATGATGCCTAAATCCATTCATTTTCCTGTAAATGACTGGACTCCATTTTTAAAAATGGCTCAATAGTTCTCCATTTTGCATATGAAAATATGATATATGTGTGGGTCTTTATCCATTCATCCATTAATGGAGACCTAGGATGATTCCGTACCTTGGCTATTGTGAATAGTGGTGCAGATGTGTGGCTGTCTCTACTGTGTGTGTGTGCTTTGATTTCTTTCAGTAGATCCCAGGGATGGTATAGCTGGATCTAGGGTCAGGGTGTTTGTTTGTTTTTTTTTTAAACTTCTATAATGTTTTCCATATCAGTTTTACTAGTTTACACTCCCACCAACAATGTGTAAGGGTTCCTTCCTGCCACACTGCACATCCTCATCAGCATTTTCATTTTGTTTCATTTTGAAACATGGTCTCACTGCAAACCCTACCTGACCTTGAACTTGTGGTCCTCCTGCTTTCAGCCTCCTGAGTGATGGGCTTACAGACGAGTACCAGTGTGACCACTCTCTTACTAGCTTACTCTGAGAAGAGTCAACAGCCCATGTGGCAAGGAGTTGAGCTCTGACCAGCAGCCCCAAGGGTGAGCATGAAATCTCATCCTCCTTTATCCCCTCTTACTCCTTACACTGACCACAAATTTAGCTGAAACCTGAAATTCAGAGTTTGGAGAGACTCTAAGAAGAGGCACCCAACTCAATTTTGCCTGATCACAGCCCCAGAAGTGGTAGGTATGCAGGTTGGTTTTGTTTGTCAACTTGACAAACCTTAGAATCTCTTAAGAAGACATCTTGAAGAGGAGTATCTGCGCCAGTGGTTCTCATCCTTCCTACGGCTGTAATCCTTTGATACAATTCCTCATGTTGTAGTGTCCTCCAACCATAAAATTATCGAGTTGCTACTTCATAACTGTAATTTTGCTACTGTTGTGATTCATAATGTAAATATCTGATATGCAGGATATCTGATATATGACCCATGTGAAAGGGTCATTTGACCCCCCAAAGGGGTCCAGATCCAGGACCACTGGACTGTAGCCTGTGGGCATGACCTTGAGGGATTGTTTTAGTTGGTGATTAACATAAGAAGACCCAGTCCATTGTGGATAGCACCATTCCCTAGGCAGGGTGTCTTGAACCATGAAAGAGAAGAGAAACCTAGATAAAGCAAGTAAAGCTGAGTTTCTCCTCTCTTTTCTCTCACTCTTTTTTTTTTTTTTTTTTTTTTTTTGGTTTTTTGAGACAGGGTTTCTCTGAATATCTCTGGCTGTCCTGGACTCGCTTTGTAGACCAGGCTGGCCTCGAACTCACAAAGATCCGCCTGCCTCTGCCTCCCAAGTGCTGGGATTAAAGGCGTGCACCACCACCGCCCGGCTTTTTCTCTCACTCTTGACTATGGTTGTCATGTGACTGGCTGCTTGAGTTCCTGCCTTGACTCCCCACATAATGTACTGTAACTGGAATTGTGAGCCAAATAAACTCTTTCTCCCCAGACTTGCTTTTTTTTTTTTGGTCAAGGTATTTATTACAGCAACAGAAATGATACTAGAACAGGAAGATTATAAATGCTGCTGTTTTAACACTGCACATTGCAGGATAATTTATTCTGTGGCAGTAGGTAACTGATACACACAGCAACTTACTTTCATCTTTCATCCTCAGCTCTATCACCTTCTCTAGATGCTGCTCCCTGTCTGGCTTAAGGTATTTTCTTTTCTTGTGCTGCCTCTTTTCCAGGTCACTTTCTAATACAATGTCCCAGTTTAGTTTTACCACAGAACTTATCAACTTTAATTGAAATTCACTTGCTGTATGTGAATTGTCTTATAGCTCACAGCTGGGATGTCAACTCCTAACAAGTAGGGTTGTCAGCTGACCACGTCTCTGAACTAATCTAGAGTAACATCTGGCTCAAAGGCTTATTGATGAAAGTAAAGGGACCAACAGTTCTGAATTATTCACCCAGAAATACCCTGGTGCTCAGTGGAACCACTCCCTCAAACCAGAAATAATCTGTTTTAACAGGCACCATGACCCCCAAATGTCCTGGGGCTGTTTGTAAGCTTGAGCACAAAGCCTGCTCTCACATAATGGATCAAGCAAGAAACCTGCCAGAGACCCAGAGCTGTGAGTGGCAGAAAGAAGCAGGGTTCAAAGAAGGTCTGTCTGTGTTCAACACTCATGTTGTCAGAAATGTTTAAAAAATTTAAAACAACATATTAGGCAAGAGGTATTCATCAAGGAGCTGGGGAAGGAAGAGGAAAATGGTGAGCCAGTCATCTGTGGATAATCAAAAAGGAAGATGGTATGGTGCCTTGGGCTGCTTAGAGAGGACCAAATTGGGGCAGTCAGCTGAGAGTGAGGTAGGTATGGCTGGGGAGGCCCCAATTCATGGGGAAGAATGTGCTACTAATATCTTGCCAAATGGACGTGGACTCAAACTGCTTTCTAAATATTGGTGTTTATTACCATAGACTAGCTCTGAATGTAGGAAAAGTATCTGTGTGGGAAAGCTTTGTTTTGAGTAGGTAATTAATGAAGAGACTCCTAACTGGACAAAGTGCTGTGGATGCACGGTATTGGGTGATCAGACCCCACAGCTATATCATCCCCTCCAAGGGCCAGAAAACACTGTGAAAGAGAGAGTGGAAATATTATAAACACTGGAGGAAATAATCTTACAAAGAAAAAAATTATTTGGCTCAAGGTTTTGGAGGATTTCACCAATGATGGTTGCCTTTGAGGCTATGATGGGGCAGATCATCAGTAGCAGCATGTGGCAGGAAAAAAACTTATGGCTGGGAAGAAAAGAGGAGGCCAGAGGTCAAGGTTGGTGTCTTCCTCTGTTTCTGTACCTTATTATTATTTGTTTGAGTCATAACCTTTTTTGAGGATGTACTCTCAATTACCTAACGACCCCCCCCGCCAGGCCTGTCCATTAAAGCACCCATCATCTCCCGATCCCATCTTCCTGGGACCAAGCCTTTGGAAGATACTCGTCCAATCTTAGCATCTGAAAAATAGTCATGAATCAAAAACAGTTTGACAGAAGTCAGAAAAAAGGGGCATATTACATGCAGAGACACATTTATAAGGGCAAGATCATATTTATTGTAAAAAAGTAATTTAATGTGATAAACAAGGTCTGGGAAGATGCAGTGAGTTAAGCACTTGACATATAAATGTGAGCACCTGAGTTTGAATCTCCAGGACTCATATACAGGTCAGTACAATGGCAAGTGTCTGTAATTCCTGTCCTCCTAAGACAAGATAGGAGGCCGGTATAGGAGAATCCCCAGAAATCTGTGGGCCACATAGTCTGGCATTCAGGGAAGTGAGCAGCAAAGAAGCCTGTCTCAAAGGAGGTAGAAGGCAAGGACCAACACCCAAGGTTGTTGTCTAAGCTCCACACCTGCACCTTATGTGGACGTTCTGTGGGATGCATGTACCCAATTACACCCAAGAGAACTCGAAAAACATGCGCACACAAAACCTCAATAAGTGAATATATAAGCATGAAAAATAAACAGAAACAAATATGAGACTAGCATATACATAAACAGTTTTATAAATTGCTTTTTTTAAGAACTTGGAATTGTATTCTACTTTTCCATTTCTGTGACACCATTCATCTGTGCAGTGTATAACTGCACTGTAATCTATGTAACCAAGCCTCTAATTTTTTAGATGGACATTTTCAATATTTAGAATTCCGATGGGCACCCGGACATGGTAGTCCACACTTTTAATCCCAACACTAGGGGGGGCAGAGGTGGATCTCTGTGAGTTCGAGACCATCATGGCCTACAAAGCAAGTTCCAGGACAGCCAGTAATGTTACACAGAGAAATCCTGTCTCAAAAAAAAAAGAAAGAAAGAGAAAAAGAATTCCAATGGGAATTGCCAACCATCTTTGATTCTACTACCTGATCCCAAAAGTTATCATAACTGATAGTTTTCTTAGGAGAAATTGTAGTTGGAATTTTGGCTACTTCATTGTGTTCCTTTTGGTACCTCCCTATACCACCCCTATCCCTTCTAATCCCCCAACACTAGGCAGGAGAGAAAGATTAGAAGGGAAAGTGGGACTATATCCTGCTGATTAGGGAGGGTCAAGTTCTTTGGGGTAAGTTTCATCTTCATCCTCAGGATATCTCCAACCAGCAACAGCATCTGGGGGAGCCACAGTCATTCTACCTCTCTTGGGGCTCTGGCATTTATATACTCTCTAAAGAGTCTCCAGAATTCCAAACAAACTATTCTCAGTTGACAAAATCATACCCCTGCCAGAGCATGAGACAAATCATAGCTGCTGTGGTCAATCTGAAGCAGCCCTATATCCCACACCTGAGATTGAAACAAAGCATATTCACCTAACATTTCTGTGTTTTTAAAGAAACCAAAATTCTCACTACAAGAAATTCTCTAAAGGATATTTTTAACCAAAGGGCAGGAACATTTTAAATATTTTGATATACCATCAAAGAAGTTATACAGCCTTTACCACCAGTGCACATACTTTTTCTTCAAAGTGCACATCATAAGAAGAGAGCATGAAGAACATGGGTATTCTGTGGCCCCTTTTTATCTGTGAGTAGCCAAATGGAATGCAAATGAGGTTGCTTTGTACATCTACATTAGAGTTGGGGCACACAGCTCAGGGTAATCAGGGTGAAGCGGATTGATTTTCACAGAACTGGGGAACAGAAGACATTCACCATTGTATAAAAATAGAAGAAGCAAAAAGCCTTTTCAAGGAAATAGGAGGCAAATCAATAGTAAACCCATTTCTGTTAGTCTTGTTAAATTGGTTTTCTCAATACATTTTTTTTTTTTTTCAAAAGGAGCAAAGGGTCATTCCAAAGCTGGAGGATTCAGTCCAGGAGGAGGCTTGAAGGGTCAAAGTCAGTGGAAGAGAAGGCCCTGGGAGGTCTGGGTAGAATCTCCAAGAATAAAATGTAAAGGACTGCTCTGTGAGGTCCAGAGAATGATCTGTGATAGTTCCGTTTTTTATTTTAAGTGAGCAAGTTTATAATAAGTATACAGTAAGTAAAAGGGAAGAGAATAAATAGTGAACAGCAATAGAGAGAAGCATCAGAGAGACAACAAAATGTCATCAGTTCAGGCGCTCACAGCACCCATCGGAGATGAGAGTGAAGCCCGATTGAGAACGCAGACAGAAGGTAACATCATCATGAAATCGGAGCTCACAAACATGCAGCAGAAAATTGACTGTGGAAGTTGGGACAGTCAGCAGGCATTCCTGATTGAGAGATGTTTGGGCTGAGAATCACCTTCTGTCTTCTTTATGGATGAGCTTTCCAAGCTGAATGTTTGGCTTTCCGTTCCCACTGTAGGCATTATGATGGGATGAAAATAGTAATCTTGGTTAGAGACTGCTCACTTTCTAGCTGTTCTCCATACTACACTTGCTTGTTTTCCTTTCTCCTTGCTGTGGAGTAAGGGGCCAGCCTGCCTCAGGGCAAGGAGCTTTGGAGATAAGGAAGGGCCTCTTCCCAGAGTTTGCTGTCAACTAATTAAAGCAACATAGGAAATTTACCAATACAATGCACATTACTGCAGCTCCTGTCTATATAGTCCTTTAGAGTTTACCTGATTTTTTTTTTGTTTTTGTTTTTTTTTTGTTTTTCGAGACAGGGTTTCTCTGTTTAACAGCTCTGGCTGTCCTGGACTCGCTTTGTAGACCAGGCTGGCCTCGAACTCGCAAAGATCCGCCTGCCTCTGCCTCCCAAGTGCTGGGATTAAAGGCGTGCGCCACCACCGCCCGGCTTACCTGATATTTTTATGGTGTGAAGGGGCATAGTAGGAGCCTGATGGAGGGTGGATTGGGCTTCCATGCTGTCATTGTACTAACTATCCATGAACTTGTAACTAAGAACTCTCTGGTTTTGTTTGTTGAGACAGGGTCTCACTTTATAGCCCTGGCTGCCTTGCAGCTTGCTTTGTAGACCAGGCTGGCCTTGAACTCAGAGATCCACCTGTTTTTTGGGTTTTTGTTGTTGTTTTGCTTTTTGTGGTTTTTTTTGTTTTGTTCGTTTTTTTTTTTTTATGAATTTTGGTTTTTGGAGACAGAGTTTCTCTGTGTAACAGCCTGGCTGTCCTGACTCACTTTGTAGATCAGGCTGGCCTCAAACTCACAGAGATCCACCTGCCTCTGCCTCCCAAGTGCTGGGATTGAATGCGTGCGCCACCACTGCCTGGCTGCACTCAGCATTTTTAAGCAGTGAAATGAGTTGTCTTTTATAATCATGTAAGTATAAGACTAAACTACACAAAGTATGAAAGAGTTTTAAGATTCCTGAGAGAAGTTCATCATTGAAATTTATGGAACAGGAACAGATTAGTCCTCTCAGGAAAAGCCCAGAGTTTGAAAGCATGGGGATGTTGATGGACAGAGTGATAAAGGAGTGGGCAGTGGGAATTGCCCTGGGAGAACAAACAGCAAGGAAGAGAAAAGAGCCAGGGCAGGAATCCAGGGATAGGGATAGTGAAGAAGAGCAAGCTGAGAGAGGAGAGAAAGAGAGATTCCTGAGTGCTGGTATTAAAGGTGTGTAGCACCACACCCAGTTGAATGTTTTTGTTTGTTTTTTTTTTTTTTTATCGAGACAGGGTTTCTCTATGTAACAGAGCCCTTGCTGTCCTGGACTTACTTTGTAGACCAGGCTGGGCTCGAACTCACAGTGATCTGCCTGCCTGTGCCTCCTGAGTGCCATTCTGTGGCTTTCAGGGAGCTCAGGCCTTGTGCACACTTCTCTACCGGAAGTTCCAAGCTCAGTCGGTTTCTGGGCAGAAAAGGGTGAAACATGGGTTGGGAACCATGCCAGGGAATATCTGGCCAGGACGGAGTGGTAGAAGGATTCTACCACCAAGTGTTACAGCTCTTATGATAAGCATGCAGGAGAGTTAGGGCTCCCCTAACTCTCATGCATGCAGCTAAAGGTTATCAGTTCTTTTAGCTAAACTGCCGGCCAAGGCCGGCAGTTTTAAGGAGCTTTCAGAGCCCCTGGACTAAGCCAAGCAGCTTTCAGAGTCAGACTTGGTTCAGGGGGCATTTGGTGACTGTTTTGGGGACATCCACAAACCTTGCTGCTGAAGATTAGCAGTATGGGTGAGCGTCATGGGCACAGGAGGAACAGGAGCTTCAGAGGAGGCCACTGGGGTGACCTGTGGCGGTGATGGAGACTTGAGCCTGGCTAGGCAACCAGTAGCAGCAAGGTGGGGGCCTGTCCCCCATGCAAGCCTGGCCAGGCAAGCAGCGGTGGTGGCGAATTCTTTATGGAAGTAAGAGCTCTTCCTTTCCAAGCCCAAAAGAAACAGTCGAGTTTTGGGCAGTCATGGTGGGGGAGGGAGGGG
Organism: Lophiomys imhausi; assembly: GCA_907164525.1. Lineage (NCBI taxonomy): Eukaryota > Metazoa > Chordata > Mammalia > Rodentia > Muridae > Lophiomys > Lophiomys imhausi. The sequence continues at coordinate 6,302,221 of CAJQZJ010012579.1, forward strand.
AGAGAGAGCAAAACGGGAGAGGGAGGGAGTTTACTTTGTGAATCAGGGACGTTGTAAATCTTTGAGCAGTGGGAAAGGGTTTTGGAGGTGAATGTGTTTGATTCACTGAGTATTGCCCTATCAGAAGAAAGGAAATCCAGTACCTAATTATTCCATGGGTAACAGAGGTGGGGAAAGAACTCTGGGTTCCCTGGGCAGGTTTCTTATCAGGAAAAGGTTGGACCATGTGATACTCCTTTGAGGATCTGGAGTTACCTCAGATCAGGTGGAGGATGGGATCCAGCTGAGAAAAGGGAGTCTGTTGTTGAGCACCGAGTTCAAGTGCTTTCCGATAATGCCAGACCAGCAGAACTTCCCCATACCCGAGTACTAGGATTAGAGGCATGTGCCACCATGGTCCAGCTCACCCAGCTGATTAAGATTTATTTTCAGGAGTTTTGGAGAAGGATCACTGGGTAATGTATTTTCTCCTCAAGCATGAGGACCTGAGTTGGGATCCCAACACCCATGGTAGAAAAAGGCAGGTACAGTGGCTGTGTCTGTAATCTAGGTGCTGAGAGGCAGACACAAAGATCCCAGGGGCTCTCTGGTGATCCAGGCTGGTCAATTAGTGAGCGCCAGTTGCAGCGAGAATACCTCTCTCAAAAGGTGAGGTTGCGGTCATGGTAGCACACGCTTTTATTCTTGGCACCCAGGAAGCAGAGGCAGGTGGATCTTTGTGAGTCAGACCCAACCTGGGTCTGCATAGTGGGTTTCAGGCCAGTCGGGGCTACATTTTGAGACCCTGTCTCAATAAAAGAATAGTTGAGAGTGATAGAGGAAGACATCCAACATCAGCTTTAGTGTCCACATATACAGGCATGCATGCACATTTACACATACATGCAACACACACATATTTGTTCTAACTGACATAACTAAACGTATTTTGTGGGACACAATGTTATGTTTGACTCCTAATTAATTAGTGCTCTTGTCTATTAGGATGCCTATGTCCCCACAGATCCTATTGATACTCTGGTTCTTGCTTAGAAGATGAGCCAGACCTAGATTTAGTCAATGATATTATTCCATCTCTTTGGCCACATTGACTAGACTCAGGGTGGATGTACAATGTCAGCCAAAACAATCAGACTTCTTTTGTTTTTACAATTTTATTTATTACGTATACAATGTTCTGTCTGCAGGTATACCTGCAGGCCAGAATAGGGCACCAGATTTCATTATGGGTGGTTGTAAGCCACCATGTGGTTGCTGGGAGTTGAACTCAGGACCTCTGGAATAGCAGCCAGTGCTCTTAACCTCTGAGCCATCTCTCCAGCCGTACCATCCAACTTCTTACCTAAACATTTCCTCACTGAACTGGTCTTTTCTTCCCTGTTGGTCATTTGATATTTTGACTATGGGTCCACAAGTTTTGAGGGCATGTTCCCTGCTAGATGGAGAGTGTGTACTGCCGAAAGCGGTTAGCACAAGTTTTCACCACATAAATTGGTTATAGCTGATTGACTAATCAGAGAATGTGACCTGTGTAATACACCAAGTGCCACTGTTATAAGCACACCCTGAGCCAGCTGATAGAGCAGGAAACAGAGACAGAAGAGCAGCCCCAGCTGCACCGAGGGCTTCATGCTTTGTTTGCCAAAGCATGAGTAATGAAGCTGATAGGAATGTGTACACAGCGTACTAGTGACAAAGGTAGGGAAGCCATCACTCTCGAGGCACTTGTAATACAGAGATGAAAGACAGTTAGACATCTAGGAAGCTTAGGCTTAGTCTGGATCAGTATAAAATGATAGGAAATGTTGGAAAATACAAAATTCATCTCACTTATACTTCTGGTAAGAAAAGGAAGCATCTTAACAAAGACCTTTAAGTCAAGGAAAGGTCTTCATTCATTTCAATCTGTCCATGCCACACTCTTTCTCTCTCTGATTCCTGGATGCTATGAAGTAAGCCTCCCTGCTCCCTCCTTCCTTCCTACCACAGGGTCTTACCTGCCAGTATAGTGATGCAGGCCAGAAATATGGGCCCAGCCTACCAGCTACTGGAAATTGTAAGCCAAAGTAGATTCTTCTCTTAATGTCTTTTTTAGTCTATTATCCATATAAACCTATTGTGTGTGTGTGTGTGTTGCATACATGTGAGTGTGAGGGTCCATGTGTCCAGTCCCATGCATGAAGAAGCTGGAGAAGGATTTCAGGTATCTTTCCCATGCCCCATCTTATTGCCTTGAGGCAGAATCCCTCACTGAACTGGAAGCTTACAGTTCGAGCTAGGGTGGCTGACCAGCGGCCTCTTAGAATCTGCCTGTCTCCATCCCCCAAAGCTGGGGTAAGCATCTTCAGCCATGCCTTGTCTTTTATGTGGGTGCTGGAAATTTGAACATGGGCCCTCATATTTGCTTATGAAGTACTCTTAATCACTGAGTTATCTACCAACCTCCAGGCATGTTTCTTTGTTATATTGTTCACCTATGTTGTGTTACCAAATAGCAACTTTTTTTTTTGCTTCTCCCTTCCATCTAGACTATGTGTTTTGTTATGTCAAAGGAAAGTGAGACACTTTTTTAAAAAGCCTTTTGTTGTGGTGCATGCCTTTAATCCCAGCACTTGGGAGGCAGAAGCAGGCAGATCTCTGTGAGTTCAAGGACATCCCAGTTTACAAAGCAAGTCCAGTTCAGTCAGGGCTCTGTTACACAAAGAAACCCTGTGGGGGGAGGTGGAGAGGGGAAGCCTTTCAATAGCTAATTACAAGGCAGTTGTTAGGGAAATGCTTCAGTGAGAGATATTTGCAACAAGTATAGAAGACTTGAAACTACTGACAGAAGGAATTAGTGATAAGGATTGAAAATTATCCCAAGTCAATGGCAGTCAGAGGATAGAAATCACAGAACAGCAGAGAATACAAGGTAGAGCTATTTGCGTTAGGTAGGGGAACGGACTACATGTTGTGCATTTGCAGTGCTGGTTGGTTTTGTCAACTCCACACAAGCCTAGACATATCTGGGAGGAGGGAATCTCAATTGAGAAAATGTCTTCTTCAGATTAGCTTGTTGGGGAAATTTTCTTGATTAATGATTGATGGGAGAGGGCCCAGCACACAGTGGTTGGTGCCATTTCTGGGCAGGTGGCCATGGGCTGTATAAAAAAGGAGGCTGAGCAAGCCAAGAGGGGCAAGCCAGTCATCACTGTTCCTCCCTGGTCTCCGATTCAGTTACTGCCTCGAGGCTCTGAATTTTAGCCCCTGCCCTGACTTCTCCATAATGAACTAAAAACTATAAGCTGAAATAAACCCTTTTCTTTCTAAGTTGCTTTTAGTTATGGCTGGATGCTTAGAATAAATTAATATCCATGCCTAATTGTTTGGAGTGGTATGGGACTGTTCCAGTTTGCTTTCTACTGCTGTGATAAAACATCATAACCAGAAGCAATCTGAGGAGGAAAGGGTCTGTCTCAGCTTACAATTTCATCACTGAGGGCAGTCAGGGCAGGAATTCAAGGATTCAATGGTTAGCAGGACTAGAGTGGCATTAAAACATGGGGAGCCTTGAGTTCTGTGCTTCAAAATTTTCCCCTTAGCTGGTCAGTAGCAGAAAGCCACAATGGATTTTATATCAGACTGATATAAAACCTTCAGGTAAGGCAGAAAAATTTTCCCCACAATACTGAAGTAAAAAAACAAAAACAAAAAAAGCAGTCCCATTTGTTTGAATCCCAAAATAAGCCACCTTCACTCTGGTCTCCATTTATCAGAACTGGCAAGACACTTGGCTTCATTGGATGAGGTGGTATCTGGGAGACAAAGGAATGAGAAACAAGGACGGCAAAAGAGGGAAAAGGGGGACTGCAGTGTGTAAGTGTGTTAAGAGACATGGCCATTGTTGACAGCTGCTGCAAGCCACTCTTGCCAGAGTGTGAGGTGTCACATACGACTAGAAGTGTGTAACATAGTGCATGAGAGCTATCCCTTCAAATATTTCCCAGGTCACATAGGGAATCACACAAGGATGTTGCTAAGATGTGAAACCTGACTCTGTAGCTCTAGGGTCTGCAGACCACACTCTAAAAAGCAAGGCATTGCCCCAGACCCCTGGCTGTGGCTGGACCTCAAACCCAGCCTCTCCTGTTTTCCCAAGACTTCCAAAATATTACCAGCCTTACAGTGCACAAAGGCCCCAATGTCAAGGACAGGAAGACAAAAGAGTGGTCCCTCTGTCTACAACCTAGAGGAGAAATGGAGCTCTGTTTTCCCATCAGGGATTCTGCTGGTTTGCCTTACAAAGAACACATTTGACTGCATAAGGCAAAGAAAGACTAGAGTGGTGAAAATGTCTATCATCAGACAAATTATCTGCAAAGGCTGCAATGGGGCCTCTTGAGGTCAGAAAGTGAATGGAAGAGAATTTTAGGCAATTCAGCAGGCTGAGGAAACCGCATGATGCTATCAGGAGAGAGAGAGGAAAAAAAAAGTAAATGGATTCTAGATCATTGTGTTAGTTTTTGGTTTTGAACAGAGGCTCACTGTGTAGCTCAGGTGTTAGTGTATCTTTATAAAATTGTGTTGGTTTCTCAGTTTCTCTCTTAACCCTGCTATCACCCAAATAATTGAGACTCTATTATATTATTTGTTAAACAAGCTTCACAACACAAGAACTGAGAAGTTATTACTCTATTTTTTATGTTTATTTATTACTTCAAGTTACATCTCCATCACAGTGCTCTCTTTCCACCCCTCCCAGTCCCTCCCCACCCATTCCTCCCTCTCCCACCTATCCTACTCCTCTGGAGTGGGGTGTCCCTACATATCAGCCCCCCTCAGTTCAGCAGCTACATGAGGGCTAAGAGCTTCTTCTTGCACTGGGGGCTTACATGGCAGTACCACTAGGGCAAAGTGTCCCCCTAACAGGTAACAAAGTCCATGTTCCTGTTCCTTTTGGTGTGTTGGTTGTAGGATAGTTATCCTGTACTATATGGCTAAAATCCAATTATAACTGAATAGATACCATGTGCATCTTTCTGAGTCTGGGTTAGCTCACTCAGGATGAGCTTTTTTAGTTCCATCCATTTGGCTGCAAATTGCATGATTTCCTTGTTTCTGATAGCTGAGTGTTAAATGTACCACAGGTTTTTTTTTTTTTTTAATCCATTGGTCAGTTGAGGGACATCTGGGTTGTTTCCAGTTTCTAGCTATTACAAATAAGGCTGCTATGAACATAAATGAGATGTCCTTGTGGTTTGGTGAGGAGTCATTTGGATGGATACCCAGAAGTGGTATGGGTGGGTCTTGAGGTAGAGCTATTCCAAGTTTTCTAAGATATTGCCAAATTGATTTTCACAGTGGTTGTACAAATTTGCACTCCCAGCAGCAATGGAGGAGTGTTCCCCTTTCTCCACAACTTTGCCAACATGTGCCCCTGTAAACTAATCTGGCTCCCTCCCAATGTAAATCCCAGAGATACTTGCACTTTGTGGCTTTCCTACTTCAGGGGGCTCTCTCCTCATATCTCTTTGCACCTCTACCTGTGGCTGAATCCCTCTACTTCCTTTCTTTAATTCTTATTCCCCTGGAGGGCAGGAAGTCCAGCCCTAGTCTCTCCCCTGCTCAGTGATTGGCTGTAAGCTGCTTTATTGGCATATCAGGGGACAATTGAGGAACTGGGTTTACACAACATTCAGACAAGAGATTCTAAGTACAAGGATCACAATCAGATCAAGGAGTACAGAAATCAGTATTTGAATTACACAGTAACCTTATCCCTACACTCCGGCTATCCTTGAATTTAAACTCCTTTTGCCTCTGTTTCTTGAATGATAGAATTACAGGTGTATGGCATCATACCTAGATAACTCCTGAAATTTGATACTGGTATACCTGGAATGATGAGGAGGTTGGTAACCAAGGGAGCCAGAAAGGAACAGTTTTTAGGGGGTCAGTGAATTTCATTTTAGTCATGTTAAGTTTAAAAGATAGCTTTAAATATAGGAGGAGTCCTAAGAGTCTATTTAGACAAAAAGAACTCAAAATTAAATGCCAAAAGAAGTTGATGGGAATCCAGTGAGTACGGGGGGCAGTGACATTATTAGAAAGAATGTAAGGATAGGTAACTGTTGAGTGGGAGAAGTCTACAATGATGGGCATGGACAGACCTGAAGTTCTAGATGAAATGAAAATTGTTTGCTCAAAAGTAAGTACATACATTTGCTTCTGTAAGAAACTGAAAAATAGGATGTGAGGGCGATCTGGCTGAGACATCTGTCACCCATTGATCGCCAGGGTTGATTCGGCTGATCTGGCTGGCTAGGTGGGTGTCCCCTTCCTCCCTCACCGCTCCATGTGCGTCCCTCCCGAAGCTGCGCGCTCGGTTGAAGAGGACAATCTTCCCCGAATAGAGGAGGACTGGTCTTCGGTCAAGGGTATACGAGTAGCTGCGCTCCCCTGCTAGAACCTGCAAACAAGCTCTCAAGAAACTGAAAAATAATGAAATTTTTGGTCTGTACATCTAGAAAAGCCAGTCTGCATCTTGAAAGCTGTGTCTATGTTGCCTCAGCTCAGGAGGCCTGGGAAGCTTTATTACATCCTTGTCTCCGATGCTGAAAATGATGTAATGTAACCAGCTCTCTCAAGCTTCTCTGCCTGCCATGATGGACTATATCCTGTGAGGAAAGTATTTTCTTACTTAACAAAAGCCACTTTATATACATATATATAATACTTTTTATTTATTATTCTATAATTTATTTATTATATAATTTATCTATTATATATAATCATTACATTATATTATACATAATATATTATAAATATATATGTATATAAATACATATATTTATATATAATATATAAGCAAACATATTTTATATACTCATAATTATAATTATATAATAAAATATTATAAAATTATAAAGATATATTTATATAATTATGTACATTTATAAATATAAATATATGTAAACAAATATCTATATATTGTAAGGGAAGATAGATTAGTATAAATTAGATTTAGTAAATATCTAGGGGTTTCTGATACAGTCTCTTAATCCGGGGCACGAAGATCAACTTGGCTGTGGGTAATTAGCTTATCAGTTTATGGACTAAAAACAAGGATGAAGTCAGGTGAAACAAGGAGAGACTCTATGGACTAAAAACAAGGTTTATGGCCTGGCATTGTTTTCAGCTGCTAAGTGGGCAGAGCAGAGATTAAGCTGAAGCAGGTGGAGCATGGAGAGAGCCTATTTAAGGACAAGTGGATGGAGCTCAGGGGGCTCCATGCTAGAGAGCTCTGATGCTTGTGAGTCCTCATGCTAGAAAGGACAATCAAAAGGACAACGAGTAGTTTGTATCCTCTGATGGAGAAAGTGCTGGTGGACTTACGGCCAGATCCCCCTGAAGCAGAAAGAAGCTGGTGAGCAGAGAAAGCCTCAGCAAGACAGCAAAAGGCCAAGAACTAAACCCTGTGGCTCAGCTTTTGCCTAGAGGGGTTTGACCTGTCCAAACAGTGACCTGAAGGAAACTGTGGCCGCTTTAAAGACTGAGGCAGAGTGGCAGAGTTTCTGATACAAAGAAAATAAGTTGGCCTACAGACGGCTGAGGTCTCCCAGAGAGAAGAAAGCCTCAAGCCTTATTTAAGGTGAAACCGCCATAGCTAATTTACCCTGACGAATCTACGTCTGAGATATTTCAGAATAAAGACTGCTAAGTGCATTAAAGGGTCTACCCCAGAGACTGTGTTCCTGATGACTGAGGACATGCCCCAGAGACTGTATCCTTCTAAAAGTTTATGAAAATAGTTGTAATAGTTATCAATAGGTCTAGTTGGTAAGTAATAGGGGTTGTAGGCATTCGTAGGGTTAGTGGTTAAGTGAATGTTTATAAGTGAATAGTTATCAATAAATAATTATTAAATAATTTAAAAAGTTCTGTTTCAATATATCACATGTAAATAAATATCAGTGTATATATTCATATATTTATATATATAATTATATATTATTTTATTATACAATTATAAGTATTATATTTATATAATTATTATATTGTATTATATATTATATAACTATATATAATTATTATATATTATACATATATATCAAATGGTTTTTGGAGACAAGATTTCTGTGTGTATCCCTGGTCGTTTTAGAACTCTCTCTCTGTAGACCAGGCTGGTCTGGAACTCAGAGATATGCCTGCCTCTGCCTCCCAAGTGTTAGGTAGCCTTTGCATGTGCCACCACTGCCCAGCTTACCTATTATATTTTAGTTAAAAATTTAAAATCCCCCAGCACTCAGGAGGAAGAGGCAGGCAGATCTCTGAGTTCAAGGCCAGGCTGGCCCACAAAGTGAGTTTCAGGACAGCTGAGGCTACACAGAGAAACCCTGTCTCCAAACAAAAACAAACAAACAAAACCAAGCTGCCAGGCAGCATGGTGGATATAATGCCTCAGCTCAGGAGAAAGGACAAAGCAGAGGCAGGAGAGGTAGAAACTCCCAGCACAGAAGAGAAGGAAGCAGGCGTTGGCAATGGTACCTCTGCCCCTGTCTGCTTACCATTCTCCAGCTTTAGAGTACAAAAAGTGCAGAAGGAGTCTGCACTCAGGAGAAAATTATTTTCCTGAATGGGAAAGTGGATGAGGACTCTGGGGATACACATGGAGGTGATGCTGTTGTATCCTGGAGAAGATACCATTCCAGGTAGAACATGTGTGTGGCACAGCTCATAACCCGGAGCCCTGGCCTCAGGCTACAATTCTCCAATGATATATACAGCACCTATGTAATTTGTTTCCTCCAGGGCATCTGAGTGATATAAAGACAACGGTGCTGTACCCTGCCACAGAGAAACTCATGCAAAAATGCAGGCGTCAGGACCTCCGCCTGATCCAAGAGACTGGAGATACTACACGAGCATCACCTTACCCCACCTGGAGTCCCAGAGCCAGAGCATCCAGGGAGTGAACAATAGTCTTGACAAGAAGGCTGAAGCTGACCAGATTGTTAGTGAGAACCCAGATCCTTCTGATGGCTTTGTCATCATCTCAGACCTCAAGTGGAACCAGCAGCAGCTGGATGACCTGTTACTGATCTCCATTTGCCATAGCCAGGGTATCAGATCACTTTGTGACCTCACTCCAGAGTACATGGCACTATTGAGGAACATTCTCTGGCAAGGACAAGAAGCCATCCTGAAGTGGTACCAGGTGCCAGGAGACCGTCTGCCTGTGTATTTACCTGTCTGTCCTCTTACTATCACCTGCGTGTGGACCGCATGTGTACTTCACTGCCCTGGGCTTTGAGGCATCTGGCTCAGATGTGGAGTGTGCACACCTGCTGGCTGAGAGATTGAGAAGCTGGAGTGTGACCCCATGAACTATCAGCAGTGGACTCTTACTTTTGCCCTCATGACAGATGACCCCCTGTTGCTGGAGCCCATGCCCAGGACTCTTGGGGGCAGGGATGAGCTGGCGCAGAGTCAAAGACCTAGACTATGGGGGTCCAATAAGTGGCAAAAGTGGACCCATTTATCTCAGGAAGAGGATGTCCCCTTTATAACTCCCCCCAGAGTCCCTTTGGCTTCTGAACTGCAGGCTGCTGTGGCTCTTCCTCATTGGCTCATGTCTCATTACCCAGTGGTGTCATCAGTCTCCAGGCAGGTCCAGCCGGTCTCAAGCCAGGCATGTCTGGGCATGCCCTGGGAGGTCTCAGGCCAGCTGCATGTGGAAGCCCAGCCATGCATGTGCTGTTTAGTAGCAAGCCTTGTTTCTGCTCAATGGCAGGCCATGTTCCTCCTACATATTCACCTGTTCTACTCAAGGAAAATATTCTAAACTCAGTGAGACCAGGGTCCCAGTGCTTTCCTTCAATACAGGGTTCATAGAACAGGTATAGAATAACATCAAAAAATTCTTTGACCCCTCCTGCCATTATGGAAGGAATTATGGCCATATTAATCATTCTGCTTAAGAGTCTTATACAGCACATCCCTCAGCAATGCTCCATCAACAAAACTACCATGCAGGTGCCCATGGCTCTGGAATGCTCAGACCACAGTCCACCCAGACACCCCATCAGCTTTCTCCATGGCTTCAAGAGTTGGGGGAGGGGGGTGTTATGGACAAATAGACATTGGCCTGTTCTTGGCAATGTTTATTATGGGCAGCAATCAGTTCCTCAAGAGAGGAAGATTTTAGACTACCAATGATGCCGAAAAGGATAGGGACAAAAGGGATAGGCAGTATAATGCCTAATTGTACTTTCCTCCTCTTAGGAAAAGAATCTGCATCCTCAGGTCAGGGTCCCACATGGATCACAGGCAAGATCCATGGGGCCAGGATGTCGCCCTCGTTCCAAAAGGCCTCAGTATCTCCCGATGGAGATATGGAACCAATTGATGGTTCCAACTCTGGGGGGTCAGCCCTTATGTGGAGACACTGGGCGAACTGAAAGCAAAACTGAGTGTGCCTTCCTGAAGAGACAAACCAACAGACCAACAAAGGGAAAAGGAGATGATCCCCGCACTAACCACTCACAGGGGCAAAGAACATAGAACAGAACATTGAGGGGTCAATTTATCGGAGCGATGCGGAAGAGGGCATGTACTTGTGCCGCAGATGAGGAAGAAAGAGTCCGCCGGATAGGCTGCGGACAAGCAAGGAGACTAGTGCCATTTGCTGCAATGCTGACAGCAGAAGGCAAAAATGAGGGCCCCAAAAAGCAACGGTTTGTGATGAAAAAATAGACCCTGACCCAGGTGTGGTCAAAACCCACCCCCCTCATGGGTAAAGAGACCATGTTGGGGGCCATATGTTGCTGGGGCCCATGCCCAGGACTGTTGGGGGTGGGGATAAGCTGGCACAGAGCCAATGACCCAGACTCCAGGGGTCCGGTTAGTGGCAAAAGCAGACCTGTTTATTTCAGGAAGAGGATGCCCCTTTACAATCTGTGCCCAGAGTCCCATGGACTCCTGAAATGCAGGCTGCTGTGGCTCTTCCTCATTGGCTCTTATCTCATTACTCACTGTGGTGTCATCAGTCTCCAGACAGGTCCAGGTAGGTCTCAGGCCAGCTGCATGCAGAAGCCCGGCCACGCATGCGCTGTTTAGCAGCAGGCCTTGTTCCTCCTACAACCCCCTGCTTCAGGTCCTGCAGAAGAGTCGGGAATTCTGAGCTGTTGAGAATGACTGAAGAAAGGGGAACTAGTGGGCCAGGCTTAGGGTAGTGTGGGCTGGTATAAACATAAACTATATTCATTTACATCTATAAACACCCACCACCCAACAAGCCCTAACCCTTTAGAAAAGGTATCAATCCAGAGGAAGTCAGGGGCAGGTCCTTTGAGGGCAACTGGTCAGCAGTCTGTCTGCAGGAACAGTGCAATAGCAGTCTTTCAGTGGTCACCTGGCTCTGGCGTTGCTATGGCAGTCTCACTTCAGCTTGGGCCCGAGGCCTCCTAATTTAGCCAAGACTGTCAAAGGTAAATGGAGCAGGTAAAGCACCTCTGTGTGCTTCAGTGCTTAGTTGAGCCTTCTCAGGGCAGACACTGTGTCATGAGACCAAGGGCTTGGCATCAAGGCTTCTGAACTCAGCTGACACCCGAGTTTCCCACCTCAGGGGCGGGGTTGTATTTTTGAGGCCTAGGAACTGGCCATTGCTGTCTCTCACTTGAGGCCCAGGTCTCTTAACTGTGCACTCACGTCTCATTCGCTCAGCGGCTGAGGGCCTATGGATGAATGTAGTCTCAGGCTGCTCTGCTCCCACAGCTCTCCTCAGCTTCTGGTGCTCACGACCTTTCTCTGAGCAGGTCCTGTATCACGCCTCTTGTGCCAGCCAGAACTTACTGGTGGCAGGTATAACCTTCCAAGGCCTTGTTTTAGCCTTCTTGGGCTGGCTTGTAGCAGAGGCCACTTTCCACGGCCTTTTCTCTGCCTCTGCCTCTGCCTCTGCCTTCTGTCTCCTCGGCTGACTTCAGTTCATGTGCTGAGGTCCCTCACTGCTTGATTCTTAAGTTCCCAGCCCCTACATGGTAGTTCACAACTATCTGTAACTGTAGTTCTAATGAATCAAATGTTCTTTTTTGATTTCTGTGGGCACCAAGCACACATAATGGAACATATATATGCAGGCAAAATACTCGTACACCTAAAATAAAATAATCTAAGAAGTAAACCACAAAACAATAATTTTGATCCTTTTTTACCCACCATATTATTTTGTTTATACTTTTCATACCTTTCCTTCTAACGAAATTGCTGATGAATTTTCACATTGTAAATAACGTTAATGCAAGTTCATTGATAAGCTATATAAATTAGTCTACTTCTTCCACTTTCAGAAAATTCAAATTTCATCTTGCCTAAAGCAAGTAATTTCACAAAACTGTCTGTTTTTTTGTTTTTCTGCAGAGTTTTCACATTGACGAAAACACACCAAGGACATTCATTTCAAGAAAGGTAAGCTAATTGTAACTAAGTAACAGATGGCTCAGAGACATTTGAATTTGAAAGGAGAGAGAGTGCTACGCTGCACACATGCGTGTCCAGCTCATCACCAGCCTCTCTGGTGTGGACTTGTGACGTGTGGATCTGCATGCATAAGGTCAAAACCAAAAACAAGCATGGTAGGGTGGACGAACTGTACAAAAATTTTAGCTAAGAAGTTAACCAGACTAAAACATTGTCAGAAAAAATATATAATCACCTATTCAAAACAAAATTGGCAATTATTATCAGATTGTCACATCTATAACTGAATGATTGCCAGATAGTTTTCCCAAGACTTGGAAATTATTTCAGGGGTTCTCCAGAGAAAGACTATGCTTGTGAGCCTCTTTGTGGGACTAAAAGTTGCATGATGTCACCTGACCTCAAGACCAAGTATTGTATATGATCTGTCACTTATAGGTTTTTGTTCGATTTTGGAGATAGGGTCTCAAGTATCTCAAACTTACTTTGTGGCTGGGGATTACTTTGGACCCTTTTCCTCCTGTCTCTAGTTCCCAAGTGCTAGGGTTATAGGCATGTACCACTATGCCCCAGTTATACCCTTCTAAAACTAGAATCAACCATATTCATGCACCCTGTAGTAACACACTGTAGGAGAGGTTGACCATTGGTAATCTGAATATTCCTGCTGTTCTAAGTCCAGAAAGTTTTAGGTGCTAATGTGATACTGTAAATGGAAGATTGCACATGCCCATATGATGGACTATATTCTAGATAGTTGTACAGACCACAGTTTCTTCAGCACCCCTCCCCCTGCTGCCCTGGGAGGTGTAATGCACAAACTTTGCTCCAAACACACAAGATCATTAAGGACATACAAAATTATCTTCAGCCTATGTTTAGAAGGTATATATGAGACATAAATGAAACCTGTGCTCAGATTTGAGTTTCATTTCCAAGATAAATGAACATGTAAATTTTCCAAAATTTGAAAACCCAGGATCTGGAATTACCCACAAGGCTTGGAAATGTGTCCTTGAAGGGATTGCTGAGACCGTGGCTACTTCCTGTCTGTCTTTTACTTCACAGCCGTCCCACGGATAATGACCTCTGCCACACACATGACCATGATGTGCTGTTTGTTACATCACAGGTCTAAAGCCATGGGGTCACATACCTGCAGACTGAAACCGTAGAAACCATGAGCCAAAAACCTTTCTTCTTTTTCAACAAATTATCCTCAGGTGCTTTGTCCCACAGATGCAAATCTGTCCAGTGCAATCTGAAATTTAAAACACTTTCAGTACCAGTCATTTTGGAAGCCAACCTGAATGTTACAATGTGTAAAATTAATAAACAAATAACATAAAATGTATATATTATCAGTCTGGAAACATTACTAAACTTTGTTTCTTTTTTATCTTAAGGATATATGTATACACATGCTATTTAAGTAAATTATATATAATACATATTCAATAGATATTTTGTATACCTTCAGGGATATATTACCCACTTTGGAAGCTACAATTTTAGTCATAGAATTCCACAGCTGACACTACAGTCAATCAACCTTATTTACTGGCATTTATAAATGTCTCCATCTAATAGTATCAGACTATGCATTCTTTTTCAGTGTCCATGGTAACAATTACCAAAATATAATATATTCCAGTCCAAAAAGGAAGTGTCAATAAAGTAAAATAAATTCAAATTATACAAAGTGTGTCTTGTACCAATGCTTGATGGAAAAAAAGACCCCAAATATTCAGGAACAAAATAATGAGTCAAGAAGAAATCAAAGTGGAGATTACAAAGTACTTTTGAACTGAAAGAAAAATGAAGCACAATCATCAAACTGTCTGGGGTGTGCTCCCAGCAACACCCAAGGGTAATCTAGTAGCGCAAACATCTAGGTTAGAACAGAACAAAAGCTCTAAAGTCAGTGATGTCGGCCTCTATCGCAAAGAACTGCAAAAGATTACACTTAAAGCAAGGAAAGAAATAACAAAAATCAAACCAAAGATGAATTAATTTTTAAAAAAATCAGAAAATCGATAGAGAAAAAGTTAAGTCCAAAAGATTTTTCTGTAGGGGTTGGATGGATTAGATTTGGAAAATATATAGGAGTTTCTGATACTGTCTCTTAATTCGGGGCCTGAAGAGCATTATCAGCATGAAGTCAGCAAAAACAGGAAAGACTCAATAGACTGAAAAACAAGGTTGAAGTCAGGAAAACAGGAAAGATTTAATGGATTTGAAGAAACAAAGTATCTGGCCTGACATTGTTTTCAGCTGCTAACTGGGCGCAGCCCAAATTAAGCTGAAACAGAGTTCTGTCGCGTCCCCCTCGACCAGCAAGGATGACGCAACTCACAAAAGCTCTTCTCCAGCAGTTTATTCAGGTCCCTTGAAAACAGTCTTCCGAATTCCGAATGCCCGGGCAGACCCAACCCACAGGCTAAATACTATATGAACAGCCTATCAAGTAAAGCCACGTAGTGCTATCTTAGAGGCCCACGTATGCGGAAGCAAGCCAGATCAGCGGTCTTTGCCAAATATGGACTTGTTTATCACCGAGAGCGCTCACCGTCGGGCTGGTGGGAGGCGGAAACCTGCGCCATCTTTAGGGCGCGGCACATCGCAGCTCTCTGCAGAGTTCCTCCTATTTAAGGACAGTGCATGGAGCCCAGAAGGAGAAGAGGCCCCTGATGCTAGAGAGCTCCAAGAGTCCTGCTGAAAAAAGGGCTGGCCATTGTTGGCCAGCTCTCTCCCTGAAGCAGAAAGAAGCCGGTGAGCAAAGAAAGCCTGAGCAATACACCAAAAGGCCAAGGACTGGACCCTGTGGCTCAGCTTTTGCCTAGAGGGGTTTGATCTGTCCAAACAGTGGCCTAAAGGAAACTGTGCCTGGCTTTAAGGACTGAGGCAGAGCAGCTGAGTTCCTGATTCAAAAGAAGTAAGTTGGCCTGCAGACGGCTGGGGTCTCCCACAGAGAAGAAAGCATGAAGCCTTATTTAAGGTGAGACTGCAATAACCAACTACCCTGACGAACCTGCATCTGAGAGATCCAGAAAAAGGACTGCTAAGTGTGTTAAAGAATCTACAACAAAGACTGTGTTCCTGACGACTGAGGACCTGCCCCAGAGACTGTATCATTCTAAAAGGTTATGAAAGTAGTTAATATAATTATCAATAGGTTTAGTGGATAGGTTAAAGGGGTTGTAGGATTTTATAGGATTAATAGTTAAGAAATTGTTGGTGTTTGTTATAAGTGAATTTAGTAATAAATAAATAAGTGTTAAATAATAATTTAAAAGTTCGGTTACATTTTTCTTTGACAAAAATTAATAGATCAACATTCAAATAGGGTGATACACTAAAGTGATGCTGTCTTAGAGAGTTAATTTGAGGTGAATCATGAAATCACACACACACACACACACACACCACTGATATGCCAGGGAAAACTAGTGAAAGAGATGCTACATTGGTAACATAAGTCTATAGGGTGTTTGAATGAAAATGATGCTCATAGACTCATGTTTGAATGCTTAGGTCCCAGTCAGTAGAAGTATTTGGGAAGGATTAGGGGTGGACTTGTTGGAGGAGGTAGCTCACTTGGGGATGGACATTGAAGTTCCAAAAGCTCATACCAGGCCCAGTTGCTTTCTCTTTCCGCCTGTAACTTGCAAAACAGAATGTAAGCTATCAGCTGCTGCTCCAGCACCATTCCTGCCTGCCTGTCACCTTGCTCCCCACCATGATGATCATGGACTGACCTTTTAAAAATGTAAACAAGCCCTCAATTAAATGTTTTTCTCTATAAGTTGCCATAGTCATGGTGTTTCTTCATATCAAAATAACTCTAAAGGAGCCAGCAAATGAAAATAGCCAAACTGGCTCCTAGCATAGATAGCCATGGGAGAGTAAATTTAAGTTGAATTTTCCTAAGTAGTTGAATGTAATCTTGATTTGGTAGAAAACCTTTGAGAAGTTCTGGTTCCTGCTTATAGAGATTTGTATATTTTATATGAAGAAATGACTAAAGAGAAAAGCTGTGTTGGGAAGTGTGTTTACTTCTGGGGCTCAGGACAGTCATATAAAACAGTTGCCAGCATGGGCTGGAGATGGCTTAGCAGTTAAGAGCACTTACCACTCTTGCAGAGATCCTAAGTTTAGTTCCCAGCACCCATGTCTGTGACTCAAAATCACCTGTAACTGCAACTCTGGGGGCTCTGATGCCCTCTTCTGGCTTCCCTAGGCAACTGCACCCGCATGCACATTCCCCTACACAGACATGCATATGAGTAATTAAAACTAAACAAATTGTACTAGGAAAGGTAGGCAACTTGAGAAACTGCCCGCCAAACGACCTAGCTTAAGCAAAGATTCAAGACATTAAAAAATTACATAATTGGGGCTGGAGAGATGACTCAGCGGTTAACACTGGCCGTTCTTCCAGAGGACTCGAGCTCAAATCCCAGCACCATATGGCAGTTCACAGCTGTCTGGAATGGTAAGGCGTAGTGGCGCATGCCTTTAATCCCAGCACTTGGGAGGCAGAGACAGGTGTATCTCTGGGAGTTCAAGGCCAGCCTGGTCTACAAACTGAGTCCAGGACAGCCAGAGATACATAGAGAAACCCTATCTTGAAAAACAAAACAGAAAAAGTACAAAATACTGGAAATAAAAGTCATATTTTAGGTGATGTCTATTTGTTTATAATATGCCTTTGACTTTTTTGTGAATTGTTTCCTTCATAGTTTCTTGAGAAAAAAAAAACAAAAACACTCAGTGGCTAAATCCCCAGCACCCACAGAAAAAGCAGAGCATGGCTGTGCACACCTGTGAGCCCAGATTTGAGGGACAGAGGCAGGAGGGTCCCAAGAACTCGTTGGCCAGTCAGTCTATCTTAAATGGCAAGCTTCCAGTTCATTGAGAGACTCTGTCTACAGGCAACAAGACAGAGAATGATAGAGGAAGACACCCCAAGGTCCTGCTGGCTCACACACAAACATACAAAAGTGCACACACCTGTGCACTCACATGCATGCACAACTCATTACACACACACACACACACCTCAAAGATGCCCACTAGGTCCCACTGAAGTATTTTCTTTTTTTCCCCCCAAAAGTAAGACTGAATCTTTATCTCTAATAAACAGGGTAACTTAAGAATTTCCCCTCATTTTGATAATGTGAGCCTCAAAACTTTTTTATTTTAAAGCCCTCAAACTTTTGACAGAGAAGAAACTCTGATACTCTAGGATGGGAACAAGAGAGGTAGATTTTGATAATTGTATCAAAATACAGTCAGTCCTCCATAAATGTGGGTTCCATACATGAACTCAGCATGGATAATGTTTAAGGAAAGCATCTATACTGAATAGGTGCAGGTATTCCTCCCTGTCACTATTCCCTAACAATAGAGTCCAACAGAACAGTATCAACATTGCATTAGTAATCTTGAGAGATGGTATAAAGTATGTGAAAGGATTGTGAGGTCATAGGACTTGAGCATCACACGTTTTGGTGCCTGTGGGAGTTCTGAAGTCAGTGACCCATGGATGCTGTGGGATCTGATTTGAGTTGATTTGAGTTCAGTTCTTGGTCTGTGTCAGGCGCTCTGCTTCTCATGGAAATGACTGTTGAAGGGTCTGTAGAGATGGCTTAACAATCTGTTAAGAGCATGAACTCTTCATGCAGAGGACTGGGGTTTGGTTCCCAGCACCCATATCAGGCAGTTCACAACCATATGTAGCTCCAGCTCCAGGGTATTTAATGCCCTCTTCTGGCTTCTGTGGAGACATACACTCTTGGACATACAGAAGCATGCACGCTTGCATATGTGCACATACACCTCCCCACCACACACACACATACACACATTTTAAAATGAGGTAAATCTTTTTAAAAGAGAAATGGATGTTGAAGACTCTGGGCCCGGCTCAGTGGCACAGGAATTGATCCTGTGGTGTTTGTTTATGTCTAAGAAAATGTGTGTCACAAAGAGGTAGGCTAGAGAGCAAGAGGGACACAAGCTGTGGCAATTCTTGCCACCTTTCTTTCACCCCACACAACATAGAAGGAGCATACATTTTTCCATGCAACAATGTGTTTTTGTTGATTGTATCTCATCATTAGATGACTACAGTCAGGAGTTGAGTTGGGACATTAAATATAAAAAGTCCACATTGCTTGGAGCCACCAACTCAGCTGTAAGCAGAATTACATGGGTTAACGGACATTTAAGTTGTATGATTTACTTTTTCAGCTGCTGGTGTATCTTCACACTCAAATCAAAAATTGAATGAGAATATTTAAAATCTGGTTATTAAATCCTTCAAAAAGTATCAGGATATTCAAATTAAAAGTCAGAAAAGCTCGATTAGAATGTTGTTGCTAGAATTTTACTCGTATAGCTGGCTTTGGTGGTGTGAACTATAAGTTTTCTTTCATAGTGAAGACCATTTCCCTTTTCATCTTGTTCAAATCGGTATGAAAAGTGAACACAAGCACAGTTCCTACTAGGAATTCGGGTTCAGTTATTTGCCTACAATCAGGTAAGACTTTGGGAGACTTTGGAAGGCTGTGTGCTCTGCCCGTGACTGTGATGTGAGGCCTCAGGGTCAGAAGGCAGACTGCCCTGAGCAAGGCTCCCAGTGACCAGCCAGAGCTCATTCTTGCTCTTGTCCAATTGTCTCACCTGCGCTGTGGCCTGGACCTGGTACTGGCTTCTAAGAGCTGGCATTCCAGCAGGTGAGTCACTTCTGAGATGAGGTAGTAAAAACAGATTGTTTGTCTTGTTCACATCTTCCTGTTTGCTCATCCTGAGAGAAGCCAGATCCTGTCCCAAGTGCCTTACACAGAAGATGATGGGCTGCTGCAGAGAAAAGGGTGGCCTCTGGAGGAACTGAGGCTGAGTTGGACCCATGATAGTGACCTCAGCAGCAGACTCTTCCTCAGTTGATTGACAGCCCAGTGAGCAGTGATTAATTATAGCCCGTGAGTGTCCCATCCCAGTGCTCCCAGATTCGTAACCCATAGAAAATGAGAGAATGTTTGTTAAGGCATCAAAATGTGTAATAACTTTGGAATGACTTACTGTGACAAATAATTAACACCATCAGGCTGGTAAAATGATGCTGTTTGGGGAGGTGGTGCAGCCTAGTTGGAGGAAGTATGTTTCTGGGGGCAGACATTTCTAATTCTCTTCTCTCTGCTTCACGCTTGCTGTTAAGATATGGTCTGTCAGCTTCCTGGTCCTGCCACCTCTCCTGCTCCTTGCTGCTATGCCTGCTTTCCATGATGGACGATGAACTCTTTCCCCTCTGCAGCCCTGAGCCAAAATAAACTCTCTCTTCATTACGTTGCCTTTGGCTAGCATGTTTATCACAGCACAGAGAAGTACCTAGTGTACCTCCCTCATGACAAATAGGAAGATCTGTCACGAGCTTGAGAACAACAATCAAATTTTTGTACTTAAATATTCTTGCACAAAATATCCTATTAATCATTTGAAAGGAAAATGGGTGAGGACAGAAAAAAAAGAGGACAAAGGGATGAAACATAGCACAGACTCAATCACTGGAAAAATTAAACCAGACAACAGGAAAAACACAGCTAAGAGGCTTTTGACATGACAGTTAGGGACATAAAGAGTGGTCACTCTTTTTCTTCCTTATGCTTGCTCTCAAAAGCCATCTAAAAAACAGTTTGAAGACTGGAGAGGTGTCTCAGCAGTTTAGAGTGGACACTTCTCTTACAGGGAACCTGAGTTCAGTTCCCAGTACCCATGTCAAGAGACTCACAACCACTTGTAACTCCATCTTCAGGGAATCTGATACCCTCTTCTGGCTTTTGGGGGCACCTGCACTCATGTGCATATGCTCTCTCTCTCACACACACACACACACACACACACACACACACACACACACACACACACACACACACACAATTTAAAATAAAAATAAATCTAAAACCTGGCTTGAAATATTTGTATATTTTCATGCATTTTATGTTTTGATTTTTTTTGAGACAGGTTTTGTGAGTGTGTGTGTGTGTGTGTGTGTGTGTGTGTGTGTGTGTGTGTAACAGCTCTAGCTGTCCTGGACTCACTTTGTAGACCAGATTGGCCTCGAACTCACAGAGATCCACCTGCTTCTGCTGGAATTAAAAGCATACATCACCACCTGGCAAATTTTAAAAAATATTGTTTTGAGGAGTGTGTGCATGTGGGGGTCATAGTACAACTTGAGGGACATGATTCTCTCCTTTTACCTTGTGAGTCCAGGGACTGAGCTTGAGTTGTCGTCAGGCTCGGAGACAGGCCCACTGAGCCATCTGTTCAGCCCTGTTTTCTTGCATTTTAAGGTAAACACTCAAAGAGGCCCCTGTGATTAGTAAAAATGCTTGCACATTTTGCCTGAATGTGTGTAAAGGGTAGAAGCCTGTGTTGAGGGTCTTATCTCAACTACTCTCTACTTTTGGTTATTTATTTATTTTAGATTTATTTTTTATTTTATATGTAAAAGTGTTTGGCCTGCATATATGTCTGTGTGCCACATGCATTCCAGGTACAAGTGGCAGTCAGAAGAGGGAATCAGATCCTCTGGAACTGGAGTGATGGATGGTTGAGTCACCATGTAGGTGCTAGAAACTGAGCCCAGGACCCCTAAGGCAACATGTGCTCCTGACCATTGAGTTATTGTTCCAGCTCCTCAACCCCACACCTTTGTTTTAGTTTTTAGAGACATGATCTCTCAGTGTACCCGAAGCTCATTGATTAGGCTAGGCTCCAGGGTGCCTGGCTCCATACCTGTTTCTAGGGCTAGAGTTACAGGAGTGTGCTGTCATCCCTAGCTTTTGACGTGGGGCCTCCTGGGGATGTAAACTCAGGTTTTGTGCTTTCATAGCAGGCACTTTCTACACCATCTCCTTGCCTATGATTTTCACCTCTGCATCCTTACTAGTTTTCTATCTAGTTCTATAAATAACGGACAGACTGAGAATTATAAGTGTAGGTGATTTTTCTTCCTACTTCTATCACTGTTTTCTCTAGCACTTACTATTTTGAATTGCTATGCGTCTCAGTAGATCGATCTTTTCCTAATAAAAAGCCTGCCTGTGTCTCTAATACTTTTCTTGGCTCTGAAATTTCTTCATGTAGTATTAACACAGCGATTATTGTTTTCTTTTGATTAATGTTTGTGTGATGTATCCTTTTACAATCTTTTACATTTAATATGCTCTTACCATGTCTACAGTGAGCACACTGTAGACCCTCACATAGATGGGTTATGATTGTAAATCCACTTTGCCAATTTACCCTTCTCCTTTATAATGTACATTTACATTTAATGTAATCACTGTGCATTCAGCTTAAGTATGCTATTTTGTGTTTTGTTTTCTGTGTTCTATTTCCTGTCATTTAGTTTCTTTTTTGTACCATCCTTGTGGGTTACTTATGCAACTGTAACTAGGATCTATTTCTAGAACCTTTAAGTGGTCCAAATAGCAACTTTGTACCCATAAAAAACCCCTTCTCCTTCAGCAGTATTTATTGAAGTATCTCTCTGTGTTGCCTATTGTGATTTCTCAGGTTAACATGATGGGAATCTATCATGGTCCACTGATGTCATCATTAACCAGTTCAAGATAAATACAGAAACTTCACCTTCTGTATAAGTTGTTTTGCTTGTTTCTACAACCAAACACCTGACGGCTCACGGTTGCCTGTAATTCTAGCTCCAGGAAAAGTCTCTTGGTCTCTGGGAGCACCAGTACACATGTGCAATCGACTTGGCAATCAAAATTATCTACTACACCTCCCTTTGAATCATTCTTTACTCTGTTTCCAACATAACTGTTTTGATCATTTCTTCTAGATAACTTATAATTGTGGTTCCCAGTGAGTAAATTCCCAGCCTGGTCCAGTAACAGGCCGGAAAGACTCGCTCCCTGCCAGAAGTTATAGGAAGTGTGCTTCCCCCCCCAAATAAGCAGTCTCAGACATTCATTGTGGAGAGACAGAGACAGACAGGCAGACAGACACACACACACACACACACACACACACACAGAGAGAGAGAGAGAGAGAGAGAGAGAGAGAGAGAGAGAGAGAGAGAAATTAATCAGGAGTTTATATAACTTTGGGCAGTGGGGAGGCACCAGCAGACCTCATTATCTTGGGAAAGTCAGAGGAGGATTAGGCACATGACAATAATTTAGAAACTTAAAACTCAAAAAATACTGGACAGTGGTGACACACGCCTTTAATTCCAGCATTCCAGGGGTGGAGGCAGGTGGATCTCTGAGTTCCAGGCCATCCTGGTCTACACAGAGAAACCCTGTCTCGAGAAAAACAAACAGAACAAAACAAAAAACTCAAAGAGAGTTTTTTTTTCTTCCTTTCTTTGGAACATGGTCTCACGTATCCCAGGCTGGACTTGAAGCCTTCATGTAGCCTAGGACAACCTTGAAGTTCCGGTCCTTCTACCCCACTGTGAATGAACACTCTAGGTTTATTCAGGGCTGGGGATTTAATCCAGGACTTTGTGCACATCAGACAAGGGAGCTACCAACCAAGCCACACCCCTAGCCCTGCCGAATGATGCATTTTTCTTAGCTGTGCTTTCCTTCCTAATGTCCCATGGTTCCTTGTTTTCTCATTTCCTTTCTGCTTAGGGCTTTTCTTTAGCCATTTTCTGGGGATAAATTCTCTTAGTCGGATATCTTGATTTCTCTTCATCACTGAGAGGAACTTTATCTGGACATAAGATGTTAGTTTGGTGATTATTTTCTTTTAGTAATTAAAAAATGTTATGAGAGGTGGACATGGTAATGCACATCTGTAATTCCAATGGTCTGGAGGCTGAGGCAAGAGGCTTGCCACAAGTTTGAGGCTCCCTTGGGTTATAGTGTGAGACCTTGTCTGGAGGAAAAATGTATACCACTTCCTCTAGCCCCACAGCTTCAGGAGAGAAAAAGCCTGTTGTCATTCACAGTGGCATTTCTTGTAAGCAACATCTACTTCTGCTTTCTTTCCACATTTTTTCTTCAGCTTTAGCTTTCAGAAATGAATGTGTGTCTTGGCACAGTTTTATTTGTGTTTGTCTTATTTGATTCAGCTTCTCGAATTTGTAAGTTCATGTGTTTTGCCAAATGGGAAATTTCAGTTTGTTTTTTTTTTCCCAGTACTTCAAACATCATGGACCTCTAGGAGTCTGTTTTTTCTCTGTTCAGATTGAGTGTGTTCACAGGTCTGTCACTGATTCCAGTCTCTCTTACTTCCTTTTATTACTGAGTCTGTAGAGCACATTTTGCATTGTATTTCTTGTGCTTTTAGTTCTATTATCTTCATTTAGTTCATTTGGTAATTTCTGTTTTTTTTTTAACTAAGGTTTAACATTTTATTGCATTTATTTATTTACTATTTATATATTGTGAGAGATGGAGCAAGCACATGGGAATGTGGAGGGCAAGGATGACTCTCAGATTTAATTCCATCTTTCCATCATGTGGGTCCCAGGCCTTGAGCTCAGAGCATCAGGCGTAGTGGCCAGTGCCTCTACCTGCTAAGCCATCCCATCGACCTTCTGATGAATTTTTTAAACTTTTGGTTTAGAAGAATTTTCAAATTATTGCTGACGCCTTTTATGACACACATTTTAGTATCACTTTTAGGTGATTCAATATTCAGTTCATCTCACAAGTTGACATATGTTGATTTATCTTCTTCATACATTGTTTTTCTGATTCTTGGATGGTTTTTGTACATATCCTGAGCACGATTGGTAGCTTATTGTGACTGTCTCTTCCCTCTGCTCCTTCTTCTATCCCCTTTTCCCCCTCCTTTTTATTTTTAACAAACAGTGCTGCCCTGGACATGCTAACACAACTTTGACAAACTGAGGGCCCACAGCCATGTAAATGGTGCTGTTAAAGTTGAGAAGCGACCTTGCTATAGCGACCAACTCCCAGCTGGGTGGAGCACCAACTCCTACTAACTGATTGCCTCTCACTGGGATGTGTGTCAGTTTCAACAGTAGAGTCGGCCTGTTAGAACTCCCGAGCACTTCCTGGTTCTACTAGGCAGGGAATGAGAGGCCATTTCCCAAGGCAGGGTTGCCAAAACTACCCACAAAGGAGTTGGAGCACTGCCTCCCACTGCCATGAGTGAAGGGGTCAGGAGGCACTGAACAGCCATTTGTCCCACCAATATCTGGCTAGTCCAGGGCAGATACTGCTGATCTGGGTTTCTGCTATAGGGATACATTTCTCCATTCTTTGGTGAGGGAACACAAGCTATTCTTGGACCTTTGTTTTGTCCAATCTGTTTGTGGGACTGGGATGAGGTGGTCTGTTGGGATGTGAGAGGACTAAAAAACTTGGAGACTTCGCTACCACCTTGCTCCTGAAATCCTGGGATGCCTAGGATATTCAACTTTGTCTAACCTGTAAGAAAATTATTTTTTCTGTATATTGGTGTTTATCCTGCACACATGTCTGTGTACCATGTATATGCCTGGTGCCCTGAGACATCAAACCTGAGTTTGGGATCCCCTGGAACTGGAGTGACAAATGGTTATGAACAGCCTTGTGGGTGCTAAAAATCTAACATGGGCCCTCTGAAAGAGCGGTCAGTGCTTTTAACCAACCACCGAGCCATCTCTCTCCAGCCCGGCTCACTTTCTAAAGTCTTGGTACTCTTGTGATGTGTGTTTGTATGTGTGGACATGTACATGTATGCATGGCTGCAAGAGGCCATTTATTTGTTTATCTGGTTTTGTCTAGTCTGGAACTTTCTGTGGATCTCAGATGACCTTGAACTTTGTGTGACCCTTGCCCTCTGCCTCTTGTGTATGGAGATTACAACCGTGTATCACCACCACAGGAGCCCTAAAAGCCACTATAAAACACTAGTTTAGCAGTTGGAGTCCTCCGCAAGATTCAATATCCATGAATACTTTCCTTCAGCAGTTCACACCCTGACCCCACTCCACACAGATGCTCACTGAGAAATGACGACTGATGCAAAGAATCACACAGTACTGGAAAAGAAATGAACACACGCAAACTTTTGAGGGGGGGCCAGGCTTGGTGGGTTCTATCTGTTGTCCAAGCACATGGGGGCAGGGTGGAAGCAGGAGAATTGTAGGCATAAGGTTATTGTGTAATTCAAATGCCGATTTCTGTACCCCTATGTAGTTCCAGTCCTTGTTCTGAAGAGTTCATGTCTCAATATTATGTAAATAATGTTCCACAACTGTCCCCTGATATGCCAATAAAGCAGCTGACAGCCAATCACTGAGCATGGGAGAGAATAGGGCTGGACTTCCTGGCCCTTCCAGGGAGGAGGAGTTAGGAGAGGAAGTAGGGGGATTCAGCAAGAGGCAGAGGCAGGAGAGATGAGAAGAGATTCAGCTGAAGCAGGAAAACTACAAAGTGCAAGTGTCTCTGAGATTTTTTAAATATTATTTTTATTTATTTATTTACTTACTTATTTATTCGATTTATTTATTATGTATAGAGTGTCCTGTCTGCATATATGCCTGTAGGGCAGAAGAGGACACCAGATCCCATTATGGATGGTTGTGAGCCACCATGTGGTTGCTGGGAATTGAACTCAGGACCTCTGGAAGACCAGCCAGTGCTCCTAACCTCTGAGGCATCTCTTCAGCCCCCTCTGAGGTTTATGATGCAGGAAAGCCAGATTACCTTAGGGGGTTAAGAATACAGTAATAACTGCTCAGTTTTTGTGTTGTAAAGCCTGTTTAATAAATAGTATAATAGAGTCTTAATTATCTGGATGATAGCCAGGTTAAGGAGTAAACTGTGAGACTAACACAATTATATAAAGTTACTGTAACAGAGAATCAGGAGTTTCACGCCAGCCCAGAATACATGAGGCCTTGTCTGAAACAAAACAAAAAAGATAAAACAAAGCACTACTTTTGAGGGAAACAGTTTTTGATAGGAAAAACATGAAGTGTAATTGACAAATTGATGAGACTGTGTGGACATATCTGAGAATCAACAACTCTGGACCCAGTCATGGAGGAATCCTACACTCTTGTGGATACTTCCAAAGCTTTGTTAGGTTCTCATGGTGCCTATATCAGAAAAATCCCTTGGGACTTCTAGAAGGAAGAAAGGTGTGGTGGTTTGAACAGGTTTGGCAGCCATTAGGCTGCCTGTGTTTGAATGCTTGATCCATAGGGAGTGGCACTGTTAGGAGGTGTGGGCTTGCTGGAGGAAGTGTGTCACCGTGGGGGCGGGCTTTGAGGTCTCTTATGATCAAGCTACACCCAGTGTGGTACACAGCCTCCTAAGGGGATCAAGATGTAGAACTCTCAGCTCCTTCTTCAGCCAGTCTGCATGAATGCTGCCATGCTTCCCATACAATGAGAATGGACTAAACCTCTGAAGAGGTGCCTTGGTTGCTAGTGGCGCACACCTTTAATCCCAGCACTCAGGAGGTAGAGGCAGGCAGATCTCTGTGAGGTCAAGGCCAGCCTGGTTTGCAAAGTGAGTCCAGGACAGCCAGGGATACACAGAGAGACCCTGTCTCAAAACATTCCCCACCAAAAAAGAAAAAGAATTGGCTTGATTATGGTGTCTCGCCACAGCAAAAAACAAAACAAAACAAAAGTTAAAAAAAAAAAACCTAAGCAGCTATATTGATATATGCCAGATCATCCAAAAATAATGAAAAAGACATCTTGAAAGAAGGTAGAGAAGAAAGCATCTCACCCACAGAAGAACAAAGAAAAGAATTACAACCAGTCAGAAACTAAGCAAGCAGGAAGAAAGCAGAACGAAGTATTTAAAATGTTGAGAGGAAAAAATATAATTAGCTTAGAATTCTGTACTCCGTGAAAATATCCTTCTAAAGTGAAGGAGGCAGACTGAGCAAGTAGCCAGTGGATAGAGTGCTAGCCTAGCATACATGAAGCTCTGGGTTCAATCCCCAGTACCACATAAACTGGATGTAATCATGCATGCTCATAGTCCCAACACTCAGGAGGTAGAAGCAGGCAGACTGGAAGTTAAAGGTCATCCTGAACTATATAGTAAATTTGAGGGCCAACATGGGATACATGAAACCCTGTCTGAAAACAAAATAAAACAACAACAAAGCAAAACAAAGAGTAAAGGGAGTAGAGGCAGGAGAATCAAAAGTTCAAGGTCAAGCCTCAGTTATTGGTTCCAGGCTAGCCTAAGCTACTTTTGACCTTGCTTTTTTAAGAAAAAAAAAGTAGAGAGAGGAAAAAAAAAGCCATCAGTCTGTTATGGTGGCCCATGCCTTTAATCCCAGCACTTTGGAGGCAGAGGCAGGTGGATCTCTGAGTTCAAGGCCAGCCTGGCCTACAAAGTGAGTCCAGGACAGCCAGGGCTACACAGAGAGACCCTGTTTTGAAAAACAAACAAACAAGCTATCAATAGCCATGTCTTGTAAATGCAGTGAAAATTTCTAAAAGAAAGGATGTTATGGGTCTGAAATTCAGATGAAAGTAAAGAAAGAGCAGTTTGAAAGGAATAGGTCGAGATGGGATAAAAAAAAAAAATCTTACTTTTCTTTACTTAAGATTTTTTTTTTTTTTCTTTTTTCTTTGTTTTTTTTCGAGACAGGGTTTCTCTGAATATCTCTGGCTGTCCTGGACTCACTTTGTAGACCAGGCTGGCCTCGAACTCACAAAGATCCGCCTGCCTCTGCCTCCCAAGTGCTGGGATTAAAGGCGTGCGCCACCACCGCCCGGCTTTACTTAAGATTTTAAAAGAATTATTTTATTTGTGAATATGTGTAAGTGAATCCCATGTGCGGAGACTGGAAGAGAGTGTCCTATCCCAAGGGGCTAGAGTATTAGGCAGTTGTGAGCTGCCTGACCTGGGTGCTAGGAACTGAATGCTGGTCCTTGGGAAACGCTGCAAGTGCTCTTAACTGAACAGAGTTTCTCCAGCCCACCCTTACTGCGCTTAACTGACCTAATAGTTAAGATTTTGCTCAAAATTGTAACAACAATAGTAGTCTGTTTTAAATATAAATGTCAGCAACCAGAGGGAAGAATTAGGACTATTGTATTATTCTCAAGTACTTATTCTACTACTGAAGTGCTATAGTGATAGTTGAAAGTGAACTTGGATTGGTTGTAAAGGTATATTAAAAACACTGGGGTAACTGGTGTTAAGAAAGGACAGTATGTGGAGTCAGAAGGAGAAACAGCGCCTTGTTCTATGGGTGTGATGCTACACAAAGCATTTACACAGGGAGAGAGAAGAAGAAGAGAGAGAGAGAGAGAGAAACAGAAGGAGACAGATTACAAACTAACTAAGTAGGGGCTTGGGGGTGTGATATTTGTTCTAATTAAGGCTTAGTTTGCTTATTGTTCTTACCCAAGGTTCAAAAGCTGAAGTTGGAATTGTTGTGAATTTTAGCCGTGTGCTGTTATCACAAGACCATAAAACTTAGGATAAATTATCTTCTATTTACTGGGGGGCACATATTTCACAAATAATTACACAAACATTTGCTTTCTTGAGATAGCCACTTCTCCGAAAGATTTGAACTCAAATTCTAGCTTTAGCATTTTTATTGGCAGTGTAATCTTCCCCCCCACTGTGTGTGTGTATGTGTGTTCATGTCTGAATAGTTTGTGTAGGTTCACATACATTTGTTATGTATAAAGGGAAAAGATACTGGACATATTCCTCAATTACTCTCTAGTTTTTGAAACAGTCTCTCACAAAACCTGGACATCACCAACTTGGTTAGCCTAGCTGGCCAGTGAGCCCCTGGAATCTATCTGTGCTCACTCAACACGTGAATTACAGATGCACTTGACTACCACACTCCTTTTTTTTTTTTTTGAAAAAAATTTTTTCACACAAAATCTTTTGATCATGTTTTCTTCTTCCCCAAAGATCCTCCCCTGATCTATACCCTCCCAAATTTATGTTCTTTTTCTCTCTTTCAAACAAAGGGAACAAAAACAACAACAACAAAACAGAAACAACACCCTCATACAAAAAACATAAAAAACCAAAATTAAAACAACAAAAGGCTAATAAGATATAAAAATCAAAAGGAAAGTAAAATGAAACAAAAAGTCCACAAAAATACTACTGAATTCCTTTTGTGTTGGCCAACTATTCCAGGGCATGGGGCTTGCCCTGAAGTGTAATTAATATATCCAGTGAGAATCCATTGGAGAAAACTCCTTTCCCTTTGCCAGTGGGTATCAACTGCAGATGGCTCCTCAGTTAGGGGAAGTACTCTGGGTCACCTTCTGTCTTAGTTATGGTTTTATAGCTGTGAAGGGACATCATGACCAAGGCAACTCTTATGAAGGAAAACATTTAATTGGGGCTGGCTTATACTTTCAGAGGTTTAGTCCATTATCATCATGGTTGGAAGCATGGCAGCATCCAGGCAGACATGGCGCCGAGGAGCCAAGCGTTCTACATCTTGATCTGCAGGCAGCAAGGAGGAGACTGGATGTGTTTCACACTGGGCTTAGCTTGAGCATTTAAGACCTCAAAGCCTCACCTCTACAGGTGAGACACTTCCTCTAACAAGGTCACACCTCCTCAAATAAAGTCATACCTCTTAATAATGCCACTCCCTATGACCAAGCATTCAAACACATGAATCTATGGGGACAATACCTATTCAAACCACCATATCATCTCAGTGCAGGGACCCTGTATGGTTTGAATCTGTGAAAATCTTATGCACACTTATACAGTTCCTGTGAGTTAATATGTGTATCAGCCTTGTTTTGTCTGAAAGATACTGTTTTCCTTGGAGTCGTCTACCTCCTCTGGCTCTTAAATCTTTCTTCCTCCCTTCCTCATCATCCCTTGAGAGAAGGGATTGATGAAAACATCCCATTTAGGACTGAGTACTCTATCTCATTGTCTTCACAGTGCCCAGTTGTAGGTTTCTGTGTTAATTACCATCTGCTGTAAGAAGCTTCTTTGATGTGGGTTGAGTGAAGCATTGATCAGTGGGTAAAGACTATGTCATTAGGAGACATTTTAATGTTACGATCCTTTAGCAGAATAATAGTGGTAGGTTTTCCCCTAGACTCATGGCCTGGCTAGTCTCATTTCATGGAGTAGGCCTTAAATCCAAGCATAAAGGGTTGGTAGCTCCTATAACATTTGTGCCATTATTGCACCAGTATACTTTAAAAGCTGGTCACTGTTGTAAGTTGCAGGATTTGTAGCTGAGTGATACTGATGATTACTTTTCTCCTCAGGTAACATGCAGAGTACCTTCTAGTACCATGACTGCTAGTAGGATGAAGCTTCTAGCAAGGCACCAGCTGAACTTCTCTATGTTGAAGGACATAAGTTAAGTGTTGTCTTCAGCAATAGAGCCTTACTGTAGGGAGTTAGATAAATTAGATTTAGAAAATATATAGGGGTTTCTGATACTGTCTCTTAATTCAGGGCGTGAAGATCATTATCAGCATGTGGACTAAAAACAGGAAACAAACAGGAGACTTAATAGACTGAAAAACAAGGTTGAAGTCAGGAAAAACAGGAAATATTCAATGGACTGAAAAACAAGGTTGTCAGAAAAACAGGAAAGACTTAATGGACTTAAAGAAACAAAGTATCTGGCCTGACATTGTTTTCAGCTGCTAAGTGGGCAGAGCCCAAATTAAGCTGAAACAAAGTTCCTCCTATTTAAGGACAGTGCATGGAGCCCAAAAGAAGAAGAGGCCCCTGATGCTAGAGATCTCTGAGAGTCCTGCTGAAAAAAGTGCTGGCCATCATTTGATGGCCAGATCTCCCTGAGGCAGAAAGAAGCTGGTGAGCAAAGAAAGCCTGAGCAAGACACCAAAAGGCCAAGGACTAAACCCCGTGGCTCAGCTTTTGCCTAGAGGGGTTTGATCTGTCTGAACAGTGGCCTAAAGGAAACTCTGCCTGGCTTTAAGGACTCTGAAGTAGAGCGGCAGAGTTGCTGATGCGAAGGGGCTGGGGTCTCCCAGAGAGAAGAAAGCATCAAGCCTTATTTAAGGTGAGACTGCAATAACCAACTTACCCTGACGAACCTGCATCTGAGAGATCCAGAAAAAGGACTGCTAAGTGCGTTAAAGAATCTACAACAAAGACTGTGTTCCTGACGACTGAGGACCTGCCCCAGAGACTGTATCATTCTAAAAGGTTATGAAAGTAGTTGTTATAATTATCAATAGGCCGGGCGGTGGTGGCGCACGCCTTTAATCCCAGCACTTGGGAGGCAGAGGCAGGCGGATCTTTGTGAGTTCGAGGCCAGCCTGGTCTACAAAGTGAGTCCAGGACAGCCAAGGATACACAGAGAAACCCTGTCTCGAAAAACCAAAAAAAAAAAAAAAAAAATTATCAATAGGTTTAGGGGATAGGTTAAAGGGGTTGTAGGAATTTATAGGATTAATAGTTAAGAAATTGTTGGTGTTTGTTATAAGTTAATATAGTAATAAATAAGTGTTAAATAATAATTTAAAAGATCGGTTACACCTTACTGTCAAGATGTGGAAAGTAATCAATAGCTTTGGCAATAGTCTTTGATGTTTGGAGTTTCCATAGGGTCCCTTTGTTGACCAAAGACTCAAGAATACTCATTCCTAGCCCTGCAGGTTTTACTTGGTGGTTTAAGATGTGTGGTTGGGGCATTGTCTCCCCTGTTATTTGGTGGCTCCATTTAGATTGCTTCATTCATACATATGTAAAGCTGTTTAATTAGGTTATTGGCAATTTAAAACACCAGTTTGTGAGGATACATCCCGTTTGTCAGGGAGATCTGGGATCGCAGGTAGCCTTGCAGCTGAGGAACAGTTTTGATATTTGGCAAAATCTGCGAGTCCACAGTTTTCTGATAAGCCTTGCGCCGCTCTGTAACCTCATATTTCTCCTTCTCCATGCTGAAGATCACACTCTCTGGTGCCTGGGCTTGCGCAGCTGCTTGTTCTTGAAGTGAGCGTCAGTCAGGTGTCTGGGGATTTTAACCTTGCTGATACCAACTTTTGCAGGGGTGGCGATGACAAACTTCTGGTGCGTTCTGCTTAGAGGAACTCTGTAGAGAGCAAGAGGTCCCGTCACAAGCAGCAAGCCACGGCCCAGCTGCTTCAGGAAAATCCCTCTCTTGCCCCTGTGGCAGCAGGTGAGGATGATCAGGACGGTCCCAGGAGTGATGCTGGCCCGCAGTTTTCTCACATGCCGACTGAAGGGCTTTTTCCCATGGCTTAGCAGCTTCCAAGGCATGTCTTTCCGTAGGATAATACCTAGGCATTTTTCGAAGCTTCACCGCCCTGGTACCACCATTCTTGCTACCACCAACTGGTTTTGTGACAGTAGCAAGGACATCTCCTTTTTCTTCTTATTTGCAGCCTTGGACTTTGAGGCTGAGTGTTTCTTTTTGTACAAGGCCTTTATGGAATACATAGCAGATTGGGAGTATCTGCCAATTCCTCTAACCTGAACAGGATTTCGGCTGCAGTGGGGCTTCCCCTTAAGCTTTTTAACCTTAGGGGCACCCCCCTTTTTTGCTGCATTAACGGTCGGGGCACCTGCAACAGCAGCATCTCCGCCAGCCTTCTTTGCTGCATTAGCGGTCAGGGCACCTGCAACAGCAGCATCTCCGCCAGCCTTCTTTGCTGCAGGCTTCTTCTCCTTTGTGTCAGGGTTCTCGTCCTTTTCACCAGCCATCTTGTAAGATGAGAAAGAGCTATATGTATATATTTTATGAAGCTTCTACAATAGTAGGTTTATATATGGTTTTTCAAATGGCCTTTAGTGTTAGTTGTCCCTACCCATATTCTCCCTTTTACCCTTTTCTCCCATATCCCTTCCTAGTTAATGCTCCTATTCTAGTTTCCCCTTTGTCTTTCTATAACACCATTTTCTGTTACCCCTTCCTTGGGAGATCTGGCCCCTTACTAGATATGTGATCTCTGTGGTTATTTGGATTGTAGCACACGAATCACAATTTTAAAAGCTAACAACCAGAATAAGAAAAAACACACAATATTTGTCTTCTGGTTTCCAACTTCTGGCTATCATGAGCAATGAATATGATTGAGCAAATGTCTTCATCCTCTGCAGTAGGATGTAGAGTCCTTTGGGTTTATGGCCAAGATTCTCAGCTTCCCGAGGAATGCCCCACTGATTTCCAAAGTGGCTGTTGTAAGTTTGCATCCCCACAAACAATGGATGAGTGTTCCCCTTACCCTACATCCTCTTCAGCATGAGCTGCTATTTGTTTTATTGATCTTGGCAATTCTGACTGGTACAAGATGAATAGAAATCTCAGAATAGTTTTAATTTGCATTTTCATGATGGCTAAGGATGTTGAACATTTCTTTAAGTGTTTCTCATCCATTTGTGTTTCATCTTTTGAGAACTATCTGTTTAGTTTTGTACGCCATTTTTAAGCCGGGTTGCTTGTTTTCTTGGTGGGGTTTTTTTTTTTTTTTAGTTCTTTATATAGTGTAGACATGACTCTCTATCAGATGGGTAAAGACTTTTCCCATTCTGTAACTTACTGCTTCCCCTGAGTGGTGGTGTCCTTTTGGCATCATGGGGTGTCATTTACTAATTGTTGGTCTGAGTGGCAGTGCTGTAGAAAGCCCTTTGCTGTGTCAGTGGGTCCATTCCAAATCTCCATTTCTCTTCTGTGAGATTTAGAGTGTCTTGTCTTACGTGTGGATTTCCTCGATCCATTTAGAGTTAAGCACTTAACAGGAGGAGACATAAGGGTCTATGTGCACACTTCTACCGCAACCATCTACATCCAGTTTGACCAGCAGCATTTTTGAAGATGCTGTCTTTTCTCTGGTATGTATTTTTTGTTTCTTTATCAGAAATCAGGAGTCCATAGGTTTATAAACTTAAATGTGGGCCCTCAATTTAACTCCATTGATCAGTGTATATTTTTATGAAAATACCGTGTTGCTTTTATTACCATAGCTCGGTAATTCAACTTGAAATCTGGGATGCTGATACCTCCCTCCCCAAGAAGTTCTTTTAGTGTGTAGAATTGTGTTAGCTGTTCTTGTTTTTCTTCTTTCCTTTTGGATGTGTGGTTGCATATGTTTCCATATGAAGGTGAGGATTGGCTTTTCAATTTCTGTGAAGAATTGTGATAGAATTTTGATGGTGTTTGTATTGCATCTGTAGATTGTGTTTGATAGGATGGCCATTTTCATACTACTAAGCATACTGATCCATGAGCATGGGAGATCTTTACATCTTCTAGTGTTTTCCTCCATTTCTTTCTTCAATCTTTTAAAGTTCTTCTTATACAAGACTTTGTGTGGCTTGAGTTATCCCAAGATTATTCTTTTTTTTTTTTTGAGGCTATTGTGGAAGGTACTGTTTCCCTGATTTCTTTCTCAGTTTGTCATTTGTTTATAGGAAGGCTACTGGTTTTATGTGTTCCTTTTGTATCCTACCACTTTGCTGAAAGTGCTTACCAGCTGTAGAAGTTTCTTGGTGGAGTCTTAAGGGACTTTTATATATAAACTCATTATCATCTGCAGACAAAGATTCTTTGACTTCTTTCTTTCCTGTTTGTATCCCCTTGATCTCCTTCAGTTGTCTTATTGCTGTGGCTGAGATTTCAAGTACTATATTTAACAGGTATAGAGGGAATGGAGTCCTTGTCTTGTTCCTGATATTAGTGGAAATACTTTCAATTTCTCTCCACTTAGGGTAATGTCTTCTGTGAGCTTGCTGGAAGTCACCTTTATCGTGTTGAAATATGTCCTGTACTGGTAGTCTCTCCAGGACTTTTGTCTTGAAGAGATGCTGGGTTTTGTCAAAGGCCTGTTCTGCTCTAATGAGATGATGATGTGTTTCTGTCTTTCAGTCTGTTTATGTGGTGGATTATGTTTATTGATTTATGTATGTTGAACCATCCCTCATCTCTGGGATGAATCCCCGTTCGTTGTGGTGGATGACATCTTGATGTGTTCTTGAATTTGGTTTGCAAGTAATTTGAGAATTTTTGCACCTATGTTCGTAAGAAGTATTGGTTTATAATTTCATTGTTTTTTGCTGGGTCTTTGTGTGGCTTCATAAAAAGAATTGGTAAGTGTTCCATCAGTTTCCATTTTGTGGAAGAATTTGAAGAATATTGGTATTAATATTTTGAAGGCTTGGTAGTATTCTGAGATAAATACATCTGGCTCTGAGCTCTTTTTGGTTTTGTGGAGCTTTTAATTGCTACTATTTCACTAGGGGTTATGAGTCTAATTAAGTTGCTTCTTTGATCTTGATTTAACGTTTATTTCAAGAAATTCACTCATTTCTTCGAGTTTTTCCAGTTTGATGGAGTACAGATTTTTGGAGTATGTCCTTATGATTCTCTGCATTTTTTTTGATGTCTGTGGTAATGTCCCTCTTTTCATTTCTAATTTTATTAATTTGGGTCTTCTCTCTGTCTTTTGGTTAATTTGGCTAAGACTTTATCATTCTAGTTGATTTTCTTGAAGAAGTAAGTCTTCCTTTTCTTGATTCTTTCTAAGTTTTGTTTGCCTGTTTCTATTTTGTTGATTTCAGCTCTGAGCTTGATTAGTTCTTGCTGTCTCCTCTGTTTTTGTTTTTTTCTTTGTGTCTGTGTGTGTATTTTTAGGTATTTCTTCTTGTTCTAGAGCTCTCCGGTGTGTTGGTAAGTCACTCATAAACGTTTTTTGATATAAGAACTTAGTGCTATGAACACAGCCTTCGCATTTTTATTCAGTTGCAAAATTTTTTATTTCCTTCTTAATTTTATCTGGATCCACTTTTCATTTAGTGGTGACTTGTTCAGTTTCCATAAGTATGTAAACTTTGTTGTTTCTGTGGTGGTCAGATAGAATGTAGAGTGTTATTTCAATTTTTTTTTTTTACATCTGTTGAGACTTGCTTTGCTTCCTAGTATGTAGTCAATTTTAGAGAAAGTTTCATGAGCTACTCAGAAGTAGTTATATTCTTTTGTGTTTGGGTGGAATGTTTTATAGATGTCTGCTAGATCTTTTTGATTTATGACATTATTTAATTCCAGTGTCTCTCTGTTTAGTTTTTGGCTGGATGACCTGTTTATTGGCAGGAAAAGGGTATTGAAGTTACACATTATCACTGTGTGAGAGTTGGTGTGTTGTTTTAGCTGTTGTAGGCTGTGGCGGAGGTTTGGATTTCTTTTGAAGACAGTTATGTTGAATTAATATGTAAAAGTTGTGGGAGTGCTTCTGAAAAACAGTCTCATAAAAGGGGCATACGAAATCAGCCTAAATGATTTGTACCTGTGAGGTACACCTGGGAGAGTGTGTGATCTTGAAACAGGTGTACCCTGGGAGGAGGGCATAAGGTTGGCCAATGAAAAAAACATCCTGATGCATAATTAGAGAGAGTTTATAAAAAAGGAAGGCCTGGAAAATTCCAGAGGGCTTTTTGCTCCGGGTTGTTTCACATGGCTGCTCATTCATTGTTACATCAGTTTGAAAGACTCAAGACATCGACCTGCTGAAGAGTGTGGCTGCTAAAGTCTGAGACCCTCCAGAGACCACAGTGAGGGGGTGGCAATTGCCAACATCAAGGCTGCACGGATGGAAAAGGCCCAACCCCAAGCAGAAGTGCGCTAACAGCCTGCACCTAGGCCAATAGATGGTGAAGAGATCTCAGCCTCAAGTGAGAGAGGGCAACAGCCAGCTCCTAGGCTGTATGAATATAGCACTGTCCCCAAGGAAGCAAGCTCAATGGCCAGCACCTTGGCCATCAGCAGAATGTGGCAGCCTTGGCACCAAAGCCATTTGAGGTGCTGGACCTGCCAAGAAGAGACATGGAAAAACTGGACAGACTTAAGAAACAAGCAGACATGCGGCCTCTGCCCTATGTAAGTTTGGCAGTCTCTGATGGACAGAGGAGGCCTCAACCCCATCACAATGACCAGAGCCGGGTGACCACTGTGGCTGCTGATTGCTGTGTTCCCTGTGTGCGCTGACTAGTTGCCCTCAGCACCTACACCCGAGGCTTGGTAAAGTGCCTAGGGTTGGTTGGTTGGAAGGTGGTATTATTAATTTATTAATTAATAAATTAATTTATAAGTTATCTCTACAGTAGGTTTTCAAAGAAGAACTTGGGTGCTCTTCTGTTTAGTGCATAAATGTTTAGAATTGCAATATCCTCTTGTTGGATTTTTCCTCTAATGAGTATAGAGTGTCCTTTCCTATATCTTCAGATTAGTTTTGGTTTGAAGTCTATTTTGTCAGATATTAAAACAGACACTAGCTTGTGTCTTGGGTCTATTTGCTTGATATATATTTTTCTACCCATTTGTCCTGAGGTGATGTCTATCCTTGGTGGTGAGGTATTTTTCTTGGATGCAGAAGAAAGATGGATCTTCTTCTATAACCCAATATGTTGGTCTGTGTCTTTTTTTGGGATATTGAGACCATTGATGTTGAGAGTTATCAATGAGAAGTGTTTAATGATTCCTGCTATTTGTTTCTTTTTTTGTTTAAATATCTCTTTATTTGAATTTTCAGAAACAATGAAAGCCACCATGCTTATTCAGACAGGTGATTTTTAATTTCATGAAAGTCCTTGAGAATCAAAATTCCTTGAGAATCTTTTACCATGAGTACAATTTCATTTGCTTGCTGAACAATTCTTTCTTTGCTGTTTAATTGGCAACTGGCCTTTATTTTTCCCAGTGTCCTATTAACTTTCAATGCTATTTTTTTTACAATTTTTTTCTAATAAATAAATTTATTTATTTGTTGCTTCAGGTTACATCTCCATCATATTGTCCTTTTTCCCCCCTTCCCAGCCCTGCCCTCCCACCCTCTACCCCCATCCCTTCCATCCCACTCTGGAGTGGAGTGTCCCTACATAGCAGTCCCCCACCCCACTTCAGCAGTCATATGAGGGCCAAAAGCCTCCTCATACACTGGCAGCCTACAAGGCAGTACCACCAGTGAAAAGTGTCTCATTGCCAGGGAGAGAAAACTAAAAAACAAACAAACTAACTAACTAAATAAATAAATAAAAAGTCTAGTCCATGTTCCCTTTGGTGTGTTGGTTGTAGTATAGATATCCTGTACTATATAGCTAAAATCCTACTATAAGTGAATAGATGCCATGTGCATCCTTCTGAGTCTAGGTTAGCTCACTCAGGATGAGCTTTTCTAGTCCCATCCATTTGGCTGCAAATTGCATAATTTCATTGTTTCTGATAGCTGAGTAATATTCCATTGTGTAGATGTACCACAGTTTTTTAATCCATTCTTCGGTTGAAGGACATCTGGGTTGTTTCCAGTTTCTAGCTATTACAAATAAGGCTGCTATGAACATAGATGAGGAAACTTCCTTATGATTCCGTGAGGAGTCATTTGGGTGTATACCCAGAAGTGGTATGGCTGG
The DNA here is from genome assembly GCA_907164525.1 of Lophiomys imhausi. Lineage (NCBI taxonomy): Eukaryota > Metazoa > Chordata > Mammalia > Rodentia > Muridae > Lophiomys > Lophiomys imhausi. The sequence goes on from CAJQZJ010012579.1 coordinate 6,341,052, forward strand.
GTCCTGAGGCAAAGCTATTCCAAGTTTTCTAAAATATCGCCATACTGACCTCCACAGTGGTTGCAAGAGCCTGCACTCCTACCAGCAATGGAGGAGGGTTCCCTTTTCTCCACACCCTTGCCAGCATGTGCTGTCATTTGAGCTTTTGATCTTAGCCATTCTGACAGGTATGAGATGGAATCTCAGAGTTGTCTTGAGTTGCATTTCTCTGATGATTAAGGATGTTGAGCATTTCTTCAAGTGTCTTTCGGCCATTAGGGATTCCTCCTTTGTGAATTCTCTACTTAGCTCCATCCCCCATTTTTTTGATTGGATTATTTGGTTTCTTGGCATTTAATTTCTTGAGTTTTTTTGTAGATTTTGGATATTAGCCCTCTGTCAGATGTGGGGTTGGTGAAAATTTTCTCCCAGTCTGTAGGCTGCCGTTTTGTTCGAATGACAGTGTCTTTTGCCTTACAGAAGCTTTTCAGTTTCATGAGGTCCCTGCTATTTGTTCTTATGATATGGGTTTTCATCCTATCCAGCTCTTTGATTTACTGTTACAGGATTGTTCATTCCCTGTGTCTCCTTGGATGTAGTTAACCTCTGCAGACTGAAGTTTTCTTTCTAGTGCCGTTTGTAGATCTGGATTGATAGATAGAAATTGCTTAAATTTGGTTTTATTGTGTAATGTTTTTCTTTTTCTGTCAATTGTTAGTGATAGTTTTGCTATGTATAGTAGTCTGGGCTTGTATATGTGGTCTCTGAGTTTGTAGAATAGATGTTCTCCTGGTTTTCAAAGTCTCCATTGAATAGTCAGGTATTATTCTAAAGGGCCTGCCTTTATATGTGACTTAGTCTTTTTCTTTTGCAGCCTTTAATATCTTTTCTTTGTTCTGTATGTTTCATGTTTTGATTGTTATGTGTTATAGGGAATTTCTTTTCTGGTCCTATTTATTTGATGTGGTGGCTATAGGGTCCCTGATAGAGCGCTTCTGTGGGTTTTGGATGACACAAAGGAATGAAGATATGCTAGTATGAAAGGCTGAGAGAGGCAGTGAGAAAGAACTAGGGGAACAGGGGTATGCTCCAAGAGGTGGAGTCCCCAGGGAGTGGAGGTAGGGTGGTAGGAGGGGCTGCAGTAGGATGAAGATTAAGTCTGGAGAGACAGGAATAAAATGGATCCCCCACAATTTTTATATGGTCTTTGGGGATATGGACCCTGGCCCTCATGCTATGCATAGCAAGTACTTTACTGACTGAGCCGTCTGTCCCCAGCCCCTACCTTTGTAACTTTGAATTATCCTCTATGCTTCATTCTCTACATCTGTAAAATGGGGATAAAAATAGAAATACTGCTTGCTTTAAATGACTGAGATAATTACACATTTATTATTTTTTTTATTTGTGCATGCTTGTATGCATGTATGAATGCATGCATGTGTGGTTGTGTGTGTGTGTGTGATGTCTTCATCAGTTTATATGAATCATATTTGCAAGTGCCCAAGGAGGCCAGAGAACATCAGATCTCCTGGAACTGGAGTTACAGGCAGTAGTGAGCCACCTGACACTGGTGATAGGAATCTAGCCCTCTGCCAGAACAGTAAGTACTCTTAACTGCTGAGCCATCCTGTCTAGTTTGTGATAGTCACATATTTAAAACAAAGCACATTTCATATTTTAAGCACTCTGTAAATGGTAGCTGTTATTAGAAACAATAAACAACCCCCTCCCTGCAACTTCACTACATTCCCATAATGAGGAAGTCATGATTCAAACTTAAGCTTTCAAAAGCAGAGAGGATGCAACTTCCCATGCCCATTTCAAGGTGCAGCATCTCTGTCATTCGGAGCTGGCTGGAAAGTACAGCTCACCTCTTCTAAATTAACCATTTTACAGATAAGGAAACTGAGGCTGGGAGGCATTGAAGGAATTACTTCAAGGTTACAGTGTCAGCACCCTTCCTTCTTGACCTGGCAAAGCACACAAAAAAGAGGTTAGGAAACTAAGACATTCAGATTACAGAAAGAAAATCAGACCAATAAAACCCAAAGGAACAGGTCCACAAGGCATAAATACCCGCAAGGGTCTGATTACCAAGTACCAGAAGTCTAGATGAGAGTGGCATAGCCAGATTAGAACATTCTAACCTGAAAAGTAGTGAAGGCAATGTTGTGAGAGCTTGGCTGCTATGGATGGACTAACTTCTGTTAACATTAATGGAGTGGAAAGATGGGCAGATTGGCATAGAAGCAACATGCAATTTTCTACACTGCCCTGGTCCTAGAGAGTAGGTCATGATGCAAACAGGTATCATTCATCTAGCTGGTAAATGTCAATGTATCCCTAACCATCCAGCACATACAAAGAACAGAAAACACTCCCATAGTTGATACAGACCACTAGGCCTTATGCTTTCATTCATTTCTGAAGCTGGTCTTAGTGGTACTTTCCAGAAATGAATATGAGGAACATTGATTTTGTGAAGTATTAAAGAGGAATATTTTTTTCATGGTTCAGTATTTCTTTCTTCCTTCCTTTCTTTCCTTTTCTTTTTTGTTTTCTGTTTTGTTTTTGTTTGTTTGTTTATTCAAGACAGGGTTTCTCTGTGTATCTCTGGCTGTCCTGTACTCACTTTGTAGACCAGGCTGGCCTTGAACTCACAGAGATCCACCCGCCTCTGCCTCCCAAGCGCTGGGATTAAATGTGTGTGCCACCACGCCCGGCGATTCAGTATTTCTTAGTAGCACATTTTGTCCATTTGTCTTTTCCTGCTAGCCATGAGCTAAAGCCAGGCTTTAGTTTTACTTTGGAGCCAGGCTTTACTCCAAGGTCTGCGAAAACCTTGCTGATTCATTTTTACAATCATAATCAGGGTCTTTCTTATCCTTATCTCAATATATATTTTACATAAAAATATTTTGGGGGGGATGTTTGTTTTTTGTTTTTCCAGACAGTTTCTCTGTGTAGCACTATGGGCTGGCCTCGAACTCAAAGAGATCTACCTGCCTCTGCCTAACAAGTGCTAAGAGTAAAGGCATGTACCACCTCGCCTAGTGCATAAAAATATTTTTAAGGAAGCAAATTAAAAAAAAATTTCTCAAATCTGAGAGATGAAATTTAGGGTTTTTGTTTTTGTCTTGTTTCTATCTGGTTTCCAGATTCTAAGAATTAATCAATCTGTTCTTTTATATCCTAGTTTGCTTTCTATTGTTGTGCTAAAGGTCATGACTGAAACCAACTTGAGAAGAAAATGATCTTTTTCCTCTTAAAACTCCCCATCACAGTCCATTGTTGAGGGACATCAGGACAAAAATTCAAGACGGGAACCTGAGGCAGGAACGGAAACAGAAGCCATGGAGGGGTGCTGCTTGCTGACTTGCTGTCCAGGGCTTCATTAGCCTGTTTTCTTATTGACTCTCAGCCTATTGATTACCCCAGAATCTCCTGTCCAGAGGTAGCAACACCCTCAGTGATTAACCAAGAAAATGTCCTACAAACTTGCCCACAGGCAATCTGATAGAGGCATTTTCTCAGCTGAGGTTCCTCTTCCCAGATAACATTAGCTTGCCTCAAGTTGACAAAAACAAACAGGACTTTTATTATTTCCATTTTAAAAAGTTGTGTATGATGTGGGTGCCCACCTGTGTGAGTGAGGGTGTGTGCATGTCATGGAACATGTAGATTCAGGGGACAGCCTTGGGTGTCAGTCTTTCTAAGTTGTTTGAGGCAGTAGGTCTTGTGGTTTGCCAGTGAGTACACCAGGCTAACTGTCCCATGAGCTTCTAGGTATTCTCTCATCTCTCTGTAGAAGGGCCAGGATTACAGACACACACTACTGCATCCAGCTGTGGGTGGGTGGTGGCACCCAAACTTGGGTCCTCAAGCATGTAGCAAGTGCTTTCCTCACTCAGCAAAGCAGTTTTTTAAAAAGTTTAAAGTTTTGATTCTTTCTGTTGTTGCTATTGGCCAACGAAAGCAGTTTATAAAACGATGAAATGGAGTTGAGGATGTAGCTTAGTTGGTAGAATGCACAAAGCCCTAGGGAGCACATGGAATCAGTTGTGGTGGCATACATCTGGAATCCCGGCAGTGCCAGCACTGGGGACACTGGAAGATCAGGAGTTCACGTTCATCTTTGGCTACATAATGAGTCTGAGACCAGCCTGGGATACATAGACCCCTTCTAAATAATAAAATAAAGTAGTAAATATAATGAATATAATGAAATCTCTCTTTGGTAAAAATGCACTTGGAAGTCTCTAAATAGGAATAATCAGGGAAATTCATCCTAAAGCTGTTCTTCCAAACCCCCATCCCAGGTCTTGGGATTTCCAAGGAGTTTTGTCTTCTTTTTTGTATTTCTAGTTTTCTTTAAATTAATCTGTATTTTGATCATGAATATATTGGTTAATTGTCTTGTTGCTGGAACAAGGTAATCACCAAAGCAATGCAAGGAATGGTGCATTTTGGCTCAAAAATTAAAAGTACAGCCATATAGTAGGAAAGTCATGGCAGCGGGAATGTGAAGTGGCTCATCACATTGCAGCCATAGTCCAGAGGCAGAGAGAATGGTGCTGCCACTCAGCTGGCTTCTCCTTTTCATTCAGTCTGGGGCACAGCTCATGGTATAGTGCCCACTTACATAGGGGGCAGGTCTTCCCATATCAAACAACCTAATCTAGATACTCCCTCACAGCATGCTTAGGGCGCCTAGAGTTTTCAGATTCTGTCAAAATGACTGAATATTAGCCACCACACACCATTCCTTTTATTTCTGCCTGGTGCAGGGGTAAAATGTAGGCTCTTATATATGCACGTGTTTTCCTACTGAGTGACACCCTAGCTCTTCTTTACTTTTTAGCTAACATTTATTTGTATGCTATGGGGAATCAAATTTAGAGTGGAGAGGAGGACCAGAGCAAAGTCCAGGAAACTGCAAAGGAAAGACTCTATACTGAACAGAATGGACAGTACAATGGGCTTTTCTTAGTGTGTGTACAAGTTTCTTATTATGGTGAAAAAAAAACCCTAGAAAAATAATTTGTGGCTGCTCTGGAGTATAGTGGGGTGGTGTGTGTGTGTGTGTGTGTGTGTGTGTGTGTGTGTGTGTGTGTGTGTATGTGGTTGTGGTGCTTTTGCAGACCTACCAGCAGTATAAATAAGACACAGAGAGTTTTATATAGTTAAAGCTTAGACCTTTAGCTGGGCAGATTCTCAGCTACCATCTAGACTTGACCTAACTATTCTACCTGGGACCTGCCACATGGCTAGCTAGCTCTTTACCTCTCTTCTCTTGTTCATGTCTATGTGTTCCCTCTCATGTCTCCCTCTGAAACTCCTGCATTTACTTTCTTTCTTCCAGCATACCTCTCTCTCCCGGAAGTTCTGCTCTCCACTTCCTGCTCTAGCTATTGGTTGTCAGATCATTATTAAAACAAATCAGTGAGAAACTGCCTAAACTTCAAATATCTGAGTAGAAGTGGAGGACAAATATTTACAGATATAAAGCTGATGATGGGCCATAGAAATGACAATACCAAAATTCTGCCAGCATTTAAATATCTGCTAAAACAATAGAAAATACAGATATTCCTTTACATAATATGAAGAAAATTACCCCAACACTGGACGCTGAATTCTCTCTCTCTCCCTCTCTCCCTCCCCCCCTCCAGTATTCATTAATTTCTTCCTGGGGACAAAATGCCTACCAGAAACAATGTAAAAGGGTCATAATGACTGCTGATGGCTTCCAAAGGTTCCATCCAAGTTTGCTCTGCCCCTGTACCTAGGAAGAACACTGGTTTGGCAGAAGCATGTAATGGAAAAGGCTCTTCATTTTGTAGTGCGTGAGAATCCAAAATCAAGGAAGGGACTGGGAATCAATGTAACTTTCAAAGGCTCACCTTCAGATCCTACTTCTTCCAATGAAGTTACATATCCTACAGTTTCCAGAAACTTCCCAAATACTGAGACCAGATAGCGATCAAGTGATCAGTACAAGAGCCCAGGAGGTACATTTTATATTCAAACCCACAATCCTTTTTTTTTAATTTTTCATCTTATTTTTCAGTGTATACACTCAGTCATGTAAGTTCAGTGTCTGCAGAGGCCTGGAGAAGGAAACAGATCCCCAGGAGCTGAAGTCACATATTGTTGGCCTTGAGCTGCTGGGAACTGAACCAGGTCCTCCTCAAAAGTAGCAAGTGCTCTTACCCCTAGGACCATCTCTTCAGTTCCCATGATACTTTTTGCTTCTAAAGATCCTTTTTGGAGAATTCAGTGTTTAGGCTTAGCACACTTATGAACTGGGTGAGAAGACCTATGCAAAACGGGAACAAAAGTCTCTGATCTTCTAAGTACTATTTTACCTCTCCTCTTGTTTGCTTATTGCTTTCCTTTAACAAACACTTGAAAGCACTTTTTTTTTTCTGTTTAACTTAAAGATAAGGAAAAGAAGTCAGCTCTGATCTGGGACCTACCAATGTAGTTAAATAAATGTCTTTGTGAGGGATTTTATTGCTGTGATAAAGCCTCACAAACAAAAGCAACTTGGGGAGAAAAGTTCATTTCAGTTTAAACAAACACTTAGATAATACTCTGCTGATGAGGGAAGTCAGGGCATGAATCCAAGGCAGGAACTTGAAGGAGGAACTGAAGCTGAGGCCATGGAGGGGTGTTGCTTACTGGCTTGCTCAGCTTACTTTCTTAGACACCCCAGGACTACCTGTCCAGAGGTGGCACCACTCTCTGAACTGGTCTTTCCTTCATCAATCATTAATCAAAAAAAAAAATGTGTCTGTTAAGCTAGCTTACATATAATCTGATGGACACATTTTTCTCAGTCGAGGTTCCCCTTAGAAAATAACTAACCTTGTCAAGTTGACAATAAACTAGCCAGGCCAGTATGCAAGGTGTAGTCAGCTAGAAACTACACTAGGAATATGGGGCACTATACATGTAGGTGTTGGATGATGTCCTAGTGATTTTACTGTGGTCACAGTCTCAACTAGAACTTCCAACAGGGAGGAAAATGTCCATTCTATACCGATTAGCACAGTAGCCATTAGTCATGGTTAGCTTACTGAGCGTCTAAAATGTGGTTAGTACAGTGAAGGAACTAAATTTTTGATTTCACATCAATTTAAATTTAAGTAGCTATATGGGATTGGTACTTTGTGTATGTGTGCAGGCTCAGTCGTTATTAATAAACAAAATTTGTCCTGTTACTGGAAGAGACAAATCTGAAAGCTTAGGATAAGTAAACAGTATAGGGTGGAACATGAATGAGCTTGCTCAGCTCGCACTGATAGTGACAGTGCTGGGTAATAGCATGGGTAGGACAGGTTCTGCTGGGCATCACGCAGCTCACTGGATTTGAAACTGGAGTTAATGGAGAGTCAGTATTTTTTTATGTTTTTTGTTTTTGTTTTTTTCGAGACAGGGTTTCTCTGTGTAACAGCCCTGGCTGTCCTGACTTGCTTTGTAGACCAGGCTAGCCAGGAACTCACAGAGATCTGCTTGCCTCTGCCTCTTGAGTCCTGGGATTAAAGGCGTGCGCCACCACGACCCAGCAATTACAGACAGCTGTGAACTGCCATGTGGGTGCTGGGATTTGAACCCGGATCCTTTGGAACAGCAACCAGTGTGCTCTTAACCGCTGAGCCATCTCTCCAGCCCCTTATTGTTATTTTTGATTGGTCGCTAATGATGGCTCTTACCTGTGCCGGGCACTATATTGAAGACCTTACAGTGGATTACCTCATTTAGTTATTCTAACAACCTCCAGAAAAAAGGAGGGGAAAAGAGCAAAAAACCTAAAACAAACAAAAACAAACCACCACCACCACCCCAACAACAACAAAAACGGGTGTTGGTGTTGGTGACTGAAATTATCAAGATCTTGGACAAAGGAGAGGAACAAGTGGCAATTTGCGTAGTGTGGCGCTAAAGCAAGAGGGAAATAGCTTCAGAGGGGTCACGTGAAGGGCCCGTACTTCAGGCTAAGTCGGGTCCATTCCAGTCCCAAAACAGGAAGGAAGAACTAAAGTACCGAGAAGCAAGGACAATCTAGACAGTAGTAAGACGATACCAGACGCCTTCTGGCTTGTTTTAGAAAGGAAGAGGGCCTTTTGTTCCTTTGGGTGCCTGAGCACTTTCACCAAGTGGATGGTAGCTAGAAAACCAAGGGCAAGGTTGCTGGAGCAAAACGGCTTTTATCCTCAAGAGGCAGGAATCAAGGCCATCTGCCAAGACAGAGGGATAAAAGTAAATGGCGTGATGAGGGGTAGAAAGAAGCCCTCAGTTCCATCAGCTGGTGTTCCCAAATATCCAGCACAGGTTATCACTGCAGGCCATCATATATATTATCCCTTTAAGTCTGACCACCCAGGGAACTATTTTTCCCCCATTTGCTTTCACATTATAAGAATGGAAATTGAACTTCAAAAAGATTACCACCTTAATTAAAGGAAAAGGAAAACAAAGATTGTCCACTATGGTGCTGGCAGTATTCTAGGTAAGAAACAGACCCCAACAAAGAGAATTGGAAACAATTATTATTTTAGACTTTGATAAGTGATGTGGAAAAAAAATGGTGCCCTAACAGATACGGTGGTTTGATGGGGAAAATTCGGGGAGCAGATGTGACACAATCAAGGTGGAGGTGGGGAAGCTATGAGCAGAGAAGCAAGCTGGGAACTTGGAAGGTGGACCAGGAAGGTGGACTCTCCCAGGCCCGGCCATGGGCAAGTGCAGAAGCTAAAAGGGTCGGACTTGGCGAATAGCTAGTGAGGAAGGAGAGGAGCCTGGGGGAGCAAGAGGACACAGGGCAAAGCCAGAACCCCGTGGTAAACCAGGGCAAAGCCTTGCGGCAAGGTAAGGGCAAGGGGCAGGTTGCCTCGCCCATGCATGTTCGTGACCGCCGCCAAGAGACGCCCGGCACGTGGACTAGGCGACATGGAAGGCCACTTGCAGGCCGAGGGGCGTCGGGGACGAAAGCTAAGTGAGGCTGGGCGCGGGCCAACCCTATAAGAGCCACCACCTTCCACCGGGTGAGCGACCCCACCCGGGCCCTCCGCCCCTAGGCGGCCTGACTGACTGCGTTTCGTACCGGGAGGAGGGCCTCTCTGCCTCAACTTTGATCAAGATGCCATGCGGAGACTACACAAATTACAATTAGGGCGAAGTCCTGTAGGAAAGGGCCCTGTTGATTTCTGTCTTGTTTCCCCGCGCGGCTTCCCGGTAGGAGAAGCTCCTCGCTCTGCTCTCCAAGCCACCCCCCTCCAACAGCGAACGCGTTGGTTTGGCCCCCCAGCCCGGATTGGCTGAAATTTCACGCTTCGGCCAGGGATTGGAGGACGTTCGTCTCGTTCCGAGCTCCTCCCCGTCCATTGGTCGGCCTTCCGCTTCTGGGCGGAGCAACTGGGGACGGTTTCCACCCTCTTGTTTACCGGCCGCGTAGTTGACGAGCTGGCTAAAGTTCCCTGTTCGGCTGCGCGGGCCAATTGCGCCGCTCGCTCCGCCCGCGCCGCGCTCCCTGGTCGCCTCCCGCGTGGTACGGCCCACGCCTTCAGAACGCCGGCGGCCTGCTGCTCTCCACCGCACCCCGCGCCGAGCCCGCGCTTGGTACGGCCCGCGCCGCCTCCTCCGCTCGTGAGGGAGGCTCGATCCCCTCCCGGGCCGCGGCTCTTGGTGCCGCCCGGGAGAACCAGGTCATCGGCCGGTTCCCGTGAAAACAAAAACAATCGGCGGCGCCGCCGAGGGGCAGCCGAACGCGGCGAGCCAGGGGGCCTGGGGCGGGACGCGGCGCCGGGTAGGGCGGGCGAGCTAGCGCGAGCGGCGGGGCCGGGGCGCCATGGGGCGGGCGGGGACGGGGTGCGCGGGGCTCTCCCGGCGCCGCGGCTAGCGCGCCCGCCTTGCCTTAGCCTCCCGCGCCGCTCGCCGCCTTGGGGGACGAGGAGCAGGACGCGGCCTCGGTGGGGCCCGGGCCGAACCACTGCGGACCCCCGGACGCCTGGGAGCCGAGCGCCGCTGTCTCCGGCATGGATCAGTGCGTGACGGTGGAGCGCGAGCTGGAGAAGGTGCTGCACAAGTTCTCGGGCTACGGGCAGCTGTGCGAGCGCGGCCTGGAGGAGCTCATCGACTACACCGGCGGCCTCAAGCACGAGATCCTGCAGAGCCACGGTGAGGGCGGCCGAGTGGGCGCGCGGGGTTCGGGGCCCGGCGCTGCGTCTGCTGGTCCCCAGGCCGCGGCGACTTCTCCTCCTGGCGCGAACCCACCCGGAAACGCGGTGGCCTTGGGGGGGCAGTCCGCCGAGCAAAGCTCGGGGCGGGGGTCTTGCGTGTGCGGAGCTCAGGTGAGCGAGTGATACCGAGGGTCTGCGCAGGACTCTGTCCTATTCCTCGATCTCGGAGACTTTTTCCCCCTCGGTGGTTCTGGGATTAGAGAGTTGAATGTTCTTAGTTGTGAGTTTCCCCATCAGCCTCTCCTGCAACTCCAGAGTTGGACTGATGTGGGCAGGAAGCTCTTGTGAGCTCTCGATTCCTAGGAAGCCGGCCGAATCGAACCATTCAGCGCTCCTGCCGTAGCCTCTGTAGAGACCGACCGGAGCAGTTGTCCAGTTGCTAGTTACTTGCCTTACCTGGTCCAGTTTGTACTTGTTAATAATACTTTTCAGAAAACGGGCTTTGCGTAAAAGGAGTCTTGCCTAGATTGTTTCATTAATTGCCCCACGTCTTAGAGGACAGATGCCGGGGCTAACTTGAGAAAGGTTTTTGTGTTTTTAAAAATAAGATTAAAGGCCTGGTATTTTGTAGCCATAAAGCTGGCTCTTTATGAATGACAGGTACAGGAGTTGTAATACAATGGGTTCATTCAAGAGGCTTCCCTTCCCTAGTTTGTGGACTGAACAGAAATTAAAGGGATGTTTGTTAGTCAGGGAGAAATGCAGATGTAGCAGGTGAGATTAAGGCAGTGTTAGCCCTGCTCTCCTCTCCTTTCCTCTACACCTTTCCTTCCCAGACATTTCAATTGTGGGTGACTGCCCCTCCCTGATAAAGGAGTCTGACAACTTCTGGCACAGCTGTCATTTTGGAACTCTGATCAAGAGCTATGCTGGAGCCATTGTGGTTGAAATTTTATATATGGAAGGGAAAAATATTTTAACTGAAGGAATCGTTTCTGTATAAAAAAATATATGGAAAACATGTTCATGGCTGCATGTGAAAAGATTTTTTTGACTGAATTGGTGGTGGTGATGTAGTTGATAAAAACAGGGAATAAGGTGGGATGTGAGCAAATTAGTGAATTTTGATTCCTGAGATGAAGTTCAAGGGTTTGATGAGGATAGAGCAATGTATGTGAGACTAAAACTGGTTGTTTTCTTTTTTGTGTGGTGTTTTGAGATAGAGTCTCACTGTGTGGCCCAAGCCAGCTTTGCGTTTATGGTCCCCCTCTTTTCATCTTTCTAGTGTCGGGATTACCAGTGTGCCACGCGTGTTTTCAGAGGAGACCATAGGATTCAAGATGAAAGATCTTAGGCTCTAACAGTAGAGCAGAAGAGGAAAGGGCAGAAAGGGAGAAAAGAGAGGCTGCTTAGCTGCTACTTGACTATTTCATTGACAGACTGGATTATCGAGGGCTAAGAAAAACATAGTGCATACCGAAGTGGAAGGCAGTCAGTCTGAGGTGGTTATAGGTCAGGGCTTAAAGACACCGCGTTCCCTTTCCCCAAAGGACATCTTTGTCTTTTCACCAAAAAGGAAAAAGCCAGTAGGGAAAGAGAATTGAATATAGGGCCTACTTGGAGAGGTGGAAGGAGTGTTTCCTCTTTGGGGATAAGATCAGACATTGAGGGGTTATTTGAGAAAGAGAAGAAGGAAAACAGAGTCCCTTCCAGAAGAGTGAATATAGTAGAAAAGAGATATGATGGTGAGGTTCACTTTAGGGAAATTACATCCAGTCCCAGATGGACAAAACGATCATAAAAATTGCCAAGTCAAGGATTTTAGATCTCTTTGCTTGGTAGGGGAACTTCATAAAAACTATGGTGTGAGGGGTAGTAGCCACAGTATGCTGTGCTGTTGCAACACGTAGCTGTGCTTGTTCTCTTGATTTTTCAGCCTCTCTTTTTTAAATTACATTCCTATGTAACATGCCTGCCACTCCTTTATGGCATCTCTTAATTTCCTTTAATAAATTGAATAGGATTAAATGATGAAAGGTAATTAAAAAAAAAGAAAAATACAAACAAATACTAGGTCTGGTTTCTTTTTGTTTGTTTCATTGGTTGGTTGGCCCCCCCCCCCCCCACACCCGAGACAGGGTTTCTCTGTGTAGCCTTGGCTGTCCTGGATTCACTTTGTAGACCAGGCTGACCTTGAACTCCCAGAGATCTGCCTGCTTCTGCCTCCCAAGTGCTGGAATTAAAGGCGTGCGCCACCATGCCTAGCTAGGGCTGGTTTCTAAGGTAGTAGTCTTCTGTTTCTTTTGGTGACTGGGTTTCTTTGTGTAGTATTGGCTGTCCTGGAACTCACTCTGTAGACCACTCTGTTGGTCTAGACCCCAGAGATCTGCCTGCTTCTGCCTCCTGAGTGCTGGGATTAAAGGTGTGGGCCTTCACACTTGACAATTATGGGCTTCTTGAAGCAGCTAATTTCTAAATTGAAGTTTCATACAGGTGAAAGGCAGTGGATATTACATTGAATCTTAAACATGGCCCTTTCAAAGATAGGCTTACTTGAAAGCAGAGTTTACCTTTCTATTTTAAGGCCTGAAATGTACATGTCTGGGTAATCTGGTAGGCAAATGTGATCTGAGAGAGGGGCTCCAACTAGGGTCTTCTGTCAGGGTTCTCTGGATCTTATGCTCTGAGTGGTAGGTAGTATTCCTGGAAAAAGAGAATGAGAAAAGTAAATCTTTTACTGGTTGCCAGAGATTAGTCCAGTTTTAAAAAGCCATAATTTCTTAGGTTTACTTTGAATATGTAGTTTGGTGGTTCCTGAGGTAGAAGGAATCACAGAGAATTATAACAGATGAGCGTAGTTAGAAAGTTTGTGTTGGAAACTGGCTGTACAAGTGGTGTCAGTAAGCTCTTCCACCTGTCTCACCCTTACTGCAGGTCGTAAACAGCATCTTAGGGGACTGGCCTGGAACCAGTCCTACTGTGAGCACTAAATTGCCTCTCTGTAACCTAAAATTGTTTCATGTGAAATTTCTCTATTATGTATCTCTTTTTAAAATGCAGCTTTCTTAATGCATATACTTCAGGAGGATGAGGGTGTTATGGGACAATCATACACATCTGGTGAATTAGTTTATCCTCTGCCACTTATCCATCTCTAGTTCATCAGCCTGGAAAAGGGGTGGGAAAGGTTTTTGTTTTTTTAATGAAGTGTTCAGCTACTACTAGAGGAATAATATTGGAGTATGACTCTGAGAAGGAAGTGCAGAGTTGTACTACAAGTGGTAGTTCATACTCCAAGGAAGTAGTTCTAGGGCAGCTAAGGGGGTAATAGGGGAATGAAGGGGCTGTAGAAGCTAGGGAGCACTTAGAGAAATCTGGCTTAACTGGGCCATTTGGATAGGGCACAGAGGCAGAAGGATGGGCCTCAGTGGGATGCCCAATGTGAAAGGGATAGACATAGTTATTCTTGGTTAAAAAAGAACACTTTTTAACCTACTTTGTCAGAAGTTCAGGAATTGTATTGAGCTCTGCTGCTTAGCCTGAATTGTTTAGATAGAAGTTCACTTTCATTAACTTCCTAACTGAAAAGGAGCAGAGTGTACTCCTGTCATGTACTCTTGTCCCCCTTTCAATGTAAATTTTCTCAGAAAGGAGAAATTGGCTGTGGTGTAAGATCATTGTGGTTGATGCTGGCTGGGGATCTTTTCCAGGATGCCCTTGGTCTAATGTGGGTGATACTTTACTCCTGTGTGTATATGCACTCAGTCTTCACATGGACTTGTGGGTTTACTTAAGTAGGTTTAGCCTCAGTTCCAAACACTGGTACTTGTAAGGTTATAGACTGGATATTAGGTATAACAAACCAAAGTACACTGGTTTTAGTGATCTGGCTTGTGATAGTTCTGCTTCTTTTCCTCCTCCTACCCCTTTTGCATTTTCCTATTAGAAAATATATTAAATCTTTTTGTTAGCATTTTGTGGTGGAATGAAGAACAAAAAAGAGGCTGAAAAAATTTTGGTAGTAGTTTCACAAATATGCTTAAAATGTTGTTGGGGAAATTATAATTGTAAGAGTTAAGGGTGTGACATTTTTTAGTTATTTTTATACTACTACTAAAAAGAATTTGGCTGTACTGGTAATCAAACCCAGGACCTTATGAATGCTAGGCAAGCTCTTGACCACTGAGATATGTATCCCCAGCACTTAAAAGGAGTTCTTGTGCTTTTTCAAATATAAATTTTATCTGTTTGAGTAGATAATACATGCATAAGTTTTAATCTCAAATAAAGGCTTCCTGGGAACAAGCTTCCCCTCTGTTCTTTTTTCCAGGACCTCCTTGTTGCCTAACTGGCAGGTGAAGTGCTAGTTTCCAGAAATGTAAAAAAAAAAATATTTGGGGAGAGATGGGGCTCAGTGGTAGATTGCTTGCCTAACACCTCAAAAATGGGGGCAGTAGAATAATGTGTCACTTCTTAAAATGGCATTGGCTGTGTAGTTAGTTACACTTACTATGATTAGGTTTTATGAATTGGTTAAAGACACTTTGTGTGGAGTGATGAACACATAAAAGCTTTTTTTTTGTTTGTTTGTTTTTTTTTTTTTTTCGAGACAGGGTTTCTTTGTGTAGCCCTGGCTGTCCTGGACTCACTTTGTAGACCAGGCTGGCCTCGAACTCGCAAAGATCCGCCTGCCTCTGCCTCCCAAGTGCTGGGATTAAAGGCGTGCGCCACCACCGCCCGGCTCACATAAAAGCTTTTAAAACAGATTTTTTTATTTATTTGTTTGTTTATTTATTTGGTGTGTGTAGGTGTAGGAGAGTGTCACAGAACACAGGCAGCAGAGGACAACTTGAAGCAGTCAGTTCTGTTTCAATCACGTGGGTCCCAAGAACCAAACTTAGGTTGTCAGTCATCAGGCTTGGCAGCAAGCCTTTAACTAAGCCCTCTTGCTGGCCCATAAGTTAGCATCTTAAAAGTGTGTGTGTGTATTTGTAATTGTAAAATCATTCAAAATGATCTTAATAGTGAGTCAGAAAATAGCTGAACATTTGGTTACTAGTGTCAAAACTCTTCCTTGTTTTATTAAGTTTGAGAGTGTAATTAGGCAAGTGAATATGGAAAAAATATGGATGTGACATTTTAAACTCACATTTAGAACACAAAGGTCTAAATATACTATTTAGGTCTAATATACTATTGTATTAATAGACAGAAATCAAGGGTTGAAGATTGTGCACAAACATCCATTTTAGAAACTGAGTTTTGTATATTATAAATACATATTGAAAAGTATACATATTTGTATATAGAAGTGTTGTGTGCTGAGTGGGACCTGCCTATGTCAAGTATAAATTACAAGTAGAAATAATCTGGTAGATTCATTCAGCCTTTACATTTTAGTTATCTCAGGTTAACATAGCCGGGCCCCATTTTTTGAAATTATCCTAAATATTAGTAAGATATTCTTGAGAGAATAATGACTTTTGATCTTTGAATTGAGTACATTGTGGTGTACACTTGTCTCTAGTATGGAAAGCGTCGTGTGAGTGGATCATAAAGTTTGGGTGGATGACTGTATCATTGTTCAAGCACAGTAAAAGCAAAATAGAGGAGTTGCTAAGTTACTGAGGCTATTTTAAGTAGGAAAATAAAAAGGTCATTGTGTTTCCAGTTGGGCTCAGAAGCAGATTTAACTTTTGGTAGCCATTCCTGTCTACGCTTCTGGAGGAGACAATTCTTCATTATTTGGAATGCTATTTATTTAGATTTGTGTATTATCCAGTAGTGTTTGGGTTTCAGGTAGCATAACACTTTTAATAAAGTGAAAAATTTTGACATATGACTAAATGGGCTTTAGTTAATCGAGGCTGGGTCCTGAGACACAAAGGATGCCATCAGGGAGTCTTGTCTTCTGTCATTTATGCTTTCCATGATTACTTGCATTTTCAGAAAAGTTTCCCCACGTAGAGGTGAGGATGGCTGATCGAGCTGCAAAAATAGGAATATGGCCAGCAAGATTTCCCAATATTATTTCTTGTTTTGTGTCCTTTCTCCTTAATCAGTAACTGGAGTGGAGTTTGTGGTCCTGGTCACCTTGAGCTCTGCTCATCCTGCCTCTGTCAGGAGATACATAGCCACATGTGTCCCCATTTTGCAGAAGAAGAGCTTGGGAAAGGCCCATTGCCCATAACACATGTTGATGAAAATGGAGGAACTCTGCCTTAAATCAATCGTAGTGTTCCGAGAAGTGTTGGTGACTAGCCCAACCTTTACTCCCCAGCCTTGTGTCCTAACTGCATTCATATAATTCTAAATACTAAGCTTTTAAAATGACCTTGTCTGTAGGCTTGAATGGATCTTAGTTCATGCACCTTTGGGGGCTTGTTTGATATAGCTTTGATGCTTGACACAAATAAAGCCATTTCTGAGATTATTTTATCTCTTAGGTGGCTTCTAATTCTGGATAGTGCCAGAGGGTATCCCAGAAATATTCAGAAATAGCTTGTCTTAGAGTTACAAAGGAAAAGTGTCTGTGAAAGTTATATGTAATGCAGGAGATGAGACTGATATGATTTTTTAACAAAAACAATGCCTGTGCTGCAAGACCATCCGTAGAAACCGTGAGCTGATTAGTGGTAGGGAAAGGAGGCTAGTTTAGGACAGGGGTTCTTCCTACTTTTTTCATAGGTTTTAATAACAGGTGGAAATGTGGGAAGCAGGAAGGTGGGATGGAGAACCAGAAGAGGGTTGTAAGAACAAAGTTGCAGAAAAGGGAGAGGGTGAAGGAAAGTGGGATAAAAGCATTAAAATTAAATTGGAAACTTTTTAATAAAGTCATGGACACCAGGGGAAGAGAGAAATGGGGATGACACTGACATTGAGTTTTGAGGTGACATTTTCAGTAAGGATGGGGTAGGGGCATGACTGGAGTCCTGTTGTCCACAGTGCTCAGGTTGAGATTTGATCTGGTGACACAGGCCTGTCCTTGGGTAGTAGTGGTAGAAATGTAAAGAGGGACCTTTGAGAGTGACCAGGACTTGTGCAAGGATGGACTCTGGCAAAGGGTGTAAAGGTTGGAAAAGTCAAAGGTTAATCCAAGGTTTCTAAACAGGAGTGAGTGAAACAGACAAGTATGGAGCCAGTTTTAAAAAAAAAAAAGTTTAGAAGAGTGGGAGGAGGAACCTGGTGTTTGATTTTTTTTTTTTAAATATGAAATCCAGATTTAGAAGTTACAATGGGAGGCTGGGCGTGGTGGCACAGGCCTTTAATCCCAGCAATAGGGATTATTATAGCAGAGGCAGGTGGATCTCTGTGAGTTCAGGTCCAGGACAGTCAGAGTTCCATACCAAAATCCTGTCTCAAAAAAACAAAATAGACAAAAACAACAACAAAACAGACAAACAAAAAAAGTTACATTCATTTTTGAGATACTTAGAGATTAAGTATCCATATTTGAATATGGGATCTTTAAAAATGGGGACCATCTAGAAGACATTTAAAAACACGTGCCTGCGTATCTCTCTTTTCTCTGTAGTTCTTGTCATATGTGCTTTGAAGTCTTCCACCCTCGTGCACAACAGTCATTGGTCAGTTCTCTGCTCCAAGACATGTTGAGCATCTTGTAATTGAGCCTTTAAATACAAGCTTTATTGTTCAGTCTTCCTGCATGCCTTTTACACACTTGTGCTCTGATGTAGCGGTCTTTAATACCATCCCTGGCTCAAAACACCCATCTGTGAAGTCATTGCCCTCTTCTAAAAGGTCAGGCAGGACTTGAACACCAAAATGATTTTTTTTAAATAGATTTGCTAATTTTGAGTATTACCCTGAAAGTTTTGTTCCCAGTGTACTGCCACTAGAAAAAAGGAATGAGTTTGTCTCCTTCCTCTGGGTTGAGTCTGAAGCACAGCTATTGTAGTCTAGGCTTTCAGGTTGCTCTGCAGAAGGCACAGCCCTCCATGGCCACATTTGGGCTACTACTGCCAAGAAGTGGTCCTTCATTATTTTTCACATCAGGTTAGCTTTTCAAGTTTCTGTGCTAATACTTTGCAAGGAGAGCCATATTCACTCTGATGGGTAACTTTTTTTTTTTTCCTTTTTGGTTTTTTGAGACAGGGTTTCTCTGTGTAACAGCCTGGCTGTCCTGGACTCACTTTGTAGACCAGGCTGGCCTCGAACTCACAGAGATCCGCCTCCCTCTGCCTCTCATGTGCTGTGATTAAAGGTGTGCGCCACCACCGCCCGGCTGACAGGTAACTTTTTAAGAGACAGTTTTAAGTCTTAATGTCTTTCCTCTGTTTTTGTTCACATTCTAAAATTCTTAACCTAATTTAGAAACTAGTAACGTGAGCAAACACTGCTGGCCAAGTTTGACATTCAAATGTTATTTGATTCTAAATGTCATCATTTTACCCCCTTGCTTTTGACATTTTGGGGGTTTTGTTTTGGGTTCATTTTATTTTTAAATACTAAGGCTCTAATCTGGAGTAGTGGCACACACCTTTTAGTCCCAGCATTTGTGTGAGTTCAAGGCCACCTTCATCTACATAGTGCATTCTAGGACAACCAGAGCTACATAGTGAGACCCTGTCTGTAAAAAACAAAAATAAATAAACACAAAAATAAAAGGTTTCAAAGAAAAAAAAAGATTCTAAAAGATTTTATCCCCCATAAAAATATCCCCCTCTAGTCTTCTTAATGATACCTAGTATTCTTTTGACTTGTTTGAAATCATGCTCTAAAAAATTGTCCTATCTGTCTGTCTGTCTGTCTGTCTGTCTGTCTATCTATCTATCTATCTATCTATCTATCTACCTCTGTCTTCCTTCCTTCCTTCCTTCCTTC